>CM026198.1:4486877-4806877 GCA_014839995.1 Xenentodon cancila | reverse complement strand
ACGGTTGTAGAGCGGCAGAATACAAGCTGATCAACCAGGAGACTGGCTCGCGTCCAGCGGCACATTTTATTTAACTGTGGTCATTATTAGCAGTATCGCAGTCGTTTCTACTTTCGTTTTCAGCAGCGGTCTGGTCAGGTTCATGCTGTAAAACTTCATCTGAGAAGAAAAAGAGCAACGCCACTGCAGTTCTTGGGTTGTTGGACCAGCTTCTTGCTGTTTTTGTGATGCCATGGTGCAAGTTTCACTTTTTCCCTCCTTGTAGTGAAGTGTTAAAAGGTCATGTGACATGTTTTGATGACACCACGGTACATAAAGAAACTTAATCGTTAAACACTTACCCGAAACGGCAACCGCCTATTGCCCCGCGTCAATGAAACCATGACAACAGAGAATGCTGACCAGTTTTGGTAAAAGTTATGATCTTACAGCATGAGTCTGATCGATGCCCTAAAGTGTTCATGAATTTTGCTCCGTGTCACATGATTTCAGGCTGCACCCCCACAATGAGCCACTTCTCTTCTCTCATTTTTTTTTCTGATAAAAGTCAACTTTTTTTGTGTCCTTCAAATGGGCTGCAAATCTTTTACTTTCCTTTTTTCTCTCTCTCGCTCGCTCTAGTTGACTTCCTCCTTGTCTTTCTTCTCCTATAATAAGCTCGTTTTATCAGCCGCTTCGCGGCGCGTGGACAGGATGAGTAATTGTGGAGATCACAGGAGACTTCTCTGCATTGCACTCGGTTACAACAGGTTGTCAGAAGGCTTTCGGAGTCTCACTTGGCTTCTCCCTGCAAGCAGTTGCTATCTTGGTTTTAACCGTTCCCAAATCTGAGACTTAATTAGCCAGCTAATCTTATTAAATAACGTAAAAATGCAGTATGAGTAGCTCAACGGGTTGATCAGTGATTGGGACCTCAAACCTGCAATAATAGATGTTTTAACTGTGTTCTTGCAACACCACGGCGTCGTACATCCGGATGAAACATGTCATCCTCACTGTTGTTTGAGTCATCCTGGTAAATATTTACCCAGTATTCCTAATCCTCTTTTTGGTCCGGTTTGGAATCTGGGAACATATTCAGCTGCTGAATGTCTCCGAGGTATCTGCTCACTTAGATTATTATCTGGAGAGGAGGCCGACTGTGTTCAGTGTAGCGCAGATGTGCGCCAGCCTAATTTGATCAGTGCTCTTTGAAGTATTGAGTTAAAACCCTTCCAACTGCAGTTTCTAACACATTATGACTACAGCATCTTCTTGTGCATAAGATCATTTTTACGTGACATTTGTCTGACATTTCTCTGGATGTTTCTTAATGGCCTGAGGAGATTCTCTCCACTTCTTCAATTCTTTTGATAACAAAAAGGGATCAAAGAGAAGAGGATGCCGAGGAGGCTTATGGGGGAAAGAAAAAAAGAAAAAAAAACCAAAGCGGGAAATGACCCAGGGTTCTAACAGAATATGAGCCTGAACATACTACCCGCCGGCGTTCGGCGTTCGCCAGTGTTCTTTCTCCTGGTGCTCACTCTGGAAAATAAGGTGGACAACAGTCCATATAGAGATCTATGTAGAGACGGGTTAGGATGCCCCTCTAGGGAGATGTTTCAAGCATTACCAACCAGTAGGAGGCCCTTGGACTGATCCTGGACAAGCTGGGCAACTTTACATCTCGTGGCTGAGTTGGGAACGCCTTGGTGTTCCCCCTGGGAAAGCTAGAGGAAAGAAGATGCCTGGATTTTGTCTGGGCGTTTCTGCAGCACCTTCACTATCTTCTTTTACATCTTGGATATATTTCATATTTGCAGGTGAACTTGACCTGATTTTGACCAACTCCTCGC
This sequence comes from Xenentodon cancila, assembly GCA_014839995.1. Taxonomy (NCBI): domain Eukaryota; kingdom Metazoa; phylum Chordata; class Actinopteri; order Beloniformes; family Belonidae; genus Xenentodon; species Xenentodon cancila. The sequence goes on along the minus strand of CM026198.1, from coordinate 4,805,042 downwards.
CCTTCCTTCAGTGTGCTCGACAGTAGGCGTGAGCCCTTTGAGCTAATATGACGTGTTTTGAATGTTTCAAATGCGCTGCGTCACATCGGAACCAAACGTCTCCACGTTGGTCTTGTCTGTCTGAAGGACACGGTTGCAGAAGTCCGTTCCTGGAAAACCTTTCCGAACAAGCCATACTTGTGAAGTCACTTTCAAATTGTACTGTGATGGACTTTAATATATGAGCTCTGTGCACTCTGAGGTATAGGTCTCGTTTTACTTTTTGTTCTTTTCGGTCTCTGAATGTTGCATGGCCTGACGTCGGTTGTGCGAACGTTTAGTTCTTGAAAGATCAGCGGTTGTCTTGTTGGTGTTTTCCACTGGTGAATAATCTCACTGCAAAAAGATGGACTTCAAATTGCCTTTCCAGATGAATGAGAAGCAACATTTGCTTCTCTGAGATAATTCTGACGTCTTTCCTCTTTGGTACTGAGAAATATTCCAGACCAGCAAAGTGTCAAAACTGATTTTCTGGAGTCTGTCACGCTTGCTGACAAACAGTTAATCAGGAGCATTTGATTAGCAGCATCTGGCATCAGTTTATCTTACGCTTTAAGTGGTAATTATTATTTTCACATAGTCCTACATTTTTCCCCCAGGTTTTAGTGAATAAATCATGTCATTGTGTAATGTGTTTTCTTAATTCTGAAGAATTAAGCTACTTTTAGGACTAGTGCATGATAAGAAATGAAAGCCTTAAAATTAAATTAAAGGTGTAATTTTGTTTTTACGTGACTATATACATTTTTAGGAGCAGAAGCAACTTGAGTTGAACAAAAGTAAAAAAAAACAAAAGATGGAAAAGGTGAAACCTTTCAGGCAGCTCATAGATGTCTGAAAATAAAAGGACTCTGTATCTCTTAGTCGGTCGAGGATTTTATTTTCTCCTGAAGAAGTCTCGCTACTTGGCATAAAACACAGATCTTTCCTCAATCTTGAAAAGTCACAGGACGCATGGTCGCGTGACAACGGCGCCCAAGAGCAGGAAATATGAGGCACAAGAGGATTAGTGTATTAGTCCAGCAACCCCCCATCCCAATGCACAAACGCTCTTCATCACCTATTTTTCTTGCAAATATATATATTTCTGTGCAAAGTTTTGCTTCTCCTTAATGACTGCAATGTTTTACTTTTTAGCTGTGTATAATGTGGCCGTCTGTATATTGACATTTTAATTTGCAACAGAAAGCCTGAAGCTGTTGCTTTAAACCCATCGATCTATCCATCATCCACCCAGGGGTCTGCTGGAGCCTTGGATCCCTGATCTCTTTGGGTGACATGCAAAGGTACACCTGCACAGGTCACCTGCACAGGTCGCCTGCACAGGTCACCTGCACAGGTCGCCTGCACAGGTCACCTGCACAGGTCACCTGCACAGGTCGCCTGCACAGGTCGCCTGCACAGGTCACCTGCACAGGTCACCTGCACAGGTTGCCTGCTGGGTTGCCTGCATTGCACAGGTCGCCTGCATTGCACAGGTCGCCTGCACTGCACAGGTCACTTGCACAGGTCACCTGCACAGGTCGCCTGCACTGCACAGGTTACCTGCACAGGTCACCTGCACTGCACAGGTCACCTGCACAGGTCGCCTGCACAGGTCACCTGCACAGGTCACCTGCACAGGTTGCCTGCTGGGTTGCCTGCATTGCACAGGTCGCCTGCATTGCACAGGTCGCCTGCACTGCACAGGTTACCTGCACAGGTCACCTGCACTGCACAGGTCACCTGCACAGGTCGCCTGCACTGGTCACCTGCACAGGTTGCCTGCTGGGTTGCCTGCATTGCACAGGTCGCATGCACTGCACAGGTCGCCTACACTGCACAGGTCACCTGCACAGGTCACCTGCACTGCACAGGTCACCTGCACAGGTTGCCTGCACAGGTTGCCTGCACAGGTTGCCTGCTGGGTTGCCTGCATTGCATAGGTCGCCTGCCCATTGCAGGGCCGCATATAGACAGACGACCACAGACACACTCATGCCTGTGGGTAACTGCCCAAGCTTTAAACAAGTTTATGGAACAATGCACAAATCATATTTTCTTTTCTGGTTGTACATTTAAAAAATGTACAAAGTCTCTTTTACTCAAACGTCTGACAGCTGACAGCTGTTACTTTGAGGAGTGCAAAGGGCTGCGTGGAGCCATATGTGTGGTGAGTGAATCGAGAAGACAACGCTGCCTGGCCTCCAGGACAATGTGCACAAAATGTTGCTGGTCCAATGAGGAACGGGTCCCAGCAGACACGTTTCACCAAAGGTAAAGAATTTTCTAGCTTCTGCAGAAAGACGGATGCCTCAGCAGCCAATTGGCCAGAACTGACAGGCTGGACTGGGTGAAGTGTTACTACTTAAACACACTGAACTATCATTAGCAGCAGCCACTTGGCCTTTTCACTGTATTCTCTGTGTAATTATGCAGTCATAGATATTTATCTTTCTTCCTACTTTATTACATTTGCTCTCCATGTCACTTTACTCCAGTTACTGCAAAGGAACTGCACATTTGGGCTGGTTATTATCACATTTTATCCTAAAATCTACAAATCATTGGACATTTTAATATTTAATAAAATAAAAATGATAATATTCAATAATGAATATAATTAATTAATTGTATAAAACAACACATTTGTGCATAATTATGGGCTTGGACTTTTGATTGGTGGCCAGTGGCTCACTGAATTCACTAATTACAGACTTTTAATTAGAGACTCTGGGCGATGTCACGGAGGGCTTGTCCAGTTCTTCTTATACAGTCTCTCGGTCGAGACACAAGTCGCATCAGATTAGAAAAATGCTCTTACACGTTTTGTTTTTAAGAGGAGTTGTACTCAAGCGTCACAAAGAATCTGTTCCCGGGGCTTTGAAAAACAAGCATTTATCAGACGGAGTGAAGGGCTGCGGCGCTGCGTTGTGAGTTATTCTGTGGATGTGCCAATCACAGCAGCTGTCGGGTGGGTTTAAAATCGCAAAAATCAACTGGTTGCCAGTGGGACCAACATAACGCTGACAGATGACTCAGTTCTGGCATCTTAATCAGAGAAGCCTGGGTGAACATTATTGAAAAATAAGTGCTAAAATGTCTTTATTATATTTTATTAGCACGCTGAAGACTATTACTCATACACCCTATGCTATAATGGTACGTTGTGCAATGATTTCTTTTTACTCAGCTCGTGAATCTTCAAAGCTTTGCTTGTGTGTACTTCCTTAAAATGTCTCAGATGCCCGACGATTTTAGATTACAAACAAACTCTCACTGTGGTAAATTTGAATTTTCTGGCGACGCCTGTATTAGAAGGAGCTGCACGTCTATCGTTCATGAGTTTGACCTTCACCACGGTTGTGTTTGTTATGGTTGGGGAAAACAGAGGACGGGAGGGAAATAAAAGAGTCAACCAGAGATAAAAGATACAAAGATAAGAGCCTGAGCTAAAAAAAGCTGTCACATAATGTGGTGGTTTTCATGGTTTTGCATCAGGCTGAGGAATGGCTCTTAAAAACAACGAGAACAGGCTGACTTGTGGGTATTTAATCCCAAACAGACAGAAAAGTTGAGTTTGCTCTAATTGCATGGAACAGGGAAGTGCAGTCATTTACATTCATCAGCGATCCTCCGTTTGTTGGGACTGATAAGAAGAGAAGCAGCACAGCAACGAAGGATGAAGAGGAAACGCGATTTGGTGCAGGATTCAAGTGCAAAACTTCAACAAACAAATGAACCGGAATGAAGGTTTTCAAGTCAACGTGACTTTGCTGTATCTTCTCCTCGTTGTAGTCTCGATGGACCATCAGTGTCCCTGCGGTCTCTTCTCAGCCCCAACTCGCCACGTACTGATGCTCGGTCAGACACGGCACAGAAGGATGCATGGAAGGAAAATGCTGGTCTATCTTTCTGAGAAAACAAAGTACACATGGTGTAGTAAATGTACTGTTCTGGTTGGGACACTTGAACTGGTGGACAATGAATGACCTGATTAAACATTTAGGCAGAGCAGTAACAGAGTCGTACGGGTGTGTAGTTTTGACGGTAGAGCTGTCCTCTCCCACAGAAGTTCTTTTCTTTGGCCAAGACACTGAGTGACATGTTGACCTTGATGGATTTGAACTGTATGATCGCGAACGCTCTGCCCGTTTAGATCTGTTTACGACTAAGAGAGGGCTGGATGAACGTGTGCATGGGTGAATGTGCCTGTAGTGTAGCTGTGCTTTGTGTGGTCAACAAGAATAAAACGATGAGGAAAAAAAACAAAACACTATATACACCTTTATACGTGGTGCATGTATGTTTCATCCATCCCTCAGGCACGGAAACTGAAAGGAGGGGGTCTTTGACTCGGTCAAGTGAAGATCTCCCACTGATTCCTTAAAGTGTCCTTATCAGAGATATGACAATGAAGCGACGCGGGAGGATGTGAATAATATTCTGTTTTGAGAAGCGAGCTGACAGTTTGTTTCATTGTCACCAGAGAGCCGAGTGAGAGCAGAAATATTTACAGACCGTCACCACGTCCGATGTCGTTATGATGACAAGGCCCTCGAGTTCTCCTCTCTTTATCATTCACTGTCCATATGTCACTCACATACACACCCGTCCTCGCTTCCTCCTGGGGTCGTCTGTGATATGCAGAAAGGAAAAATGCGGAGTTTCACTGGTAAACAATGCATGACCTGACTAAAAATCACAATCCTTACTTTCATGTGTTTTTATGTACACAAGAAGGCTTAATAAGAACAAAGTCTTTTACAGAAACCTCTGCCGTAAGTTGCCTTTTCATCTCCGTTGGCTGTGGTTTGATAGCGTTTTCTTTCATGTTGTTTCTTGTCACTGCAAAATACAGCGGCAACGAAAAGTGTGAAATCAACTGGTTTTCTGCAATGATTTACCATAAAATGTGATCTGATCTTCATCTAAGCTACAATAATAGACAAGTGCAGTGTGCTTAAGCTGAAATAACCAAAAAAAACAACAAAAACAATTTCTTGTGTTTTTATTGAACTCATCCAACAAGCAGTCGCAGTGTTGGTGGTACAAGTAAGTGAACCCTCGGAGTGAACGGCTGGTCGAGTAGGGCAGGAGAGTTCTGGACCAGACCTGGACGGTTCCTCTTCACAGAGCTGCTTCAGCTTTGTAGGATGTCTGGTGTGAACGTCTCTCTTGAGGTAGTTTCGCAGCATCGCTCCGAGGTTGAGGTCTGGGCTCTGGACCACTCGAGGCACTTCTCTGTAGTGGATTTCATTCCTTCTTTAAGATCGCTGTTCTGCTGCATCACCCAACCTCCTTCTAACCTGAATTCCTTCGTCTTCCTCCTCGTCTTCCTCCTCGTCTTCCTCCTCGTCTTCCTTGTACGAGATCAGGTCCCTCAAGAAGGCCCAGTCTTTTCTGCCTGATTCTAGTCACCCTACGCTGTTGGAGTTCTCTCTGATGGATGCCAAAACACTTGGAGAGGACTTTGCATTTCCCTGCAGGCTTATGCAGATCAGCTGCTCTTGATCACCTTTATGAATCACAGTTGACATCAGCTTCTTATCAACAACAAGCTTCAAATGTTTGGGTGTTTTGTGTTTCAATCAAAGCGACTCCAAACCACAGCTCCAGACTGATTTCAATAATTGGACTCCAGGTGTTGCAACAACTGACTCCAATTAGATTTTGTTTATGTAATCAGTCTGTAGGCGTGTTCAGTGAAAACAGGAGAAATTGTTGTTGTTTGCCTGTTAATTAATGTGACGTTTAATTTCCTCAGGTGCTTTTGACGAGGTATGCAGGAGCAATCTGGATTGAATCACCAGCTGTTGAGTGTATGGTTCTCACTGTAGCACGTGATCATCCATCCATCCATCCATCCATCCATCCATCCATCCATCCATCCATCCATCCATCCATCCATCCATCCATCCATCCATCCATCCATCCATCCATCCATCCATCCATCCATCCATCCATCCATCCATCCATCCATCCATCCATCCATCCATCCATCCATCCATCCATCCACACCTGCTTCTTCCTTTCCAGGGTCATGACTGATTCTTATTTTACAGTTTGAGTTTGCAGTAGTTTGCACATGAAGGGATGATGAGCTCAGAGATGTGTGCTCGTGTGCCCCGGCCTGTTTGTGGCAGCGGTGGGGAGCGGGAACTAATATCTGCTGGTGACAGCTTGCGAGTCTCTGCTGTAGCAGCCACTGACACATCCGCCTCTGTGCTCTTTATCTGCGGTGAAAACACTCGCTGAGCGGCGCCATCAATGGCAGTTGTTCACTCGCCCTCAGTTTGTTTTTTTTCCCCATTCAGCCACAGCCTTTATACGACTCTCCATGCGGGGCTCTTGAGGCCATTTCCATCAATGAAAATGAGCACACGCTTAGTTCAGGTAGAAAACAGACTCTTTCTTGCTCCACGGTTCCACCGGACTGTCCTCGTGCAGAAATTCACGTCTCCAAACTGTTGCTGAGACTGCTGAACTGTACTTTGACTCTGCTATGGAACGTCAAGTGTTAAACAGCAGTGGTTCTTTTTTTAAACACGCGTGACGTTTTAGAGAGAGTTGTGGTAGAGGGTGAGCTCGTATGTGTGCACAGTACACCTCTGACTGAGGCTGATAAAACCACGGTGGCGGAGGGAAGCGAGTGTGCTGCTGTTAGACCCTGCAGAGCGTTATCACGCTGGCGGAGGATGCCAAACCCCGAAACCTCCAGCGTCACGAGCTGCCTGCCTCGTCTGACTGTCTTCCTCTTGGCTCTCTCTCTCTCTCTCTCTCTCTCTCTCTCTCTCTCTCTCTCTCTCTCTCTCTCTCTCTCTCTCTCTCTCTCTCTCTCCTTCACCCTTTTTTCCTTCGTTATACCACTTTTTTTCCTTCTGGTCTCCTCCCTCTAATCTTCCCTTCTCTCTCTCTCTTTTCTTCTTCTGTTCTGCATCAAAGTAAGCCAGCGCTCTCTGGGAAGCACAGACTCAAAGCTTACATTCTCACCCTTCAAAGGCACTGCTCCCTTATAAGTGAGGGAAATTCAACATGTTTTGCATTTTTGACGTGCCGAGGAAACCTGCAAGTGTGAATGGTAAATAATAAAATATACCTTATGATTCACATGCAGGATTTAAGTCACCTCTCAGAGCTCAACTGCTCGTCTCTTTTACCTTCATGAACAATGACTATTATTATGATTGTAGTTATTGTATAAATTCAAAACAAAACAAACAAATAACCTCAACTTTATAAAAAACCCTTAAGGGCATGACATATACCATACAGAAAATAACTGAAGTTTACGTGGACCACAATTATGTAAAAATAAATATAAATAAATAATAAAAAAACATAAAATGCACAACTTGCAAAAAAACAAGTTAACAGGTAAAACATTAGTTTATATATATATATAAAATCAATCTCTGGATGATGTCACCGCATCCAGAAATCTCGTACTCGTCATCAGCTGCCACGTCGACTCGGTCCCTCAAAGCGGTGGGAACAGCGTATCAGCACAACCCGCACATCCGCCTGGTACAGGATCTACACCGGAGGCCCTTCCTGACACAACCCTGCCTCCACAGGGAGAGGGGACTCGCACACTGGACTCACAAAGGAAAGGCCGGTGCGCTGCCAACTCAGCCACTCAGACCGTCCCAGAAATCACTTACTCTACCTTTAAAATGAAAAAGCAGAAACAACCAGATAAAGAGTTTAGGTGGGCATCTTTTGCTTATAAACTCAAAACGGACAATTATGTCTGTTTTGCTGAAAAGATCAATTGCATGATGTGACTACAAGCTACAAAGCTCAGATTATATGAGTGAGACTGAGAGTGAGACAAAAACTGAAAGCAGCTTCTTATTTTCCTTTTCTGATCCTGGAAATATTTCTAAATGCTTTGTGTCATACTTGAAGACCCGTACCAATATTTTTAGCAATATTTCTTTGTGTTTGTGACTGAACACCAGACCGGTGTATTGTTTTTTCCAGTAGACATCTGTGGTACTTTTCTCATAAGACTGGCAACTCTCAGTGATTCAGACGAGTTGTTGTCACTTCTGGGTCAATTCACAGCAGTTTCTGGTTAAGCGACATTTACTGCTTTTTTTTTCTCAGCTCTATTCATCTGTGGTTTGGTCATTCATGATGAAAACCATTTAGAGTTTTTATTTCTCCTACTTAATTGAGGAATTGGAACTGCTTATCACGTCATGATTTTTTAAATCATTACAAGCAGTCCTGGAAAAAGAAAAACGTTTCTGTCACTGTAAGTATTGTTAGTGATGCGCTGTTAAAAAGAAGATAAATAAAATCTAAACATTGCTTTATATTTATCTATCAAAGTGACTAACAATCCACGAATGGAGACTTTAAAATAAGTATTGGATTTGGAGATGGCTTAAAGGTCTCTGTTGTGTTAGAAGCACAAAGCTAGCTTCACTTTTAAATTGCCGTCTTGTCAGCTGTGCAGAGAAGCACCGTTTCATCGACCCCGAGGCTCACGGGATACAGCAACCCAGTGGGCAGACTTTCTTTTTGAAGACGCTGTCCAGCAATAGTTGTTATAAAGCTGTTGGTGTGTCTCAAACCCTTTCCCTCTAACTGTTTTTACAACCTGGATCCCCACCAAGAAGAGAAACTGAAACAGAAACTTGGACAGCTGCAGACGACGCAACTGTGATCCCAGGGTTTTAGACAAAGGAAATACAACACAACAAGGGTCACTCGTCTGAATATATGAATATATATATTAATGTTTAGTTCCATAATTTGGAGAAATCGTTTGTCTATGAGAGATAACTGCATTTTAATATGGCAGCAGATGTTAGTTTTCTTAAGGTCTGTGAACGTGTGTGAGAGTGAGTTTATCCTTCATCCATCACTGATGTGAAACATGAAAGACGGACAGGAAGACAAGACAGTGATGGGTGCAGTGTGTGTAGCCTGGTGATTGCTGTAGTCTTTGCAGCAGATGAAAGGAGAAGAAGACAGTGGAGAAGGAGAAGGGGAAGGAAGGAAGAACTGGGGCAACATGACACCAAAAGGGCCAAGATGGCCATGACCCACCGCTCTTACCCAACACAGCGGCGGCGACAAACATGAGGGCATAACCTGCAACAGAAGACCGGGACAGCTGCATGGCCTCCCCACACACCAGGAGGCACCAGATAGCAACAAGCCAACACACCACCCTACCTAGTAGGGCCCCCAGGGCCTCCCCAAGCACCTAAACCAACACTGGCGACGTGCCCCAGCCCCATTTCCAGCTGATCTCCAGCTCATGAAGATCAAGAGTTTTCTTGGCGATAGTTGGGGCTATGAGGAGAAGGCCTGGAATGGCCACAAACGCTGCTCGCCCCCAACAGACTCGATCCCACTCGGCCACGGTGAACGTCCATGGACTCACCAGTTTCTCAGCCTGGTCTGGACACCAGCCCTGCGCCTCTGCTTCCTTCTCCCACCGCGGGGCTTTGCAAGCAGCAGATATTCCGGTGATGACTTGAGCTCCATTAGAAAACTGGAGGTGAAAACTCCTGGCCCTACCCTGTCCAGGTAGCAGTAAAGTCCTGCGATCGGCTCCTCACTATAGAATAACGTGCACTGATCATATTTCAAGATGCACAGTTATTATTACTATAACAGAACTGGTAAAGCTAAATAAACACGATAAAACTAGTCAATATGCCAAAGAGCAGAAAGGGAGTAGTGGCAAAGCCGAACGCGGGCGCCATCGGTCGTTGTCTAGGCTGGATATCGCTCCGTGACACCTTACATTGATATTTAAAAAGCTTTAAACTGATATTTAATTATTTAAAATAAAATTAATAGAGTTGGCAATATACCGTCTGTTATATTATCTAATAATAGTTGATAGTAATCTTTTCTATAAGAAGGTGTGGGGGCGTTGTGGGATGGCTTGTTGGGATGAAAATGAGATGCTGGAGCGACGTCATCACACGGTTGCACATGCGGTTCGTTACAGGGACAATCAACCGCCCCGAGTACAAGCAGCAAGTAGGACCGAACGTACACAGTCCGTGTCTGTCAGCATAGGTTATCGTGTGTTAGTTGTGGAGGATGCGTGCATCTGTAGATGAGTGGGTGGTCCAGGCCTGCAGTCTGTCATGCTTGATAAGATGGTAAAAAGGAGAATTTTGCCCCTGCAGCCGTATCTGAAGGAAGTGGCTTACAGAGAGGAGTCGCCACAAAACTCCACAGTAAAACTACCAATGCATCTAATAATGTCAGCAAGGCAATTTGTCTCTTATTTCTTTTCCAAAGGGCCAAAGCTATAAGTTAACAAAAATAAAAGGTGTTTAAATAAGCTGTTGCAAACTGACCTCAGGTGTATCCACGAGTAGACTTCACACGTGCGACTGGATACGTTTCATATATCTGTGTGCATACAGTGCAGCTGAACGCAAGTAGGTACTTTTTCACACTAATGGCATCTTTAGCAAGGCCGTTTCTATGGAAACGGAGTTGCCACGGAAACACTGCATGTCTCTTTGAATTAGAAATGTCTTTCTCTATCCCCGACGCCTCCTTTCTGCGCATCTCTCCTTTACTTTTTGCTTCCTGGTCCTCTTCCTTCCTGACTTCCTCACCCTTGACAGGCCAGCTGCTGCTACAAGTCAAAAAAGTCTGACGCCGTAGACGGAGAAGTGCAGCAGAGTTGGAGGGGGGATGTGTTGAAGGGTGCTCTTTTCAGCATATCGAGAGAGAGAGAGAGAGAGAGAGAGAGCACGAGGAGGGGGGTGGAGGAGGCGGGGGCATGATTTCACAGGGTGAGAACAGGAGCAACGTATTGAAATCAGAGGGAAATGATGAGTGACGTTCAAGAGATAATGATAATGAAGTGTGGAAAGATTGCAGGAGGAGAGCAGGGCATCAGAGGCACAGAGGGAGAGATATACAGGTATGTAATGACAGGGAAGGGGTGAAGTGATTGATTTCTGGTGCCTCTGTATCAGTGTAACCATCTGACTTAGCCGCGCATGCGATAAAGGGAAGAGAGATATATATGGATACAGATAAAAAGGCCTGGAGAAAGTGCAACAGATGGAGGGAGAAACGTGGTGGAGGAATTGGTAAGAAACCATAAATGTTGGAGTGCAGAAAAAAAAAATCACCCGGTGCCGATGAACGTCTGACGAACGGGATATTAATGCCTGGAGGGCAGTGGAGGGGGTGACGAGGAGGCACAGCGAGGGGAATGGAGTTAAGACATGCAGAGGAAAAGCGTGTCATGACAAGGTTTTGAACCACATGTCTCTCATTGCACGCTGTGTTTGACTCGAGCCTGCACTCTCACCCTGTGTGCTTGTTAGAGAGGAAAGGAGAAGTGAAAGAAGCAGCGCGCAGGGATGTGAGGAAGACAGACGGATGCAGGAGGGAAAGGCAGAGCGGGTAAACCTGACATGGTTAACGGCTCAAATGAACGCTCACAGCTGTACATCAGTCCACATAACTAGTAGAACTACTTCTCTTATTCGCTGGTGGCCGCAGTGTAAATTGGAGATTTTCTTTTCCAGTTTTCCTCTCAGAACTGATTTTTTTAAATCAAATTGCAAGAAGTAAGGGCCCCTTTGGTCACAACGCTGTCATGAATTCATTTCAAGATGGACTTTTCCTCAACTTCACAATGTGTTGATGGTGATGTGATGTGACGATTGGGAGTCGTAGTTTTGCATTTCTTTAGACCTAAACTACACCACAGAGAGGCTCCCTGCCTCTAGGTCTCGCAGGAATCCAGTTTGCCCTTTTACTGACCCGTGTCCACAATCTTCTGCTCTTGGTAAAAGGTTGCGATCCCGTCGGAATATTGAACATATTTCCATCCATCTTCACTTGGCAGCTGGATCAGTCAGCTGCTTTGTAATGTCTGTTTGGCTCCGCTGAACAAACTGGGATGAGCAGCTCTGCATCCTAATTGCATACCTGCTTCCATAAGGAAGCTTCAAAGAAACCATGTATTTCATCCTCAAATGTATATATAACCCCACTTAATATGAATAAACAGTCAGATCAAAGCAGTGTTTTTTTTTGTTTTATATAAAAGCATCATTTCAGTACCTGTGTCTGAGTGACCCACCTCTGGATTGAACACGCCGGCACATCTGGTGAAGCCTGATGTTCTCCACAACCGTCCAAAGATCCTTAACTATGACAGCGGCCAGAGGTTTGTTGATTGTCTTTGGTCCCTCACAGTTTGGAGAAAAAAGCTCGAGGAGCACTGACAGTTCCTGGATGATTATTCAGGTGGCAGCGTGAAGCCTCAACAGGTAGGTAAACATCTGCAGAGCTGTGCGTCACGTCACACCAGCGCAGAATCAATGAAGCTAAATGGGCAGGACCTTAACTTGTGTATCCTTCCTGCCCAAAAAAGTCACAAACTGAAAAGGTTTGTCTTGTTACCCTGATCTTGGGCGGCTGATCGGAGATCAAGCACATCCCAAACAGACGAGGCCTGGACGTGTGTGGCAGTCGTGTCTCATATTCTCCCCAAAACAATTTCACAACCAGGAAAACACTTCTGCCATTGTAAAAGAATTCAGTGATGGAAAAAAAAGGGCGTTTGGTTGCCCGACCCAACGTCACATTACTGCCCCACAGACTCGGTAGCCGCCAGGCACGGCTGCAGCCCTGTTCTCCATCCGTTACTCTGGAGGGCGAATCTCAAATCTCACATTACCGTTTTGTTTTTTACTCTAGTTAACGTCAGTAATGACAGATACGCTGAGTTCCTGTCACGTCGTGCTCTTACGGTGCATCCACAACGCGTTTCAAACGTTCCTCTATGTTCGTCTATGAGCGTACGATTGCGTTCTGGTGTCTTTGTAGTGGGTTTGTACAAGTTCACACTGTTGGACCTGTGATTTCGACTTGTATGGGTTTGTAACGAGTTGGCAGCCGCAGCGAGAAGCGAGAAGCGAGAAGCGAGCGCCTTTTTTTTTCCGATATACTTTTTGTACACATACAAAGTAAAATAACCCTGGTTGTCTGTAGGAACCAAACCCAAACTATTACTTGAGCTGAGTTCTTTTTATGAGTCGTCAAAGGATAAAACTATAAATAATTTTGATGAAGACAGGAAGGTCGATTGCCCCAACGTTTATTGCATGTTGCTGCAAACTGATCTCTCACTCCAAACTGCTTCAATGAACTTTTTTTAGTTCCTTAACGAAAGTTTTCTCTCCTTGTCATCTAAAAACAGACCCAGGGTTTGTTTTACCTCTAAAATGTTCTTGTAAAGCGTGGAAAAGTGTGTCAGACTTGTGCTTATTTCACAGATGAAGTTGCTTTGGTTTAAAACACCTTATTTGTAGCATCTGGAAGCTGCAGCCAGTTGTGATATTTCAGTCTCTACCTCGCAGAGAGCAGGGCCGTGTGGAGTAACTGAATAAAGAGTCAAATCAACACCATGTTTTGTCTTTTTCTGAGCCTGGGTTTGGTTATCCTCTCCCTATTTTTCCCCTCCTTTCTATAAATGAATTGATCTCATTTAGCCCTCACGCAGAAGCACAAATGCAGATATAAGTGTAGCAGTTCCACCAGTTGGTTGGCGGGGTCATGTGGCAGCTGGGTCGGGTTTGATCATGTCTCATTCTCGTTTGGATTGGTGGAGCTGGTCCAATCACCATGCAAGCTGCTGCGTGTCAGTGATTGATTATCTAAGTTCGCTGCGCTAACGAGCTTAATCAACTCCTCATGAAGGAGGTTTTGATTAGTTCTCTGGGCCGAAGGTGATTTTAGATTCTGCTCCCGCTCTTATCGTTCTCCTCCACTCGCTATTCCTGACAAATTTCCTGACGTCGCTTTTCGCTCAGTGATTTGTATGCGGCGAGCAGGTCGCTGCACTTCCCTCTCTTGTCCATTATCCTCATTAATCTGAGCTGTTTCACATTCATTAGCTGCTCCGTGGACTGGGTTTCATCTGTTGTTCTCTGTCGTCATCTCTGCCAGTGCGTGTTAGAAGGAGGCTCTGGGCTTGACTGACGTGACGCGACTGCTGCCGGAGCGCCGAATGTAGCAGTGGGAGATTGAATCACACAATTAATTGCATCGTTGTGGCGGACGCAGTGGCAACGGCAATGCAGTGGTGTAAAAGGCTTGAGGCAAACACTTATTTCTCGTGCTTTTCAGATCTGAATGTGCTTTTTCTGCAAGTGTGTTTGTGCGCGTGCATGCACACGGCCTGCAGACTGTGTCTTTTGGTATATCTGTCTGTCTATAAACATCTTTGTGATGCACACAGATTAATTTGTCCTAATTACGTTTTGGAGATGATTACACTAGTGATGCAGAATTGAATACACGTCTTTTTAGGAATATGACAGAAATCCTATTATGTTTTAATGAATTTAGGCATTAGATTGCTGTGTGTGACATAATTCAATCAGTTTTACTTCTAAAGAGAAGGATAATTAAATACATTCAAAAATAAATAACAAACAGCAATAGTTGCTTGTGGGTCTGGCCAGCAAACCGTTTTATTGGCTCCGGAGCTTCAGTGGAACGTATATTTGAATTTGTGCCCCAACGAAGCAAAAGTCTTTCCTTCTGGGATTCGGGAGGAGTTTATGTTGGCCGACCTGTCATCACCCGGTTTAGTGTTCGGCACGCCGCCTTGTCGACGGGCTAAAATGCACTGAAGCGTTACTGCAGATGACGTCCACCGAGCGCGAGCGCCTGGTGTTGCAGTAGGCCAACGCTCCAGTTCACTTAAAATTTGTTCAGCTTTCATCAAGCTGGGGATTTCTGCACAAATCTGTCAAGTCAGCGAGGCCCATCTGTAAGAAATGTGCCCACTTGAAAGGCCTAAAGAGCTGGAAACAACAGAAGTTGGTGCTCACTTCCACTTCCTCGGAGCAGAACGTGAGCTCAGACACTTCCGAGCTAACAAGGCACATACGTGCAAATCCCGTCTATATGGAGCAGCGGTTGCTGGGTGACCAAAAAGCTTCGCAGTAGGCATGCGCCAATTGCCAATTTAATTTGCTAATTTTGATTTCCGAATTTTCTTAAAGGTCTGACCCGTCGATACCAATTATGACTGATTCTGATTTGTGTCCTAAATGTAAATACCTCCCTACATGAACTTAATCACCACTGAAAAGAAGCAAAGGCTGCGGGCTGTGTGCCTTTCTGGCTTTTTTTACGCCTTTGTTGGTTTAAGAGCGTCGAGCACGTTTAGCAGGCTGATGCTGTTTCCGGTGCTGAATTAACTCTGTTTTCTACACATTTGCTCCTTCATCCTTCATGAGTTATTTCTTTTTCTTTCTTTTTTACAGTTGAAAAAGTTTAAAATGGTCCTCAGTAACAGTGTCAGAGGGGAAAAAATATGTGTTAAACCAAAAAACAAAACAAAAAAAAAATCAACTTTGGCTGATACTATTCAAGACCATTTTTTTTTAAGGCGGACTTGGGTGCATGCTGCATTTTGCTACTTGTCATCAACAAAATATCTGGATGATGAGTAGGAAGCGAGGATATGGGTCCTCAAACAGACGGCACGCGGGAGAGTTTGGGCTCGTCCGGGAAATGCAGAGGTGCACTGACTGTTTTCAGGTATAATTCAGGCTGAGTCAGGAGCAGTTTGACAGTCTGCCGGGACGAGAAGCACCAAGACTTCCAAACCTGTGCCTGACTCGCAGTGATGAGCAGCTCCAGCAGAACGGTTAAAAAATAGAAAAACAAACAAACAACAAACGCACCACTCTACTTGTCTTTAAAGGGGCTGACGTCTGTCAAGTCCAAATTCTTTGTCACAGTTTGTCTTTAAACTGGTACTGTAAATCTCAGCGAAACGGGACACCTGTACAAACAGCTTCTTCTTCATTAAACCTGCTGCACCCGAAACTGAACACTTTAACTTCAGCGCAGGTCGCAGGCATCAGGAACGACGTGTCCTTGCACTGGTCTGAGCAGCACCGAGACGCTCTTGGGCTCTGGAGAGACCGGATTGCCCACCGCGTCTTATCTGAAAGGCTTTTAAAAGTATTTAATACAGGGACTATTCCCTGTTAAAAATGGTTAAACATAACATCACTTCTCTCGCTGGAACGGCATAGGCTCTCACAGTCCTTTAAGAAAATGTAATTCCAGGCCGTTCCAGCCTACTTTCACCCCTGTGTGTGGATCATAAAGTCAAGGAACATATTCAGGCCTTAATGATCTTAACTACATATTAATTACAGGCATGGACGAGTTGTTTTTTTTTTTTGGTTGCTTGTTAATCAGGTGCAAACTTTTAAGCCTAACAGAGTTACAACCATCCTGCAACACAGCCTCTGTTTGGGATTGTGTTTCAGAGGAATATTGAGTCCAGTGTGTCCTGCAGGCTGTGGTTTGTGGTTATATCGAGCTGCTGCTGGCTGAGTAAACAGCAGCGCCGTGCAGGTGTCCCTTCTCCTGTTTCTACACAGGCCTCCAGGCATGTACACAAGTGGCGCTGTGACTGCATTAACTAAATGATAGGCCTTTTAACTGACCGGTTTACGTTTGAATTCAATTATAAACCTTTCAAATGTAGTGAAACATACTGGGGTTTTATTTCTGAGTGATGACTCACTTCTGCTTCGTCTGAATCAGTCTACAGCGGGTTGTGGGGATACCCAAGTACGAGCGCTTGTCCATTTCTGGAGTGAAATGTGCTTAGATGAAGTGTCCTGTCCACTTTGAAAATCCGGATTAAGCTTCGTATGGACATCATCAAACAAGTGACATAGTTTACTGGCTGTCAGATTATGAGTATTCAAAGATGTCTTGTGATTTATTAGTTTGAAATCTGAATAGACTTCTGAATTGTTGAGGAAACCAACTCTGGAGCAAAAACAGGCTGATTCACTTGACATTTTCTTTAACTGTTAGGGAAAGTAGTTGTACATTAGCACATTCTTCAGGGTGATATTTTACATTTCTTTTGTGTCACAGCATTTATTTTTTTCCTCACATACCCTGTTAAGCTTTACTTTTCTTTTACGAGAAGAGAGAAAATACCACCGAGACAAACACTACCAGAAAAAAACACTGATTAGTTAAAGGATAAGAATTTTTGTTGAGTGTGGCAGAGACAGAGGCTCGAAATCTCAGTGCGTTTAGCTGATGACATCACATGCAGCATTGACATGTGACACAGGTGGACTGTCTCAGGAGGCGACGTGGACAGAAACTTACGATCCATAGTCCAATATCTGGGTTGTAGAGATGCTCCTTCATAGTGACATATCCAGGATTATGGTTCTGCCTGAGCAGCATCTGTGGCCTGTAGAGGTGGCTGTGGACATGGCCTGTAGATGTGGTCTGTACATGGCTGCGGACGTGGCCTGCGGACGTGGCCTGCGGACGTGGCCTGCGGACGTGGCCTGCGGACGTGGCCTGCGGACGTGGCCTGCGGACGCGGCCTGCGGACGCGGCCTGCGGACGCGGCCTGCGGACGTGGCCTGCGGACGTGGCCTGTAGATGTGGCCTGTAGATGTGGCCTGTAGATGTGGCCTGTAGATGTGGCCTGTACATGGCTGCGGACGTGGCCTGCGGACGTGGCCTGCGGACGCGGCCTGCGGACGCGGCCTGCGGACGCGGCCTGCGGACGCGGCCTGCGGACGCGGCCTGCGGACGCGGCCTGCGGACGCGGCCTGCGGACGTGGCCTGTAGATGTGGTCTGTACATGGCTGTGGACGTGGCCTGTGGACGTGGCCTGTGGACGTGGCCTGTAGATGTGGTCTGTAGTCGTGGCTGCGGACGTGGCCTGCGGACGTGGCCTGCGGACGTGGCCTGCGGACGTGGCCTGCGGACGTGGTCTGTAGACGTGGTCTGTAGACGTGGTCTGGACCCTTCTAGGCCAACCTTGGAGGGCAGTTTGATGGCCTCCCGGTGCCAGCTCAGCCAGTCGGAGGTCTTCACTACCACTCTTCTAGGATACTATAGGAACAAAACAGCACAACAAACCGTATTATCTTTAAATTAAGAAAGCTTATGCTCTCTTAGCTCTTATGTCACAGCTCATCAAAAGTGCTACGTAGCTGGAGCGATAACGGTCATGAACTGAGAGGTGAGGACCAAAACGCCGGAGACTGAGGCAGGAGGAGTCCAAACCAAAGTCCTTTAATGGAACAAAACAACACTGCACAGGTGGGGATCCAAAAAGTCAAAACAAAGCAAAACAAAAAAACAAGCCTTCACTACAAGAACAGAAGAAAAAAATCCAAAATAACTCAAAAAGTTTCTGGGACATAAACACAAGCAAAACTCCAGGACAGACCGGGAACAAACACAGAGCCGGGAAGAAGGGAAAGACAAGACCATACACAGGGACTGAGGGCTGATGAGACGCAGATGTCCACAATCAAGGAAGATTAAAGCCGAGATGAGAAGTAACACACAAGGACACGGACCTTCAAAATAAAACAAGTAGTTTCCCAAAGCCAAAACCCCGACATAACTGGATCCTAAGATCATCAACAGCAATGTAGCTGTCACCTACATAACCATACCTCTAAGCATAAATCTGTGCCTTTATATAATGTTTATATAGTGTTTCTGCTGCAAAGGTGGACTTTTTCATGTGTGGGAGATTGACTTGCTTTTGGAGGCAGCTCCCAGCAGTTATTTAAAGAACTGCAGGTTTTACCGCATCTGTGTTGGTAACAGTTGAGCCAGCCGGCTGTGTCCTCCTGGTAGAGGAACACTGGAGTCCAGAATATGTTGCTGCAGCCATGTCTGGATTAAGTCCAGTTCTGGTGGGTCCGTGTAAGATCTCCATACTATGTCAGCTGGTCGTTTCACATTCTGTATTAGATTTTACTCCTGCACAACGTGTCAATACTTTCTCTTCAACCCGTGTGGATTTAGGCTCTTTATCTGGCCGTCGCTGAGGCTGTTAATGCTGAGTCGGCTGCACTCGGTGTAAACAACTCTGTTGCTGTCGTAGTTACTCATCATAACAGATGTTAAAAGGTGACAGAAGTACCAGCAGGTATCCAGCATCCAAACCTGGGTAGAAAAAGGGCTCAGAAGTTGGAGTTTTGATTTAAAAAAAAAAAAAAGAAAAGAAAGGTAAAACAAGATCAGTAGAGAAGCTTACAAAGAAAAACGTTAAGAGTGACTAAAAAGAGGCTGTCAAAGATGTGGTGCCGTTCTGCCATATGACCACATGGGTTTGAGAGTTCCTTAGAAAACCACTTTTCATCTTAGTCTTTATAAAAACTGACACCCGATTCTCCATCCATCCAGGCATCCATACAACCACCCGGGCTGCTGCCAGGGAGAGGTTCAAAAAGCCGCTTCTGTGACAGTATGTGGGCGCATCAGTGCCCGAGGCGTGGCTGACCTGCATATCTGGGATGGCATGGTTGACGCAGCGGCGTGCACTGGAGTTCTGGAGAAACATATGTTACTCTGGCATCTTTAAAGTGCTGTCAGCAGCTCAACAAGCGAGAGGCTCTGTGCTTTTCTGTGCCCCGTTTTTTATTTCTCCGTTATAGAATCTGACATTTTTACACCACAAACGGTGAATAGAGATGATAAAAGTCTTACATGTGAAACACCAGAGGCATGTTGGCTGTTGAAGGGGTTGGGTTGACAAGCCCTGCAGACGCTCTGATACTTACTGGAAGGAAAAACAAAAACAACAAAAAACTTGCAGGAACGTTATCTTAAAATGGGATAGTAATTAATCGAGGACTTCAGTTTGCGTGGTTTGATTTGAAGTCATGTAAAACCATATAACCAAGTCTGCTAATGTGTTGACAGCAGTCAGTATCTGGAGGCAGAAACATGCTGTTCATTAACCAGTTTCAGCCTTCTGCAGAGAACTGATGAATTGAGCCTATTATAAGCTGACACTGTAGGACATCATTTGCATTATATGATTTATAAGGAAGGAAAAAAGATTGTTGCCCTCCAGAAACTACTAAACCTCAACATATAATTATTGTGCTTTTAACATCCTCGTGCTCCTTATAAGGTCTCAATACAATACCTTTAAATGTAAAAGCCCATGTTCTTAAGATTTCTTTTCAATAAAAACATTTTAAATTTGGAAACTTTTGGACATATTGGAAGTGGAAAGGGTGCTCAGAAGCACAGTTAATTTGAACATAAGGAAAATAAAATAAATTAAACCGGGAATCAAACCAAGGAAAATGCCAAAGAAAGACAATGTCTTTGTTCAAAAGGAGTGGGAAGAAGTGTGCTTATTTAAACACACAGCTTTGCCATATCCTTATATATACACATCATATTATGCTTACAAGACATTAATCTATGCAGTAATGCAATAAGAACCATAGTACCAATATAAAACAGTCACTTTATGAGTAATAAAAGTTTCATAATAACAATAGTAGTACTACTAGGACATATAATGTAACTATTGGCATACATATTAATATTATCATTATCATACTCATCCTGTGAACTACAGTCCCATGTTTCATCACCAGGCAATAGGCAATAATATATTATACATCTATACTATACATATTGTACATCATGTTGATTTCATCTGTGCAGTTGTAATAGTTCTGATAACAGCAAAATTATTATATATATATATATACACATATTCAATAACAACAATAATAATAGTTGCTTTAATAATAATAAGTCTACAGGCTTTAATGATTAGTACCAGCTGAGACACGGTTCCTAACCAGTAATAACTCAAGCGTCTGCTGTGCTGGAGGTCGAACCAACATCCCCCAGCAGGGCTCGTTTGAGAGATTTAATCTTAGTGTCCTGGGATTCCAAACTTTGCTGCAATATTATAACTTTTTTTTTAAACATTTTTGTTGTTTGTATTTCAAAAATGGAGATTTTCTCCTTCCAAAGTGGTCTTATTGGTGCTTCAGTTCAAAGGCTGCAGTAGGAACCTATTTCTACCCGAACACGCTGGACTGAGGTCTCACTGAAATGTCCTCTAATAAAGACAGATGTAAAAATGATTATTTATAGGCGCCTTTCATGACACTCAAAGTCACCATACAGATAAAAGCAACACGCACAATAAGGCAATGAAATACAGACACTGTGTAGGTGAAAAAAAGAAAAACAATATATATTTAAAAGATTATACAGTGATGATAGATAGAAAAGTATGAATTATGGTCATAGCATCAACCGCTCACGTTACCAGCGAAGACACCTGTTCAGGCTTTTCCACTCGGAGAGCGTAGGAAACCCTGAACAGGTGAGTCTTGAGTTGATTCAAAGTGAGTAACCGAATCAATGTCACGAAGATCAGCGGCAGAGCGGCTGCACGCTCTGGAACAAGGGCTCCCTTTTTCAACATTCCTGTAACAGCTCTGTTCTTAGAAGCTGGTTTCAGGAAGTGGAATTAGACACTCCTCTTTCCTCTAAAATGTTATACTTTCATACAGAGGAAGTCCCAAACAAAGCGACAAAGTCATCATTCAGCGAGACGAGGATGACGTCAGCCGGGGGAGGCTCCTTCAGTCCTGAAGCACAGCAACATAGTTCAGCTCGTAGTTTGTGATAGGGCCCGTCTAGCTGGCATCTTTTCTCGCTGCTGTACTTTGCTCATCAGTCGGTCTAAGTTAGACAGTCAGTTCTAGAGACTAGAGACCCAGAGCATGACCCCCGAGCAAGTATTACATAAAAAAACGGCAGGTAAAAACTCACCTAACAGGAGGAAAACCTTAAAGGGAGAAGTAACCTGGATCAGGACCTGGATCATAAGGGGGGACCCTCCTGCCGAAGGCCCGCCGGGTAGAGCAGGAAATGGGGGCGAATCCCCGGACCGTCTTTCACCTTCTCCATGGGTTGATTTTCTCAGTGACTCATTCTGCCCCTGTAACTACCTCCCAAGGTGAAACGGTGGAGTGACAGCTACAGAACGAAGTGTGATGTCTTTCTGCCTCCATGCAATTCACAAAGCACAGCAGGCGTCCTTTTATTTTTTTTTCAGCAGGCCTCAACAGGACTGACGCAGCTTCAGATGGTGGATGGACAGATGGTTGGGTGAATAAAGTATGAGCTTTACCTGCATGTTAAACATAAATAGGTTCATTTAGTCTTTGTTAAGGCTTCATTAGGGATATCTGTTAAAACAGAGAGGACAATAAATATAAAAACAAGTCAACTATTTGAGCAAAAAAAGAAGCTTAAAACAACTCGCCCTATGATGCACGTGACGGTGTGTCACACTGCGCCGATGATGGGATTGGGGCTGGGGTATATTGTCAGCAGCGCTGTGCACTCGCCTGTTTATACTACACGTTGTTGCCTGGTTACGCTTTGTTTAGTCTGATTAAAAGCATGACCAAGACTCACGGCTCTGACCCTCACGTTCCTGCACATTGTAAACTATGCTTGCAAATAAACAGCTTCTAATTAACAAGCTGCTGTTGTGCCAAAACCTGGTCCTCCGGAGAACCCAACGCTCTCTCGTCCTGTTTTGGTAGAAAAGTAAACAATTTAAAATAAAATCCTGATACGCCGTTATTTAATTGAGCCATATTTGAGTCTGAGAAGTCACTACATTAAAGGCTCACTAGAGGATCATTTCAAGAAGCAATTTTTAATTTTCATGATGACAATTTTTTAAAATTCTGATGATAAATAAGTAAATGAAAAACATCTGTCATGTGATGAAGCTGGGGAAAGTGTAGAAAACACGGCTAATTAAGTTACTGAGGTTTCTTTCATCCAACAGGACTTTCTGCTCGTTTCCATGGTAGTTTTATGCACTTCTGTTGTGCAAATTCACTACGAAAAATAGTAAACCGCCGTCATGTGAACTCCACATTTTCTGCCAGGAGAAGATAAAATAAAAGGATGAAATAAACTAAAAACTGTGTTAAACCGAATGCATCTGAATAATTCAAGCTGCAGCAATGAAAGAGGAAAAACCATTTATGTTAAAAGAACCAAAGCATTAGCAGAACATGTTTGTTGCTTAATTAAATTAAGCCATTACATTTATTCACACATGGTATTGAGGTAAACATGACAACTTCTGCACACCATCAGGTCCTGATAATTGGAATCAGACTTGTATTGGAAGTGCTAGTATTTATTAAATCCTAAATGATTACAACTTAATAAATTCTCTCTCTGCTATTGCTCAGCATACGTTGGATCTGAAGCTCAGTTTTGTACCCAGAACATCACTCTGTGTGCAGTGAAGTGCCATCATCATCACTCTGCCGGCCCCTTTGAGATGAATCATTTTCTGAAATTATTTCCCCGACAAAAATAGTAAGTTTAATTCAATCAGGACATTATGGGATCCTTTAAAACAAAGTGTATTGAATGAAGCGTCGAAATAGGGTCATTGATAATTAAAAAGGCGGATATGACATTAATTAAGGCGTCGAGGGAGTTCGATTAGAAATATGATGATGAAGCAAGTTGGGCTCAAACTGAGGATTGACAGCGGCGGCGGCGGCAGAGACAGCGCTCAGAGTCAGAGGAGGAGAGATGGGGAGAGGGTGGAAGATGAAAGGTGGTGAGCGACGAGTGTGATGAAGCGGAAAAAGCAGAGTGCTGGAGGCAACGATGTGTGCACTGCCACTTGGGTGTGTGTTTGTGTGTGTGTGTTTGTGAGCTGTTGCCTCTGCGTTTCTGAGGGTTTGGCTGTTTTCTCAAGCGAGACTGCACTTTCTCTCAGTCTTAACAGCAACCCTTCACTCTTCCCTCCAATCCTCATCCACCAGGGCTTGTTGAGCTGTGGGCCGATATGTCGCCCTTCCTCTGCAAATCTAATTGGAGACAGGCTTTCATTGGCATGACATGGAGATGAGTTGCCAAATCCTTTCAGCTCTCCCGCTTGTGGGTCGCGCTGCTCGGCTGTCGAGCACTGCCGCTGCACACTGACGCTGCAGCGGCAGCCGCAGCGGCATCGGCAGCGGCATCGGCAGCGGCATCGGCAGCCGCAGCGGCATCGGCAGCCGCAGCCGCAGCCGCAGCCGCAGCCGCAGCCGCAGCCGCAGCCGCAGCCGCAGCCGCAGAGGCAGGCTCAGCTTCGACCACCTGTCCGCAGATGTGTCTGTGACAATCTGAGCAAATTCTCACTGTCTTGATGGCTTTAAATCATGCAGCAGCCCCCAACGTTTCACTGGCAGTCATGTTTGACTTTAATGTGACGCTGAGACGGAAAGATGTCGGCACCACGGGGATCGTCAGTAGGAGGAAAAAAGAAAACTGTGTTTTATTTATACAGCTGAGTGCACGCATTAACATGTGGTTATTTCTGTCGTCCGCTGGGTCTCCAGTGAGTTCAGTGAGAGTGTGACTACACCTTCTTAACTGGAGGTTAAGCTCACACTTCAGGGGGCAGTGCAGTACCTCCGGGAGCAGGAGAGAAACACTGAGGTTTGTTTTATTTAGCAAGCTCTTGTTCCTCATCTGTCTAAGTTTTAACAAAGACCCGTAAGTGATTCACCATCCCGCTAATCCTTTTTCTTTTCTTTTTTTTAAAATCAACGCAACTGTTGCACATTTTCTACGGCTACACCTGGACTATTCTGAGAGTCCTGTGATGAAGCTGAAACCTGAACGTAATGTTTGATGTTCCTCAGGATGAGAGTCACACAGCGAGAAGATGCAAAGGGGGACCGCTGATTAATGATACAGAGCAACAACTTGAGTGTAAGGCATTAATTGGTTCAGACTTTTCACAGATAAACGCTGTTGTGGAAGTTCATCAGTGGAATATGAGGCTGTGTAATCAGTCTACAGGTTGTTTTTGTGTGTGTGTGTGTGTGTGTGTGTGTGCATTTTGTGCTAAAACTGTGCAGAATACAAACAACTGTCACAAAATGGTGAAGTAGTGTGAGAGGAGGAAAGCCAAATCCAGGCTTGGAGGCGAGAGGCAGGCAGGTGGAGAAAAACTTTTATTAAACGAACAAAAAGCAATGCTTTGGCAGAGTGTGCAAGAAAAAGAAAAAGAAAATCCAAAAGTTTGGCAGGAAAACTCTTGGCATGGAAAGGGAAAAAGAAAATTACCTGCTCAGACAATTCGAGCGACAAAGTTCTACTACTAAACAAAGAAAAGCCGGCTGTATTTACGTTACTCCAGTTAAGGAGCACACGGATGGGTGAGTCCACCGTGAGGAGGGGAGTCCTGTGAAGAAAGAAGAGGGAGATGCTGCACAACATTCAACCTCGGTTTGTTTCACAGTAAAGAAGCAGGAGCAACATCATGCAAACATGTTGCACTGCACGTTTCTTCCCTTGGACTGTTGTCAAATTTACAGTTTCTGTTTAGTACCATTTCACATGTCATTTCTGCAGTTTTGTATTAACAAAACGTGGTTTGGAGACCTGATACTACCGGGTGATTGACTTGTTGCCAGATTGTGTAGTGTGTGTTATTGCTGCCTTTATTGAAACCAAGTGTAAAGTAGAATATGCACAAAAACAGAATGATTTCTGTGTAAAACAAGAAATGAGCTAAAATATCAAACATGAAAATTCAAAGATCATAAAATAGAACAGAGACTCAAGGAACAGAACAAAAACAAAAGACCTTGACACACTTCAAAGCAAAAAACACCCAGCAGTTCACCGGAGACACAGTTTTCTAGAGTAAATGTTGAGTTAAATTCATCTGAATTAACAGCGGTGATCTAAACATTTTTAATGCCTAAAACCTCCAAACAGGGTAAGACATGCTATTCTATCTTTCGCAGCATACAGAGCCACATCTGTCCAATTTAATATTTACTGCAGACTGCAGTGGATAAAGTTTATTTTTCATTCTCTGTTTGTGTTCTTGACAACATGAGAAAAATTACATGAATGTGACACAGTGGCAACACATGCCTTTTGGCAAGTGACTTTAAAATGTCATGGCAGAGGAAACATCGTCATTACGTCAGCTCTCCACAGGGGTGCCCCAAGGCTTGGTACTTGGGCCCTTCTCTTTGCCACACATGCCACCTCTGTGGGCCAGAGGTGTCACACAGCTTCTCATACAACTACTACCCAAGTGATATGTAACTAATAATACTCTGTGAAAGTCATATGACTAACGCAACCGCGTTGCCTCAGTGTTCAGGTTGCCATGCTTTGCTCTTTACAACATACAAAAAATAAGACTGTACCTGCCTCAATATGCAACTCAAGTGCTGGCACAGGCCATGGTTATGGCCCGCCTCATTAATGCAGTTTCCTCCAGGCCAGACCTCCAGCTTGTGCCATCAAGCCGCTACAAAAGGTCCAGAAAGCTGCAGCCCGTCTTGTAGATGAACTCAGTTGTGAAGGCTTATGTCCCTTTACGCGCACTGCACTCTTCACAAGAACAATGACTGGTCTTGCTTTCTCCTCACGCAAGATGATCTCAGTCAAGACGGTTCTCCCACATTGGTCCTCAAGGTGGAACTAGTTACTAGAGGCCACAAGAGCAAAGTTGTCCCTCTCTACGTTTAGGAAGGTGTTGAAAACCATCCGTGAACTGCGCTCCCCTTTGACTTCCTGAGCTGCACTTGAACGTCGCTTTACTGGCACTTAGCGGCACTAATTTAAATACTGCCTCTCTGCACCTACGTTGCAATCTACTATGTTACTGTGTCTTGATTGCATTTCTCTTTTGTAAGTTGCTTTGGATGAAAGTGTCTGCTAAATGTAATGCAAAGACAATGTACATTAAATACCCCTTTAAATACCCTTGCTGATTTCCTGAATTCATATAATCAGATTTTCATTTAAATCACATCAATAGACAAACACAATTTTTTTTTTTACGGTTCTAGTACATAAAACCCTTAAAACTGTCTCATCAGTGCTGAAGAAGGATCAGTGGCCTCCCACTACTGTATGGGTTCACGTACGTTTTGCACCAGTATTGTACAATTGTGTGTCATCACCTCCAACACTGTGTGTTTGTATGTTGTTGTGACTTAGACATATATATATATATATATATATATATATATATATATATATATATATATATATATATATATATATATGTCTAAGATTACATTTCTATTAGACATTAATGCAGAAAATCAGTTCATGCTGAAGGGTTCACCTACTTATTTGTGCATCTTAAAGTTCAAGAGTAGTGGATTACACAGAGGTCAAGCTGTCAGTTCTTCCTATAAAAGCATCTGTCACTCAAACTCTGACGCTGGCAGATGTAATCACGCTCAGCAGTCTGGTCGTTAAGCATCATTAACTAATTAGATTAGTCTTTGACTCATTAACGAGCTCTGATCACACATCAAGTCCCCACTGTGGAAGCTGACTGAGTGGCATCAGAATTTATGGTTATTTTATAGTATAGAGACATTTTTGCCCTTCAAATTCACAGTTTTTTATAGTCAAATAACAGCGTGACCTCATAGTTTAGTCCTCATCAAACCCTTTGAACCCCTTCATAAGACTACGATGGTAATTAAAGTGATGCCAAGTTATTCAGGTTTAGTTGGTGTTTACATAAATGTTCCTCTTGGCTTTACTCAGACATAAAGAAGCAGATTTCACATTTTTCTTTGTTTTGTGCTTATATGGTGCACCAAACTGTCAGAACATAGCTGAGAAGTGAAGTTAGAAAAGTTTTCTCCTTTCTGGTTTCTGTTTACTTCCTGTCTGTGGTACACTTGTTTTGTGTTTTGGTGATCGTACTCCACTCTTGCACTTCTGCCATCTACTTCTGATTACAGTCCTGGTTAAACTGCCGGAGTGAAGCTGAGGGCTCTCTGCCCTCATTCCTGCCAGATTACTGTCAGTGATGGACACTTCTTTTGCCCACTAGAGTAATTTGCGCTGGAATTTCTCAGGGTTCAATTCAGTAGAGAAGCAGTGGATTCAAACCTTTAGGATGAATTACTTGACTTTTGACGTGTCATGTCATGACAGTAACTTGATTTGTTGTGCCCGCTATTCCTAAAAAGTTGTTAATCTGTGACGTGTAGATTCAAAAAAATAACAAGGAGAAAAAAAAATAGTTTAAATTTCTGAGAAATATCCCTTGTTGAATGACCAGAAAAACCTCTTTATGTGACCATATCAAACATTTTTGTACTTTGATATTTGAGGGTTTTTGTGACACATATTTTATTTTTTTATATTTTTTCTGAATATATATTTTAAGTTATATTTTTGTTGCGCCATTCCAGTTGACCCTTTGCTAAGCCCCGCCCCTACATCCAGGTGAGCCTGTGGCTGTTTATTAACAGTGGCACATGGACTGGCGCTCAGACAACCGTACGTTTCAGCTCCGTAGAAAAATATTTGCAGCTCTAAAGTCTTATCTGGCTGTTGTTACCTGCAATTACTGTATGATGACAGTTAGAAGCGAGTTCTCCCACTCGTGCCGTCATCTGTAAAGCCCATATCTTCAGTTTAACATAACTGCCAGCCGTATTTATTTTTAGATTTTGTAGATATCGTTTATCTAAAGGGGTGGGGGTGAGTTCTGGAGTAAGTAGTATACCACGCAGAGCAACAGCACAAAATCAAGACAGCAAGCAGGGAGGCAGGAAGGTCCAGTAATACCACAGTCAGCATGCGCATCACTGATCACCTCACACCTCCACAACACCAACTAGTAGAGCGGAAAGCCATTATGTAAAAATGGGAGACGGCGAGGAAAAAGATCAGGCGAGGTCGAGAAAGTCAAAAGAAAGTGAGAGCAGAAAAAGCTCACACCTTTGTCATACGAATAAAAGACAGACATTGAATTGGGGTGATTAAGATATGAAAGAGAAAGTAAAATGAGGTGATGATTAGCAGTAATTTGAGTTGGACAGAATAAATTTATGCCCTCTCAGAACGACAGGTGTGACGTCACACGCGGCTACGCTGCACTGCGACCACTTTTACAAAGACAAAATAAGAGAAAAGTGATACCAAGACTAAAGATGTGGACGATAGGTTTGGTAAATGAGTGAGACCAGAGTGGTTGTTTTTTCCAGCCTGTTATAAGGCAAAAGGCTCACATAATTAACAAATTACATTCAATTATTCAACAACGCGTCGTTCTGTAAACAAGGTTGTTGGTATTTAACAGATGGATGCTGCAAACAGTTTTTAACCCTGCTTCATTTACGTTTACATTCAGGTGTGAAAGTCCAGTTCAAATCCTTTTCTTTAAGTCACATTTCCTGTCCAACTGTCCATGAAAGTATTGATCGTTGCACCATGTCAGCGCAGAAAAGTGTCTGATTACAGACGGCGAGCTGGCTTGGCTGCATTTACCGGTCAGGAGCGTCGCCTGTGAGAGCGGGGTGACGCCGGCTACACCCCCCTGTGTCGCCGCTGTTACTACTTACCAAGGTGGAACGGCGCCCGTTGTGCGTGCGTGGAGCCGTGATCACAAACACATCATCAGCATCAGCAAGAATGTTGCGCAAGTGTTGTGATTAAGAGGTTTGAAAAACGTGATTTTCTCTAAGAGATAATAAGTTGCAGCGATAAAACTGAGAAATAAGTTATATGTGTAAATATGTGTAAATAAAAAGCAACACACGAAGTATGTATGCAAAAATACAGGCCGAGGTTGGGACGTTTTTAATTATGGTAAACACCTTTTCACTTTTAGGTGTTCTCAGGACTCTAACAAACCTTAACAGGACTGTAATATCATTTTGACCCTTTGAGCTCCATCAATATAATTGTATTTTATATGAAAGGGTGGGAACGTTAAGCTCCGTGTTTTCTGATTCGTCTCTGATTTGTTGTTTTCATGCTCAGAATGAGTCTGCGGCAGATTTTCGGCTCGACTGGGTCTGACCGCTCGCTGCCACATCAGCCACTGAGAAACCTCATTTTTCCCCCAGTTGTTAAACATATCATGTTCACAGCACTGAGAGATCCATTTTTATTTTTCCACTCGATGAGCACATCATTTCACAGCGGCCATGCAGTTACACACACACTCATCTGCAAGCGCGTCCCTTAAAGTTATTCACTATACATAAAACCAGAGACCTGTAAACTAAAAATAAGCCTTGCAGGAACATCTAAAAACAGAAGAATATTCACTGTGTGGGTTCCTGGACGCGGCTGTTTTTATGAATTGGCATCATATGAGATTTAGATTTTTTTGACTCAGTTAGAATTAATTGGATTATATTTATTGCTTGTGTGTAACTGTGTAAACTTTCTGTGCTACACGAGTAAAATGAACTGAACTGAACTGAACTGAACTCGAATCATCAGTGAGAAAATTAAAGCCGCTGCAGGAAAATCCCAGTTTTCCTGCAGCGGCTTTACAAGACTTTTAAAAGCCAAAAATTATTTACTTTCAATTCAGTTTTATTAATATAGCATCTTTTACAATACAAGTTGTCTCTAGGCACTTTCCTGAGACCAGAAACGTGACCCCCAAGTAATTATCACATAAACAACGACAGGTAAAACCTCTCCTTTAAGAGGAAAGAAACCTGGATCAGGACCTGGATCATAAGGGGGGACCCTCCTGCCAAAGACCAGCCAGGTAGAGCAGGAAAAAGGGGATTAGAAAGAGAGATTGAAGAACAGAGAGAAGAGAGACACAGACACACCGTCAAAGGTACAAAACATAAGATACATTAGTTTAATTACCCGTCACTTCCATGTATATATGACTGATACCTGGTTAGTTGGTGAACTACAGAGACGACTATATAAACAGGTGTAGACAGCAGACACTGAGGTGGTCAGAGGGTGGGACTGCAGGTCAGGATGTCAGCAGGTATCCAACAGAGACATCCATACAGACAGGTGGAGGTAAACACTGGGATGGTCAGAGGAGGGACTGCAGGTCAGCATGCAGCTGCTGAGGATCTGGTCTACAAACATGTGCAGAAGAGAAAAAGAGGGAACAGACCAGCTCAACAAACTACAAGAACAATGGAGCACAATTATACTTCTGATTAAAAACTGAGGATTGAGCTGAAGAAGGGAAGGAGAAACAGAGGAGGTGAGGGGCATCATTAGTGGGTCATGTTGGTGTCCCCCTGCAGCAGGTCTCCAGCAGCAGATCTAGATGAAGCTGTGTTGAAGACCAGCTGCTCTAGTCTGGTCCTGCAGCTGCAGCTGTGACTACTGGTCCTAACACACTAAAGTTATCATGCTTCATAAAAAGATATGTACTGTAATTTATTCTTTTTAGGAGTTTAATTAAATGTTTCTATCAGGAAACTAGAATCACTGAACTGTTTGGGTTCCTGTAATGGAGAGAGAGGGTTCTGTAAGCTACAGCGGGTTCAGTAAAAAAATTATTAAATGTATTATTTTTTAATTAGAAATGTAATTATTTTTTCTGAATGTTCCATTAAAAATCAACAGGTAAGAGGTTTAGGGGAGAAGAAGATTACCTGAATTGGTTCGTCTCTATTAATTTTAATTTTAAAAAGGCTCTGTAATTGTATGAAACAGCAAGGTGGTATCAGACATTACTCAGGAACATAATAGTACATTTGTGTTTTCAGCTGTGGATAATTCAAATTTAGTGCACATTTACAGAGAATTACTCTTTCAGACAGAGGAGGGTGTGTTTGAGTGGGACTGCTGTCAAAAACACTCGGGCCACCGTATAACAACAATAAAACAAAGGCTACCGCCACTATTACAACTAGTACTACTCTACTACTACTACTACTACCACTATGACAACTAGTACTACTCTACTACTACTACTACTACTACTACCACTACTACTACCACTATGACAACAAGTACTACTACTACTACTACAACCTCTACTACTACTACCACTATGACAACTACTACTACCACTATGACAACTACTACTACTACTACTACTACTATTACTATGAATACTATTATATACTATAGTATATACTAGCTGATTGGAAGTGTCAATCCAGTCAGAACAAGTACAACAAAGCTTATGAATGAATGAATGAATGAATGAATGAATGAATGAATGAATGAATGAATGAATGAATGAATGAATGAATGAATGAATGAATGAATGAATGAATGAATGAATGAATGAATGAATGAATGAATGCTTCTTCTAGTGGTGATGCGTCGCCTGTTGGCTCTTGCGAACAAACTGCCTCTGCATAAACCACACATAGAAACTTTGATTTATCAGATATTCATAAGTTACTCAGATTAAGTGAAGTCTGTTTTATTTTCTGTCCCAGTTCTAGAATTACTTAGAGAAAACTAACTGTTTAATTCAAAATATTGTTCTTAACAAAAGGAATTAAAAAAGCAACAAGCTCTGCAAGACCGGAGCAAATACCAAGAATCCTTTTACTTTGGCTGGTTTTTACTGACAGCCGGAGGAATGACAACACTTCCTAAAAGTAATCAAATATTCTGCCTGATGAAAGTTGATGTAATACCCCTGTCATACTTCAGTCATCTCTCAGCAGTACGTTTCAATCCTGAAAAGCTGAAGACCTCTGACACGACTGTGCGTTCATCACAGCCTGTCACACGTCACTTTATTTTTAACACGAATGCCTGACCATTGACCTTGACCTTGACCTTGACCTTGACCATTGACCTTGACCATTGACCTTGACCATTGACCTTGACCATTGACCTTGACCATTCTTTTTCTTATACAGACTTTAGAAGTGACAAAGATCCTCTTACATTAACACTCCTCCTTTATATTCAGAAAAATATATCTTCACTTAGATTTCTGTTTGCAAATGTGGCTCCTGATGAGAACTCCATTAGGCCAGATGGCCTTCTCCCCTGTCCTGCTCTCTGTAGCGCTCTTGAAGATGAAGCCTTTTATCACAAATGTCCCCTTCACACTTTGAATATTCAATATTTAAAAAAATACAGTGGTTTTGTATGTATGAACACATGACAGAAGTAATCAGCATATCCCGTAGGACACAGACGGAGGAACTGAACTGGCTCCTTGCAGGAATGGAAACGCTCCATAATCACGCGCCCTACCTTTCATTTCTCTTTCGCGCTGCGTGACTCGTGACTCGTGACCTTGTTTAATAACTGGCTTCGTATCTTTGTGGTTTCCAGGACGACCACTCCATGTTTTTTCAGTTCGGGCCGTCCATCGAGCAGCAGGCCTCCGTCATGTTAAACATCATGGAGGAGTACGACTGGTACATCTTCTCCATCGTCACCACATACTACCCCGGGTACCAGGACTTCGTCAACAAGGTAAATGAGCACAGTGAACTGTACTTACTACTAAAGGGAAGGGGGTGTAGTCTCTTTCTGATATGTTCGTCTAAGTGTCCCACTTGTCAAAAGTTAAAGCAAGAAACTTAAAGAGGAATAAACATATTCAGCTGAGGATTTAAACGACAGATGATCTCGGATACCTCAGCTTCTCCTACTTGGGCATAATTCCTGTGATCTGCTGGGCATCTTACCTGTCTTATTTTGCAGGGTTTTTTTGTTCACCCGGCACAAATCATCCTAATTACTAATTGAAAGCCATCGTTTCAAGTATCGCGGCGTAAGTGGCGAGCTCGTTGCCCTCTCCGTCTGCTTTAATGGAAAAGGCAGACTGGCTGGACGTGTCCTTTTGAGCGGAGCCGCTCGCTGGAGCTTCAGCCGGCTTATCTTCAGGCCGCAGAACAGATGAGATCCTGAGCAACTTTAAGCGTCAGACACGCGTCTGAGAAGAGGAAAAAAAGTTTATTGAAAGTCAGCTAATCGTATTTCACGATCATATTGCAGCAGTGACAACATCTTTGCTTTGAACAAAGTTAAACTAACAATGCAGCTTGTTTTTTTTAAAAGAAGAGGACGGGGTGAAGGATGCGTCTCGGTGGCCGTACTCCTCTCAGGAGCTTTTCTCAGCAGTCAGATTTGTGTCACATCAACCGACTAATACAGGGATGCCAAAGTTTGGGCACCACTGGGGAATGTTCTGTTCTGTGAAAAGCAGTTTGAGGAAAAGATGATTTGATCTCCACGAGGTAAAAAGTTGAAGATGACACGTTCCTTTGATATTTTCAACAAGACTCTTATTTCCATTTTTTTGTCTTTACCAGTTTCAAAATAACAGAAAATAAAACCCTGAGTGATCAGAACTTTGAAACAACCCCCGTGGCACTGTTGCCGGATTTAAAGGCTCTTCATAATGGAAGTATATTGTGGATTATGAGGTGTGTTTTGGATCATTAACCATCCGCTTTTCATCTTCAGCTTTTTTTTAAACAACTTCATGCTTTCCTCCTGAATCTTCCAGCATAATTGAGTCCATTCTTCCCTCTGTGAAATGTTCTCAGCACTACTGATTGCAGGGCAAACCTAAGAGTCTTCATTTGTCTCCAACCGTTGCAGCCAATAAGGTCTAATTTTAGACTTTTAGCGGACAGATCAAAAGAGGTTATATCCAGATCTGGATCCATGTAGATTTCCAACAGCGCCACAAACTTTAGTATGAAGAGAGTATTAAACTTTGGTCTGCCGCCGTCACTGCCACGAAACCTGCACGGTCACCTGATTAAAAACCCCGGCTGTCGTCGACCTCGACACCAAGTTTGCTGCAGGTTGCATTCAATCGTGTTTCCTACAACAGAGAAGTGCAAAGACACGCGAAAACAGGTCAGTAGCCGACCACGTTGCCAAGGAAACGGCTGCAATAGAAGAGAAAAACGACTTCGAGACGCGCTCGTTTTTCTTTAAAAACATTTTGTAAAGAAGTCAATTATTTTGTTCAGTCTTTAAAATTTATATCATATTGGCATCTGGATATTTTTGCTTTTTTAATCTCATTCACATTTATTTTCCAATTATTTTACTTTTTTCATTGCGTTAATGTTGCACAGCTGTTAAGGGAGCAGTTATTTATTTATTTTGTCTTTCGATTACATGATAATAACTTATCATTTACTTCACTCATTGTTTTAAAAGGTACATTGTGACTGAGCCAAATACACCAGGATCTTAGTTTTCACCCATATCGCCCAGCCCCGACGTGGCCTGATGAAGGCTCTGAACAAACCTGGCTTTATTTGCCAGGGGGCCCAAACTTTTGCATTGTACCTTTGGTGGGTTTTTTTTGTTTTTGCCAAGAAAGGAAAAAAAATTGTTAAGTTCTTCTTCTATTCAAAGGGAGATTTCACTTTTACTTCAGAGTATTTAGTGATTCCTGGAGTCAGCAACAGTCATAGCGCTCAGTTTGAAGAATGAGAGAGGAACTAACGATTATTTACCTTTTAAGTTCTTCTTCCCTCATGAAATTAGTACAAGTTGCACTTCATTGGTCTCTTTTTGGAAAGATGTGCAGTGAAACCCAACTTCACTGCAGCTACTCATCCATCAGTCAGACCATTCATCCGCTTACCCACCCATCAGGCTACACATCCATGCATCCATTCCCCACTCACACATCCGCCTGTGCTAATGCCAGTCAATCCGTCCGTCCATCCGTCCGTCCGTCCATCCATCCATCCATCCATCCATCCATCCATCCATCCATCCATCCATCCATCCATCCATCCATCCATTGGTCTCACTGTGTAATAGGTGGAGAACTGCCAAAACATCTCAACAGTTGATCAAAGCAGATACTTATAACTAGAATAAATTCCTTTTTTTCTTTCTTTCTTTCTTTCTTTCTTTCTTTCTTTCTTTCTTTCTTTCTTTCTTTCTTTCTTTCTTTCTTTCTTTCTTTCTTTCTTTCTTTCTTTCTTTCTTTCTTTCTTTCTTTCTTTCTTTCTTTCTTTCTTTCTTTCTTTCTTTCTTTCTTTCTTTCTTTCTTTCTTTCCTCTTCTATCAGGCAAACACACATTATTATTTTTGCCGTCTTTTATTATAAAGGAAATTTGTTATAATTGGCAGCCAAACACAGCTTTTTCCTTCCCATTAAACTTACATAACTCTCTTCACATCAATTCTTTTTTTGTTGTTGTTGTTGAAAAAGTCTTTATTTTCTGACCCTGAAAAATAAAATAGTTTTTTATCTAAATGTCACATATAAGTTAGACATCCCCGTATATAACTGCAGTGACTAAAATGACTTTTTTTTTTTTTTACCTCCTTCCACATTTGTCTTGCATGTTTTTGTACGATCAGCTGCCATATATTTTAACGACAGTTTTCTTCAGCCGTGTGGAATAACCTTTCCATGTGGGAAGGAAGATTACGTAATCATCCTCTTGTTGTGTCAAAAGATAAATAAAATCGTCCAGTGCGTCCAACTCTGTGGAGATGCACGAGGACTGTTTTTCAATGTGGGTGCTGTAGGAAGAGGAGACATCTCAGCTCTGTTCCTCGATCTCTCCTTCGCTCCTCGGCTTCATGTTCGAGCCTACACGTTTTCACGTCATCTCTTCATTGTTAACCAGGTCCGCAGCACCATTGAGAACAGCTTTGTGGGCTGGGAGCTGGAAGAAGTTCTCCTTCTAGACATGTCCGTGGATGATGGCGACTCCAAGATCCAGAACCAGATGAAGAAACTGCAGAGTCCTGTCATTCTCCTCTACTGCACAAAGGAGGAGGCGACCACGATTTTCGAGGTGGCCCACTCCGTCGGCCTCACGGGTTACGGCTTCACCTGGATCGTGCCCTCGCTTGTGGCTGGTGATGCAGACCACGTTCCCTCTGTCTTCCCTATAGGTACATTGAAATCATTTTTTCATGTCACTACAATGTCATTTGAACGTGAACATGCTTGGGTGAAGCAGGATAAATGTCAGAGCTCCTAGGGAAGCTTTTGTTACCGGTCCACTGGTTTTAGCTGCTCTTCTTTGGGGGGGCTTTTAGCAGTGTGTTTTGGCTTGTTGTAGGTTTGGAGGACCTCTGACTGAGGCTTGGTTTCCAGACTCTGGGTTTTATGCTTCATTTCAGGATTCCTCGATAGTCTTGAGATTTCGTTCTACCCTGCACTGATTCAAGGCCTCTACGTAGCCCCAAAACCCGAACAAGCCTCCTCTGTGTTTCACTGTAGGGAAGGTGTTCTTCCTTTTGAAGGCTTCATCTTTCCATCTGGGAACATAAAGATGATGTGGCCTGCCAAAAAGCACCAGTTTTGTTTCATTAGTCTCAATGAAGTTCTTCCAGAAGCTTCTTGGCTTGTCAATAACATTTGATCAAATTGAAGTCTGCCTTTTTTGACAGCGAAGTCATTGCTGGTGAAAATGTGACAGATGGTTTAGTCATTCAGTGATGTTTTTGGACCTTGGACTTCAGCTTGAAGGTCTTCAGATATTTCTTCTGCCTCTTCATCTGACAGGAGCAGGGTTACATCTCCATTTATGATCACATCCTGGGTGCTTGGCAATGGTCCCAAGGGCCTTATACTTAAAAATACTTGCAGCTCTAGTCACAGGGACATGAAGCTGCTTGAAGATGATCTTCAAACATTCATCAGCACCTTCATCAGGCTTATCTATGATTTTCATTCTTAGCTTTTTAGGCTGCTAAATCCTTTGTTTCTTTTGTCCAAGTTCAGTGTGACTCTTACAATGATACCAAGAGACACCGTGGAAGTGTTATTACTTTAAACGTGCTGAAGGACTGGCAAGCAATACTAAAGACGCCTGCAAACCAACGAAGATTAAACAGTTTCAATTGATGTATAACTTTTTATCAAAGCAATTTTGATTGTTGAAGTATTTTTAAGGGGTGGACAATGACTCTGTCCAAGCTACTTGAGATAAAACTTGTAAAATAAAGAATACATTCTTATCTTCTCATAACGTCCTTACTGGTTTCTCCACCATGTACTGAAGACATGGAGATACAAATTAAACACATGCTTTTTTTTTAAATATTGTTTTAGCAGAAATGGAGCATTACTTTAATAAGCTATGAGGTCACTAATAAATTTGACCCCATCTGTATGTTCAGGTTGTGAGTCGGTATCAAATTTACAGACAGGTTTTAGACGACACCACGGCACTGAGACGGTTCTGACCAAAGTGTTTAATGACACATGCTTGAATACAGACAGTGGAAAAATGTCAGTCATAGTTTTGGTGGATCTCAGTGCTGCATTTGATACAGTTGACCACAATAAATTACTCAAACGACTGGAGAAATGGGCAGGTCTTTCCAGGATATACTTAGAGAACAGACAAGACAAGACAAGAATCCCATGGGGAGTTCCCCAAGGTTCCACCCTGGGACCTCTTCTCTTTAACATCTGCATGCTCCCATTGGGACTGATTATAAAGAACAACAAAATAACCACAGCTATGCAGATGACACGCAGATATTTATTACAATTTCATCAGGTGACAGAGGCCAAGTTCAGGCTCTTGGTAAATGCATTTAAGTCAGACAACTCACGTAGTAAGTTTGAAACACTTTAATTGTAACACATACTTGGCTTTTGGCTTAGGCTCCATGGAAGCATTGTTTATCAGGCATTACACATAAATACAGAGGTATAGGACTAACACCCCCCCGCTCCTTAAATCGGAGCCCACAGGTGGAAGCTGGGGAAGAGGTGGGATTAACAGCGAGCTTATTAGCTGAGACATCCGAAGGCGTCTAAGAACATATACTTCTTGCTTCTTAAATAGCTTAAAGAACAAATGGAGTAATTGAACCATTCGGGTGATGAAGGGTGGGGTTTGGGGGTGGAGGGGTAAGCAGGTGCACGCACTGCAGAGATTGCCTGTCTGAAACATCTCCCGGGGGTCATATCATTGAGGAGATTAATGACTGGATGTGCCACAGTTTTCTTCAGCTGAACAAAAGCAAAACTGAGGTAATTGTCTTTGGAGCCAACGAGAAACGATCACAGGTCACCACAGAGCTTCAATCTATACACCTAAAAACCACCAACCAGGCCAGAAATCTGGGTGTAGTGATCGATTCAGACCCAAATTTGGAAAAACACAAAGTTAACCTACTATCACCTCAAAAATATATCAAGATTAAAAGATCTGATGTCCCAGCAGGACCTGGATAAACTAGTCCATGGATTCATGGACTAAAACATCAGGTACACAACTGCAGCTCATCCAGAACTCTGCTGCTCCAGTCCTCAATAAGACCAAAAACTGGACCACATCAGTCCAGCTCTGAGGTCTTTACACTGGCTGCCTCAGAGGACAGACTTTAATGTTCTGATGCTGGTCTATAAGCTCTGAATGGTCCAGGACTACAATACATCCGTGACCTCCTGACCCAGTATGAACCTCCAGACCCCTCGGGTCATCTGGATCCAGTTTTTTATCAGCTCCCAGAGTCAGAATCAGACATGGAGAAGCTTCCTTCAGCTTCTCTGCTCCATATGTCTGGATCAAACTCCCAGAAAGTCTCAGATCATCTGAAACACTCAGTTTATTTAAATCCAGGTTGAAGACTCACCTGGTCTCAGCTGCAGTTGAATAAAGACACAAATCCACAGTTTTACTTTTAATCTTAAGTTTCAAAACATGATTACATTTTAACCACTGATTTCATCTATTGTTCTTTTTTCTTTCTTTTGTTTACAATTTAAACCATACTTTTTATTTATGTGATGTTTTAATGTCTTTGTAAAAATAAATGTATATGTATAAGTATAAATAAACTTGCCTTACGATGCTTAGAGCAGGGATATCCAATCCGGGTCCTTGAGGGCTGGTGTCCTGCACGTTTTAGATGTTTCCTTGCTTCAGCACACTGGATTCATATTGATGGATCATCATCGGCTTGTCATCAAGGTCTGCACAAGTCTGTTGATGACGCAGTCCTTTTTATCAGTGTGTGCTGAAAGCGGGGAAATGTCTAAACCATGCAGGACCGCGGCCCTTGAGGACTGGAATTGGACACCCCATGTTTAGAGGGACCCGGGTCAACGTCTTTCAGCTCCTATTTGCTACATTTGCTATTTTTTCATACGCAAACATGGCAGTCAGCTGTAGGACCTGTACCGATTTCTGTTAACATCTACTAAACGGGGGAATATTTTGATTAGGGAACTGTTTCTTGATGTCTGAACTTTAAGAACTCCGTTAATTATAAGTAACACATGGGCGGACCATCGGTGCTGGAGTCCAGATGTTGTTTTGAAGATTTTTCTGCAGGGGATCAGGTCATTTTACAGTGTAACCCTTCCACTCGTTTATCTCACCCTCAGAACATTTGCTCTTTTGCTCCTTTTGCTTGAGCGGCCGACACCAAGACTATCTGAAAAAGCAGGTTTGCCTTTTTCCAATTCATTTACGGTGCACGTTTCAGATGTGAACACATAATCCAAGCCAGTCATGGAAAATGACCTGAAAGCACAGTTGTTTGGCTGTGAGAAATGGATGTTGACATTTGATAGTCACTTTCTCATGCTTCAAAAGCCAGTTGTGACAAAAACAGCGGTCGGGGACCACAGTTAAACTGATGCTCCCGTGCAGTTTTTCTTTCATAATTCTTAACTGGCAGGATTGTTGTGGCTTGGAGTGAGTATTTTAATTTTCTATTAGTATTCCTGGGGTATAATTGCACTCTTAATTTGGCTTCTCTTTCTAAATGCTCTATTGCTTTTTTATTATTGCTATAATATGTTATTTTTCACGGCCCCTTGCTTGCTATTTTTGCACCCACCCTCTTTTTCTCACTCCATTCCGTCTTTCTCCACCTCCTTTCCTTCATACGTCTTTTTCTCTCACCTCACCTCATCTCTGTCTCTCTCACTCTCTCTCCCAGGGCTTATCTCTGTGTCATATGACGAATGGGACTACAACATCGAGGCCAGGGTACGTGATGCAGTGGCTGTCATTGCCACAGCAACCTCCACCATGATGTTGGACCGAGGGCCACACACGCTGCTGAAATCGAGCTGCCTTGGGACCCCCGACAAAAAAGGCTCCAGCACCGGCCACTCCAAGGAAATCCTGAAGTGAGTCGGTCCTCGCACATTGCCAGCAGCAGGGCCGATGGGCCGCTGTATGCACA
Organism: Xenentodon cancila; assembly: GCA_014839995.1. Taxonomy (NCBI): domain Eukaryota; kingdom Metazoa; phylum Chordata; class Actinopteri; order Beloniformes; family Belonidae; genus Xenentodon; species Xenentodon cancila. The sequence goes on along the minus strand of CM026198.1, from coordinate 4,764,278 downwards.
AATGTGGAGTTGTACAAAACAAACGTCTTGTGTAAAAACATCAGGTCATAGTGGGTCTTAGTACCAAGCAAAAACAATCTCAGGTATAGAGCCATCATTTATTTAGATTTATTTAAAAAAGTGAAGTCAAAAAAATCATGTTGGCTGCACTAAGTATCCCTGTGACTCGGATGCTTGTAGATCCACCTTCAGCAGCAGTACGTTGAAGAAACTGTTTCTTGTACGGCTTTACGCATCTGTCACACCAAAGTGAAGTGTGTCCCGTCCTTCTTTACATTCCCGCTTAATTCATAGAGGTTTTTGAGCCTTCACTTGTGCACAGCTCTATTATGGTTGAGGCCGGATGTAGATTTGCTGATGTGTCTCAGGGTTTTCTAGTCAAGCTTTAGTTGTTCAGATGGCCTCCCAATTGCTTTCTCTGGTATATAGAGGTGTTTATGGTTGAATCTTTGACGGCAAAGTACCCAGGACAGGTAGTGGTGAGTGTTTCTGCAAAACAACCCAAATTATTCTCCCTGCACTGCGGTGCCTTATCGTGGGTATGAGGTGTCTCTACTAAAATGATCCTCACGGTTATCACCAAACATTTCAGCTGAGCATTAGGGTCAAACGGCTTTACTTCAGCCTCGTTTGTCCACAGAACATTATTGCAGGATTCTAAAGGTTTCTTTTCTTTCAGTTTTGCTGAACTCTGTTATATTTCCATACTTTTTTAGACTGAAGGAGCTGTAAACAAACTGTATTTGTTCTTGTTTTTATATGATGTCATAGATTTTAAGATCTAACATGTTTTCTGAGGCCCGTAAGGTATGAAACATTTTAAGTTTTTTTTGTATTGTGGTAAATTTGCTCTACGATCCACTCCTGAGAAAAGGGTCATCTGTCCTGAATGTTTTCCATTTTATTTGTCACCGCAGAACACTGAACACTGTTCTTTGGAAACTGTCTTATTTCCAGAATCCTGTGCAGCACCAATTGCTTCTCTAAGACTGCTGCTTATGTCTTTCCCTCTTGGCATTGTATTTAAAAACACCTAAATGATCCAGGATGCTGCCCACACATCTGCTTTTATCATCGAGGTCTGTACATCTGCTGACGATCAGTCCATCAAGGACTGCTGATACAGAAGCAATAAGGGGGTACTTAGTGTTTCCTGCAGGATTTCTTTCCTTTGTGTTTTATTTATTTTTTCTTTTTTTGTTAATGTCACTGTAAAATAAGATAAAAACAAAAACAATTTAAAAATTGAGTGCACACTGGACACTGTGGGATTGGTCTCAAACTTGAGTGTTTTGCATGGAAGTCACCAGATTAACCTGCTGATTCGCATGTGAGGTTAAATCAGCAGTGATGCTGAACGTTTCCGTGTTTGAGCTCTTATGGTCCTGCACAGCATCAAAGATGGGCTCAGGTCTGGACCAGAGTTGTAATAGTTAACCAAAACTAACCCCATCAACTGAAATAAAAATACAAACTAACTGACTTTTATAAAACTAAATAAATACTAAAATCAGCCTTTCAAAACTTACTGAAAAGAAATAGAAATCCAGGCAAAATGGACTTTGTTTTTATTTTAGTTTTGTGCCTTTTTTCTTTGTTATGTTTGCAGGTTCATTTTTTTATTTTTTCTAATTCTAATCAATAAGAATAGAATATAGAAGATAGAAGATAGAATTACTAATATTTTTGTCCTGAATTGCATTGTTGATATGATTCTCTCATTCTGGATTTTTTTTTTTTGTTTATCTGTAAGTCAAGACCTTAAAAACTAAAACTAACCAGTTTTCAAAAAACTAAAACTACTGATGTGCTTGGCAAACTAACTAAACCTAAACTGAAATGAACTTAAAAATAGAAGTAAAAAATAACTAAGACTATTAAAGCTCTGGACTGGACTTTAACTGGACCGATCCAAAACCCTTAATTCTTATATGTTACAGCGGTTTTGCTGAAGATTTTTTCTGGAAGATTTTCCAACCTACGTGTGTTGCTACTACGCAGAAATATAAACCAGGTTTAGAGCTTCAGCGGTCGGACAGACGACCTCACATTTGTGTGGAGCTTTACCCGCTGTGGTGTGCAGTCGACTTCAAGGTCAACTGACTGCATGGTACCCAGCTCATGTGACTGCGTAAATGACCCCAAATCATCACCGCTTTGCTTGACAGTGGGTGAAACTTGACCTTGAACTGTTAATGTTTGTAACCATTTTACGCTGCGGTTCCGGGGCTGTTACACATTCTGGGTTGAGGTCAGGCTGTTTTCCAAGTAACCAAAGGCAGCTGAATTAATGAAGTGAAGAGTAGAAAAATAGACAAAATCAAACAGGCAGTCACAGGATCATTAAAATGTATGTTTTACGCTGCCTTCAACACGGTGCTGAGATCTAGGTTTCTGTTTCAAACTGGGTTTCTCGCTGTTTCTTGCGCTGTGCTGCAGCTCGTGGCCTATTTCACTTTACCTCTTCAGTCTACACTTTCCCTCCTAAAAACCCAGCAAAAGAGGTTTATGCCATCAATCTGGTTTCACTCTTTGTTTCTTAGCAGAAATTTAAAAAAAAATGAAAAGAGTTGCAGAAGGATTTACATGAAAATTTTAGCAGAGGCGGGACATGGCACAGCTTAAAAGTGAGAAACATGTGATGTTGATCCGGGTCTGGATGCAGAATTGCTTCATTCATCGGTGGAGGTATGGAGCTCACAGTTCTGGTGCTGTGAGTGGTTGTTATGGACCTGAGTAAATCTGAAAGCGATCCAATATTAGGAGTGACGGTGATAACACTTGGAAACTGTTGCTGGTGTGAGGCGTGAAGTTTCCTATTATTATTTCTTCTGCTTAGAAACACAATGAGGCACGTTGAAATAGTTCACAAATGTATTTTTATACAGTTTTGGCAATCTATCGGCAAGAGGTAAAAAAACAAAACAGATCAGACGAAAAAACTTAGAACATTTAACTTTGGTTTATTTATTGACTTAATTTTGTACAAATTTGTGCATTCAAATTCGCATTAACGTTGCGCACACGTTCCCTAAGGAAAGCCAGAATTTGTTTTAACAGCCAATAAAAGCTTAAAGCACAAACCGAACAGAGACATTAGTTTAGCACTTATAATGAGATTTCCTTTTATCTTTATCTTCACCTAACTGAAAATGAAAGCATCCTTCTGTTTTCTCCTCCCATGTTTTGCTTTTTGGCCTATTACAGAACAGGAATAAACAAACAAACAAACAAACAAACAAAACCCATCTTTATTCAATAATTAATCCTCATTTGACTCCATAAGGCAAGTGTTGACTGTTCACATTGATCAGAGATTCTGAGGCTGATTGACAACCAGATTAATGGAAGAAAAGACAAGAAAAGCTGTGGGAAACACGTCCACGTTCCCCCACATATAAATACTGCATGATAGTACTCTGCATTGGTGTAAAAATAACATTTTAAGTAGACATTTGCTGCCTCGCCAGGACCAACTTTATTCAATCAAATAGTTAAACACTGACAATGTGCACTGAAGTGGTTCATATGTTTTTACTAAGTCCAAGTAGCACAGCGAGCAGCTTGAACAGCCGCATGTCAGGAGATCCATCCTGTGATGGTGGGGAACATCTCAGTTTGGTTCAGACGTTCTAACGTAAGTAATGAGATGGCTGAGATGATGAAAATAGGGTTTAGAAATGAGTGAGGTGGATACAGGTGAACCATCATCTTTGAAGATTAAAAAACTGAAAAAAACTTAGTGACTGAAAAGTGTTTAAACATATTATTTTATATCTAACTGAGGAAAATCAACCGTACAACTCGAAGCAAATGCTTACTCGATGAAGGAAGCGCGTTTCCACAGAATGTAAAATGATCTTGAGATGTTCTGATTAAACTGCTGTCTAGACTAGAAATTACTTATCAATGAGACATAAGTCTTCAGTTTATTGGAAGCATAACATTTGGATTCAGGAAAAAAGGGAATATGGTCTGATGAGTGGAGGGGTAGCATGTTTCAGGGTGACGGGTGCTTCAAGGAGAGAGGGAGGTGATGAAGTGATGGCTGCTTCCTCCCGGTGCCTGTTGTCTACACCTGTGGTGGCGGTATTATGATCTGAGATCATTTCAGTTGATCGGGTTTATGTTCAGCATCGTTTTAGCTAATCCACATCTGGAAAACAACTGAAATATTTCATGTCTGGAGGTCCTGTAGTTTGTTGTGGTTAGAATGGAATTATACTGTCTGTATTTATTGAATCTGGGAAATGTGAGAATCGGGAATGTTGTAGTGGGTGGAGGAGGACCCACATGCAGGATTAAGAGCCCTGGGACCGGCAAGGGAATGACAAATGAACTTTCATGAACAAACTAAAAGGTTGCACAGACAAACACAAACAGCATGAACAAAAAGAGAAAACATGTCCTGATGTAGAAGATGAATGGTGAACAAGCGTTTGGCTCTGGCCTGAACAGACAAAGCCCGGGGCATTTCTTCACACACCTTCTCGTCTGTACTTGTGAAACTTGTGAAATGTCCTCACTCGCAGCCAAAGCATTGTTCCAATTCAAAGTCCTCTTCGAGCCAGGTACAGTCCAATTCCCAGACGTGTTCGTGCTCAGCCCGTTTTATCTGTGGTGCATCCAGCGGAGACTTGGGAAAATGTGTTTCATCTCAACAAGCAGCGTCATGGTGGAGGCGAAAGCTCCAACTCTGAAACACCACCTCACTCTCGTTTGACTTCAGTTCTTTGCTTGATTTATCAAGATGAAGCCTATTTGGAAATCTCTTTCGATAGCAGTCAAACCGATGCATGTCCTCCCATCATCAGAAGTACTTTCTCCTAATCAGACTTGCTGACGTCCAGACTTGGTCTACTGGGTGTAAAGGAAGAGCTCTAGAAGAACAGCTAAACTGATGAACGACAGGTTTGGAGCAGTTTGGCGTAAATGGAGAAAAGAAGAAACCAAAGCTCAGCAAGAAGGAGCCATTACGGCATAAACTCAGCAAAGCCCGGGTCCAAACTAAAACACAGACTCAAGAACCACAAAAAAGCCCAAAGAAATCCAAAAAGACAAAAACTCAGCAGAAGCGTAACAAAACCCTCAGACCACGGCTACACACAGAAGTATTACACTGCTTTTCCTGCCACTTCTTCTTTAATATCCATGTTGTTGTTGCATCACAGAAAACTTTGTGCCGTTTCTGGATTGGACATCGGGACAACTTGTGCGAACGGTTTCAGTTTCAGCCACCAACAACACTGAAATGAGTCTGAGACTGGGGTCATGAATATTTCAGTCCCCAGAGGACGCCGTCAGACAGGCGGCTGGCTCTCCATCATCCCTCAGGCTCATACCTGAGATGCTCCTGTGCTGCGTGGGCGTGTGACCAGACTGGCGTGGATGAGCATCAGCTCTCAAACCAGCCGATCCATTTTTCTCCATTCCGGTGAGCCAACATAGAGAGTTTGGTAGGTGGATGGTGATGGTCACCCGCGGGGCCAGCAAACACACACACACTCGCAACACACACTTAATTCCTTCTATTCCATCCACTAAACCCCCCCAGAGACAAAAGCAATAATAAGGCCATATGTCTCTGCGTGGTCCTGTGTGGCTACAGGCCACTGTGGGCTGCATCCCTTCTGCATTATCATGACATCCTGTCAGCGATGATGGACAGAGCTGGGAGACCTGAGTGAGTCCCGTAAATTTGTTTTGGGGCTGTTGACCTTATGGAGCTCCCACACACACACAAATGTGCATACGTACATATCTGCCTACAACACAAACACGAGTAAGGAAACTGACAGACCCACACAGCTCTAGAGGCCATCCATTGTTTCCCGTCCAGCAGAGACACTGGAACACCTGGATAATGAGAAAATGTGCTCCAAGTGGTTTTGGAGGAGTCACCGAGGGGCCTATTTGTGTGCGTATGTTACAGAGCAATTTTTTTTATTATTATTATTTGTTGCTGAGCGTGTCCGTGAATATCCTTCCTCAAATCCCTGTGCTGTTACACAAATGCTGCACAGGTAGATATGATGTAGGAGATATAGGGAGGCGTCTGTGTTCATCATGGACTGCATCCAGCTGTACGTTGGATTCAAGAAAGATCGATGGATCGATAGCTCAGGGTCACCTAAACCAGCTCTTACAATCAAGTTGATTAAAACAGGACGTTTTTAAACCTCTCTTATCTGACGGTTAGTCGATTAGGTCATTTACCAAGTTGGAGCTTTAAGATCAACTATTTGATAAACAACATTTTAATCTTATTTCCCCTTTTAAAGTAATAGTTTTAACTTTTTAAATACTATATGTTAGTATGTGATTTTTCTCTTTTCTTAAATCTTCTTTTCTCTCTCTCTCTCTATTTTGTGTTTGAATTGTATCAATAAAGACCACGAGCACCAAGAAATCCTTAAATAAAAACAAAAATAAACGCAGCATTTTGGAGGCCGGCAGTAAATGAGCTGCTGCAGGGAAGCTTTTAGGACTAATACTTTCTTACACTTTAAATTTCTTCTCCGTAGTGATCCACTATTCTGTTCTCATGAAAAAAATAAAACAACCTCACGCAATAGTCGATTTTCCCTGAAAACATGTTTCAGTTTCAGGCTAAAATAGAAAATCAGAAAATAACGTTGGTTCCGTGTCTCCTTCTTCTCTCTTTTACTTTCTCCAGCTAAAACTGTTGATGGTAGCTTTCTATATTTACAGGCACTGAAAGACAAGAGAGGGATTAGTGTGTTTCTGCGTATAATTGCTTATGCTCAGTGTACATAGATTTCCTGTCCTCTCCCTGTTTTTGACTAATTGGTGTAAGGGTCTTTCTCTGAAATGCCTTTGTTATAACCGGTCGATGTGCCAAATGATCGTCTCACCTGCTGAAACTCTCATATTGGATCAGTGTTTACATTTGTAACCCTGCATGTGCTCGTTGTGTTTCCAGCACACTGATGGCCTTCTCTCATGAAGAAAAATGAACTTGTACTGGACGTTTGCACCATTTCATAGTGAAAATAGTCAAATCACAATATAATGGTGAGGCTCTTGCAGATCCTCTTTCCTCCTCAACCACCAACCTAACGATTATAACCAGGTGAGACAGAAAATCTACTCAGATTTGAGAGCAGAGAAACTGTAGGAGCCGTGTGGCGTCTCGGGTAGTTTCTGGCTCTTGTAACACCGTCCAGTATCACCCCAAACGTGAATTTATTCTTTCAAAGTACAAATAAAAGATGTACATAACTGACAACAAGCCCACTTTTCATTTCAACTGCTTTTAGCTCCCATTTCCAACGTGACTAAAACTACAATACATCACATTTCTACAAATCAGCTGGTCAGAACAAAAACTGCATAAAACAATGGATGAAGGATCAGGTCACGTGACCCGTTGGGTTCTGAAGAGCGGTTTTGACGTTTGACGTTTTTACGTTAGAGTCAGTGGAGACTCACTTTTGCAGCCAGCCTCTTGTGGTCAACCGAGGAACTGCAACAAATCTTGGTTCCACATGAGCCTTAACCTGGAAGTTAAGTGTAGAAGATATATATATACAAATACTCTATGTTGGATCAGGTTTTATTGGGTTAAAGTAAAGCTCAAAATCTGCTTAACTTTATAAGTCCAAAACTAGTCCCAGGTGGCACTCCCATCATCTCTGTTCCCCTTCAGTCTTTATCATAGCATCAATACATCCTTTCAAACTAGAACTTTTATCACTAAAGCCAAGTCTCAAAAAGATTCGGGACTTGGGTATCTCCAGTTTTAGCTTCCCTCCATTGGCTCCCTGTAAAATTTAGAATCCAATTCAAAATTTTATTACTGGCATATAAAGTCCAAAATGGCCTAGCGCCGCGATATTTGCAAGACCTGATAGTACCGTACGTTCCTAATAGAGCTCTCCGTTCTCAGGGTGCAGGTTTACTCGTAGTTCCTAGAGTATCCAAATGTAGATTTGGAGGACGGGCTTTCTGTTATCAGGCACCATCACTCTGGAACCAACTTCCAGTTTGGGTGAAGGAGGCTGATACCACCTCCACCTTTAAAACTAAACTTAAAACATTTCTGTTTAATAAAGCATATAGTTAGTGTACATTTAGTACCTTAATGTGTCAGGGCCAGTAGTCAAAGCTGCAGATACAGGACCAGATTAGAGCAGCTCATTTTAAACATAGCTTCGGTGTAGATATGCTGTTATAGGCCTATGCTGCAGGGGGGCACCAACATGATCCACTGAGTGGTGCCTTTCACCTTCTCTGTTTCTCTTTGCCTTCTCTGTCTCTTCTTCACCTCAACCCTCATTTATTAACAATATCCCATAAACTTAATTGTGGTCCATTGTTCTGGTAGTTTTTTGTGCTTGTCTGGCCCTTCTTTTCCTCTTCTTTGCATGTCCTGCGGACCAGAGCCTCAGGAGCTGCTTGCTGACCTGCAGTTCCGCCTCTGACCATCCCAGTGTCTGCCTTCACCTGTCTGTGTGGATGTCTGTTGGATGTTTGCTGACACCCCGACCTGCAGTCCTCATCCCCTTGTATCACCGTCTATCCATATATCACCCATATTCACAGAAGTCTAATTGGACTACCAAGGACAGTTACTAATGTATCCTATCTTGTACCTTTGACGGTGTCTCTATGTCTCTATTCTTTCTTATTTCTTGCTCTACCCGGCTGGCCTTCGGCAGGAGGGTCCCCCCTCATGAGCCAGGTCCTGCTCAAGGTTTCTTCCCTCTTAAAGGGGAGTTTTTCCTTGCCACTGTTTGGCTTAAGGTTTTTCTTCCACTAGGGGAGTTTTTACCTGCCGCTTTTTATGTAATAATTGCTCGGGGGTCATGTTCCGGGTCTCTGGAAAGCGCCTAGAGACAACTTGTGTTGTAATAGACGCTATATAAATAAAATTGAAAATTGAATTATAAATGTGACCATAGTAAAAGAAAATATGAGATTTATGGTATTTACAGTATTTTGTGTTTGCGATAGAATTGATTGGCGCTGTGCTTCAGTACATGCTTGTAGAAAAGTATACAATAATACAGTATTTTTATCAAGCTATTTACATTTTTGACCTGTTCCCATAATGATGTATGACGTTGTAAACTTTGAAAGGATTGACACACTGAAGAGAAGAGGCAGATGAAATCCCAGACTGAACTCGTTAAGTAAAATCTTGCGTAAACACCAAACTGTTCTGAAGCTGAATGTAAAAAGTGAAATCTCACTCACACTGGACGAAAATTATCTGGGAACCGGCGGTAATTTGTAATAATTATGGGGGATGTCTATGGTTTTAATCAAGTGCAAATGTATGTAATGTAACATATACAATACGATGTGATATATTACAAAGTCTTCAGTGGAAAACACTAAAACAGTTATTCACCAGTGTCCCTGCTCACACTGCGCTATCAAGGACGTCTTTTCCAGGCTTCAGCGTGTATTTTGTTGAGTTTATTCGAGAGAAAAGGGTTGAAAATATAAAAATTGGTTTCAGTCATCAGCTCTCTGCAGTCAGGAGATATCTAACTGTCTGATCTGTTGTCTTGAAGTTAACACCAGACGCATGTGGATGCTTATTAAGAACATTTAGAAAACCATTTTCTCCCACGAGCGCCAACTTACCTTCTGACAAACTAAATCTGAAGCTTACAGATTGACCAGCGAGTACGTGCTCCTCTTTGCTCTCCACAGGTAGCTGCAGGGGTCCTCGTGGGTCCAGATCTCATGGAGCTCGCGTAGACTCACTTATCAAAGGCTGCAGCTCAGAGAGGCTCAGAGCAGAGAGTGTGTGTTTCTGTGTGTGTGTTTGTGTGTGTTTGTGTGCTCAGGGTGTCTGAGCGACGCCACCAGCAATGAATGACTCAATAAATAAGCAATGGATTTATGTCAGGGCTTTCAGATACTTTGGCCTTGCTTCTCAAAATTCAGCAGTTACTCCAAAAGATGCATTTACAAAAGTACTTTTACAAGCTACGGTTGTGAAGCTGGTGAGTGAGTGTGTGTTCGCGCTGCTGGTGTCATCTGCTGCTGTTGGAACCACCACTGGAGTATTTTCAAGTACTCCTTCAGATATTTATTTCCTCCTTTCTGTGGTTATTTCCTACCAGCGTTACAACAACTGCCTTGCAGCTTTGCATTTTGCAGTAAGAGCGTCTGATATTTCCATTATGATCCCACTGCATGATGGTCTATTTAAAACATCCTGGCAGACGATCAGACACTTTATATTCGTAATGCGTAATCGTGACACATGCTGGGAAAACAATCATGCTGGTCTTATAAGTTATCAGGAAGCGATTAAAAGACAATCAATTATTTACAGCTGGGATGAAAATCCAAATGAGTGTCTGCGCTCTTGTTCTGCTAGAGGTCACACGGTGACAAAAGTACTCGCCGTTTGGCCGGTCATAACCGCCCAGGGACCACACAAGACCCAGGATGAGATCAAAACGCGCATTCAGACAGCCAGGAATCAACAACATCAACATAAAAGGACAAAAAGGCAGTTTTAGCAGCACAAACGGTGTAAAGAAGAAAACCCCCAAACAGACCGAGTGGAGACGTGAAAGAAAAGAATGTCTGTCCATCAGGCCTCGGCCGTTACTCAGCTGAAAGACTGAGAAATCGCCAGAGTTGAACGCACCCGCCGCCAACTTTGACGGAACCGTAAACGCTGAGGCGCAACAGACTGTGTTTGCGGCGCTGAACAAGTGTTTTGACAGGATTTAACGGGTCACCAGCGGCCAGCGTTTCTCACAGCCGAGCCGACAGTCTGTCCAACATCCCAAACCCGTCCATGACTGGACGAGCATCCGTGTCACCAGTCACACCTTGTTCAAACACAAAATCAGACCGTGGATGTGTGTTTGTGCTGTGCGTAGTAAAGAGACCATCTTGGCCAGTTTCACCTGCAGACTTTGGACAGAAGTTGGTGTTTAGGCTCTCGTACCTGGATAACCGGGGGACTTTTGTCTCTTCTCTTTACTCTTCAAACATCAGCATGAAACAGTGTTTTGTTTATTCTACAGGACCCGCGACTCGCCACAGGTGAGCGCCGACATACAGGTGGAGGCTAATTCACTTATTGATGAGTCGTTTTTGAAAAATCAAACGTTGTAAAGCTCAGTAATTCTTAGTCATTAAGTTTTAATGACACAAATTTAAATGCTGTGATGAACAAAATGTTTTGGAGTTGAATCAATTAATGAGACTTTTCTTTAATGGCTTTTATTATAGCTGGATTAAATCTGCAGCGCCGCATGAGTCTGGCCTGCAAACTAGTCCTGAACCCAACAACATCAGAACCCGATCAAATTGTGGAACGGTTTCCTTTTTCAATAAAAATCTTTCTTCTCATCTCTGAAAAATATCATGCACAGCAGTGAGTATTGGTTTTACAGGGTTTAGTAACATACAGCTGCTTTGAATAAACGTTTGTTTTTTTCTTCTTCATTTCTCTACTTCTGCCCTCATCACCACTAGTCTGCATGTCTCCACCTGTTCCGTCTTTCGTTCTTTAACTTTGAAATATTTTATTAATATTAATTAGGTTAAAAACACTGCAGAGGGTTTGGATATTTGAATTGTTTTCTCCGTCTATTATAACGATAAACGCACAGATGGATAGATGTAGATGTTTGTGTACAGCGGTGTGAGCTGACAATGTGCAGTCTTCTAAAAACCCTCCCATCCCCTCAGTTACTCCCCTCGAGCTCAGGTGCCACAGCTCTCCGACCTCACACCCTCGTTTCTGCTTCTGCACTCGTTTAGTCTGTCTTCATCCACCTTCTATTCCACAAGACTTGTAACACGTAGCGCACATTTTCTTGGTAAGGGCTGTCCTTTTCGGAGGCAGATCTTCTGCAAATTATGAGTCATCCATCCAAAGTTGATGGGTAGAGGATGTCAGTGTGCACACGCGTCCTCGCAGGTACTCGCAGCAGAGATTTACAGCATATTTGTACAATGCTGCATTGCAGCGACAGCGAATTTGTGAGCATCATCTGCTTAGCTCCACTGAGAGATGAAATAATTAAAGAGAAGTCATAAAATAAAAGACATAGAAAAACAAAATCCATTAAAACAAAGGGAGTGTGTTCATGCTGGCGGTGATTCATCGAGTCTGCATCACAAAAACAGCCAGTGATTAGTAGAAGAGCCGTTTGTGAGCGAAGCGCATGCACATTGCTGTGATGAAGCTGCATGAGCTTCTGCTAGTGGCTCATCCCAGTTTTTTTGTCTTTTGTGTTTTTTTTTCTCGTCTTCCAGCAGAGTCAGAGGGGAGCTCTGACAGCAGGACGGATCAAACGGCACATAAAAGCTACATCAATAGTACAGGGGGACAAAATGAAAAACAGAGCAGCATCCTCTGCTGAAGATTCACAGCACGGACCAGTCTTTGTAAAGGCACAGGTTAATGCACGGGCAAATGAGTCATATTGATGTGCAATTTGAGGCGCCACTCAGAGGTTAGCTGGCGAGATTGATCTGAAAGTGAAAGACAGCGTGAGAGGAAGTGGGTAAACATTCGGCTTCGGACTGAAAAATACTCCTTTCGCTCTCTCCCTCGCTCCGTCTCCCTTTTCAAACAGCATCTCATGGGTGAGATTACTGTTCCCATGGCAACGCAGCTGATTGCATGAAAATTGCTGTGGTTGTGGGTGTCATGGCAACACATTACATTACATTATACCGCATTAAGAGCCTCCCCTGCGTCCTTATGTTGTGGTTTTGCTCATTCTTACACATACTCACTCCGTCATGATGACACACGCACTCACAGAGCAGCTGCTGGTCCTCTGGGTCATCGTGGCATCAGGACGGCAACAAGTCGGACCTCCGGAGCCTCCGCCCACACCGCCTTGATCTTTTACTGTTGCCTTTTGAAACTGAGATTATTCCTGGGAGGCTAATCCCATGTTACACGCGCATTACACCACTTTGCGGTGCGCAAGCCAGCCTGCGCTCTTTCATGGAGGTTTGAGTCATATTATTGACTTGCTTGCAGCGTTTAGCCTGCTTTGGTCCACGTGTGTGTGTGTGCATGTGCGTGTGTGTGTGCGTGTGTGCATGTGTGTATGTGTTTGTGTGTGCGTGTGCATGTTTGTGAGTGAGAAACAGCGAGGTGGGCTATAAATATAAACAAAGAAAATACTGATCGAGACACTGAATGTTCAAGTGGGAGGTACTTGCGATAAAATCTTTGGTACATTTCAGCTTCATCTTTCGTCCTTTTTTAAAATTTCAGTTGTGAATAAATTTATTTCTTTATTCTTCTTTATTCTTCACTCAGTTGACATGATAATGGCTAAAATGTGCTTGTGCCTCCTTTAGGTCTGCACACACGCGCGCACACACATGCACACGCACACACACACATGCACGCGCGCACACACACACATGCACGCACGCACGCACGCACGCACGCACACACACACACACACCTCAAGTTTCCTACTGGTTGCATTCAAGATATTTATTTCTCCGGTGGATTGTTTCTGAGGCAGAGCGTCTCCATGGTGACGGCAGCCCACAGATGGGATGAGGAAGAAAAGGGAAGGAAGCAGCAGAGAGAGTGATGATTCCAGCTTATCTGCCGCTGTTGTACATGTGTTGACACATAAACAGTTGATACTGATCCACCAGGCGGTTCGTACTCGCAGCTTTCCTTTCGTCAACTCCCCACCTCTTGCTCCCATCGTTGCCCTGTCTTCAACCCCACTGAAGCTCTATCAGGTGCCACAAGTATCAAACTGGGTCACATTTGTGGTGGTTCTGGTCTTGAGCCTCAGGCGCATGAAATGTCAAGGTTTTACTACAACTACTGACAGTAAGAACAAGAGGGAGAAGCAGAAGAAAGGATTCACCCTAGCCCACATGAACAGGACAAGATGGGATATTTGTGCTTTGATTTGGAGCTGTGATGTCTTCGCATGTCGACTCATCCGGGCTGCGTATTTCCTCAAAGGCACCAATCGAGGAAACTGTACTGAACTCTTGTGGTTCTTGAAGATGTTTCACCGTCCATCCAGAAGCTTCTCCAATTCAAAGTGACTGCTGGGGAGGTTCAAGTTCACAAACTGTTGATGTCGTATGTAAAACACAGACCCTCCCATCACTGCTGTGGGTCATAAGAGGCATTTGTCCGCTGTAAGTTGTTTTGGTCACATGGTTGTGAAACCACCTGGGTAGCAGATTCCAACCTGAGGTGTTGCAGTGTTGGAAAGGCAAAACTTCTCGTTTAATGCTGGTTTTTCTCATCCGACGTAGATTACTTCCCTTACTCCCCTTTGGGTGTTTTGTCCTTAGGGTGAACCAGTTTTTACCTGAGCTAAAACTTTCTTTTCACACCTTGATTCATGTGACCAAAACCGTGTAAGACAACTTACAGCACAGATGCCTCTCATGGCCTGCAGGAGTGGCGGGGAGGTCAGTGATCTGCGTTTGACTTCTTAAAAGCTTGAAACTTCCCAGCAGATTTAGCTGAAGAAGTCTTTCGAATGGACCTTTTAAAAGAATAAATAAAAGGGAAGGTATTGCTGTGAACTCATGTACGAGGCCAGCGTTGTGGCTGTAGGACCTGCATGTGTGCTGCTGTGAAGCCTCCAGCAGCTGCACTGAGCTCCTGCATCCTCACGGCTGTAAAGCAGAGTCGGATCTGAGGCCTGCACACTGCACAACAGATAGACAGACGTTGATATTTACCGCTTTGACTTGAATTTTCGTTTTCAGGTACGTCATGAATGTGACATTTGAGGGTCGAAACCTGTCATTTAGTGAAAAAGGCCACCAGATGTTCCCCAAGCTGGTCATCATACTCCTGGACAAAGACAGACAATGGGACAGGGTAAATCGGACGCTAATTACACAGTGGAGAGAGAATGGGCTGTACGGCTTTCCTCGACTGATGGTGGACTCAGTGACGGGGGCCTGGCAGGAGCGGGACGGCTACCTGCTAACAGCGAGGGGGCTCCAGCCAGAAGAGTTTGGGGTAATGACGAAGTCCGCCACTTATCGCAGATGTGTAAAGACGCTGAATTGGAGGCAGTTGATGGACGTAAGGGAGTCGGGGTGGACGGAATTTTTTGACCCGGGCCTATCCCCAAAGGACAGTTGGCGGTCCCTGTATAAGCCACCCATTGATAAACGGTCGGCAGACCTCCAATGGAGGGTTATACACGGGAGTATAGCCACAAACAGGTACAGGGCACACCTGGATCCTAGTGTAGGGGAGGGATGTGTTTTCTGCACGGAGGTAGAAACGGTGTCGCACTTATTTGTGCAGTGTAACCGACTGGGTGCTCTTTTTCAGTTGCTGAGGAGGTGGTTTCACGGTTTTGGGGTGGTGTTTTCGGATTCTCTTCTCTTCTCTTCTCTTCTCTTCTCTTCTCTTCTCTTCATCTGTGACTTGTCTGTCACTTCTTTTTCTGCGTGGAGTGTCTTGCTGCCTCTTGAAGCAGCTTTTGCAGTAGCCAGCACATCACACGGCTCTCCTCCCACTCGCTCATGCAGGTTGGCAAGTGGGAGAGAGGCTCTTTGACGATGAGGTACCACGTGTGGCCTCGCTTTGAGCTGTACTCTGCAGAAGAGGAGCGGGAGGACCACCTGTCCATCGTGACGCTGGAGGAGGCGCCGTTTGTCATCGTGGAGGACGTGGACCCCCTCAGCGGGACGTGCATGAGGAACACTGTGCCATGCCGCAAGCAGCTAAAACTCAGGTGAGTTTCATTTGACTTTTCTGCAGGTTTATTGATCATAATGTTAATTAGAATCTGTTGATATTTGCAATCTTTTGCATGTATTTAAACTCACTTGTCACACAAGGCAACTTATTAGTTGTTGCAATAAATATTCAACACCAACTCAAATACAAAACTAGATGTATCAACTTTATTACGTATGTTAATATACATCTGATTTTGTACAGCAACACATCCAAAAAATAGACGCGAGAGGAATCTAGTGTTAGAAGATGAATTTAAAAAAAAAAAAATTTCCAATTATACTTTGGAAACTTTTGTCAGGCACAAAAACAATATAAAGGTCACTTTATATCTTTACTGTGCAAAAGTGCAGCCTTTTCTAGAGGCAGCGTCAGCAGAGACAAACAGTAAAATGACGTATCGTGATAAATATTTCAGACTAAAGCTGGAAAGGATCCATCCGGAATGTGATGAATTAAAGGAAGGGTGAGGGATATCTGGACGATTTGAAACCTGCTGACATTTGAAAAAGACAAAACAACTTTTAATAAATCTTAGAAAGCTGGCTCGCCCCTCCCCTACAAACGCCGACCCCTCCCCCTCCATCTGTGAGACTGCAAATTCACAACTGAGGAAGAGGAGGGGAGCGAGTACTTGACTGAAGCGTCCCCAGTAGAGAACGTACAGAGAACTTTCAAGCAACAACATTTTTCTGCTGCAGACCCTAAAATATGTTTGCAGGAAAAATGGGTCAAAAAAACAACTGAAACGTTTCATCACCCACAATCCTCGACGCCAGAATGCCTTTTCAGCGTTGTGAGGAGGAACGGCGACATTACAAACTGGAGAAATCTTTTCTGTTACTGGCTTGAAACGCAAAGATTTGTGTCTAATAAATGAAACGAAGATGATGGAAGGATTAGATTTACTCTTTCTGCAAAAAAGTAAAGGTCAGTGTCGTAAAACAGTTTCATCTGTATTTTGACAAAATCCTAAAAAAGGAACAACTAAGGCACAAAAACAAAATCCGGTATTTAAACTGGACAAAGCCTCAGATGCTCCTCCTACAGGTTTGGAGGTTATGTGTCCCTTTTACATCAAGACTGACATTTGTTTGGCTCCATCCTTGTTTCTTTTTTCCAACATTATTTCCACAAGTCTCTTAGTTGCTTCTGTCATGATGTTGGCTGCACTTTGAGCGACACAAAGAGACGAATGGGACGCTACTTTGGTTGATTTGGTTAATCTCAGCAACAGGAAGCCAAGAGAGCTGATCCTAAAAGTAGTCAAAGATCCATTAAGATAACATTTACACCTATATTTTACCATGTGCTGCTGGAGCCGTCGGAGTTTTTCTGTGGCAGCAGCCTGCTGTCGAAGGTTTCCTGTTCTCGATCTCAGTCCTGTGATTACCTCCAATTGTTTCACGTCTGCTAACGAGATCAATGACTCGGCTTCTGTCCCTGTTTTCCTCCTCTTCAAGCTGACCTTCTCGCTAACCAGGTCTCCTTTAAGTGCGATAATGAATTTGCTTCACTGAGCTGCTTTTCTGTCACTGGCCCACCTGAAGTCTCCTGAGGCTGTTTTACATCTTCCAGCTCAGTGTTTTGTATCGACGGATCTTTTACCCTGCTCTTTCTCCCGTGACCCTCTCATCCTCGCTGCCAGTCCCTCTTCCATCACGGCTTCGCGTACAGCAGTTAAACAGGCAGAAAGATGTTGCAAGGTTTCTTTATTAGACAAAAAATGAAAAAAAAACCCACTTCCATGAGCCAGTCTTTGTATGCAGAGGAGCGCGGCGCCGGAGCAGCTTATTATGACGGTTGTTCACTCGCAGGAGCTTGTTTTCATAAACCAACACTGGGAATAAACAGCTCATTGTGTGAACAGAAAACACAGAGAGCCATTTGTCCTTGGTCCGGCGGTAACAGCCTCGGACGGTTGTGCCAAAGCTGTGGTTGTGTTGTTCCACAGCTGGTCCACGCCTGCATCTGCTGAGAGCGTGAAACAGCCGACTGACTGATGACGCAGTTTGGTTAAATGTTTGTTTCATTGTGTGTTATTCTTAGACCTTCATTCCTGTATGATTTGGATGACAGTTAACACACCTGTTTACTTGTTTTAGAACAAAATCAGGCTCTGAGAAGTTAAACTATTAAACTACAAACTATTGTGAGGCTCATTGTTTTACGTTGTAGTGTGAAAAAGCCTTGGCTGCACGCCGTGTGTCTGCATCTATTTCCAGCATTAATTAGTCTCCCGCTGAGTTGCTTTAGTAATCATTCGGTCTAAAGAAGAACAAACAAGTTTAAAACTGTGGTTTTGCAGCTTTCTGCGTGTCTGCATTTAACAGTTAGGTCAAGACGAATTTGGACAACAGCAAAGTTTTTTATGATTTTGCCTCCGTGCAACATCACAGCGGTTTTTAAATAAAAACACTGAAGGTGTGAAAGCTTTCATAAAAGAATACATATGAAGGCTTTTATCATTTATGAATGCAGACTTAAGCAAAGGGCCTCTGTTTTCAGGGTCTCAGAAGTGTTTATAGAGTTGACTGAAAAGACGTTTTTCTGGTCCGGTGCAGTTCAGTCCCTCGTTACTTCAAGACAGATGAAGCAGATAAACGGTCTGGAGTTGGTACCAGGTATCGAGTTGGCATTTAAGACGCTGGCAGAGAAGTCTCAATACAGGTGAAGGAGCTTGTCATTAGTCTGAAGAATAACAACATAAATCTATAAGAGAGAAAGTAAAAACCGTCGGTGAGGCCACGTCAACGTTCTCCTCCTCTGTGAAGCAAAGCTCCTTCACAACATCAACACAAGTTTAAATCCTGCCATGTTCTGCAATCAGATTCACTGAACAGATGAAATCAAGATAAACCTGCATCAGAATGATGGGAAGAGAGAGGCCTGGAGAAGGAAAGGAGCTGCTCATGATCCAAACCAGACTGCATCATGTCTAAGACACGGTGGAGGCGGTATTATGGGATGGACAGTGAAACGGACTCGCTGGTGTTTGATTATATGTAATGATTTTATTCTGACAGAAGCATCAAGAGGAATTCTGAGATGTACAGAGCTAAACTCACGAGAGATAAATGTTTCAGACCTGAAAGGGTGGAGCTTCACAATGCAGGTGGTGATGACATCAACTCAAGATTCTCCACAGTCACCTGATCTGAACCCAGCAGAGCAGTTTTTCAGTTACTGAAGACACGTGAAGGCAGAAAGGTCCACAAACAAGCAGCGACTGAAGACGGCTGCAGTGAATTCTTGGGGAAGCATCTTCCGGGAGGAAACTCAAGAGTTTGGTGATGTTCATGGGCTCCAGACGGGTTTTTAGTGGATTAAAGGTAGTGGTTATGTTCATAATTATGTCACTTCTATCCTGATATTTGAGTCCCCTAAAAATGGAAACAGTAGACGTAGATCAGGTTTTGATCATTTTATTTCAAGTCCATTGTGGTGTGTTAAGGCATTGGTGTCGTTGATTATTGAAACACTTTATTCTGTGCTTTAATCTTTGCTCACTCTTCTGTCTCGTTCCCTTGCCAGCAATCAAACGGGGGATTCAGGGATTTACATCAAGCGCTGCTGCAAAGGTTTCTGTATCGACATCCTGAAGAAGATCGCCAAGACTGTCAAGTTCACGTACGACCTCTACTTGGTCACCAACGGCAAACATGGCAAGAAGGTTAACGGGACATGGAACGGCATGGTGGGAGAGGTGAGGCCAGTTCCTTTACAACTCACAGGTACTGTACGAGCTCTCAGCCGTCCGTGGTCAGGTGCTGCCTCTCTTACGTATCAAGTCATTTTCAGGAGAAGAGCGACGAATGTTGTTCTGACGGGTTTATGCCAACGCCAGAGAGAAACCTCAGCTTTTCTTTATTTGTAAGCAGCTTGAAAATACCCACAGTGACAGCTCGTGCAGACCTGCTGGCACACCAGCTGACTGTGGATTTCACAGCTGGCAGAGCACTGCAGCAGAACGCCGCAGACATCCACAACGGCTATTTTATCCATCAGTGTGGCTCAAAGACGTCAGTTCTTTCCAATAATGTTGTATTTACATATTTATATTACCTTTCATTGATTTCCATCAGGGCCACTATAGTAGTTGTGGTAAATGTGTCACTGGTAGCTCTAAGCTTTACCATTAATTCAACAGTTCCCCTCATACCACACTTAAAAATGACATTATCAACAAAATTTACTTGACAAATCTTCAAAAAGGCTCTGTTAAATTTGCAGATTTAGTTAGTTAGTTTTAGTTTAGGCTGCTGTGGAAGTCTGCAGAAAACGACACTGATGTGAGCATGTTCTTCCTCTATGAATGTTAATTATAAGCAGCATTTTAAACTGAAGTTACAAAGTGAAGCAAAGTTAGGAAGCAGATACAAATGCTACTACAGCCAGACACTACTGCGGTGCTCATGGGTTTCTTGGTATACTTTAGATCCCTCCTTCTGCAGGTTCCTTGGTGTCTCCTCCAGTCACTCCATTGCTTTTTTCCTTCAACCTGCCCTGAGGGGATACTGCAATCGGCCCTGTAAAACCTCATTACTCAATGAGTTTCTTATTCAGAGATGGAGAAAGAACACAGAAAGGACAGAGAAAGACAGTGATTTAAATGAGGGGAAAAAGCAGCCGCGGGGAAACGCAAGGCTTCTTTTCTGTGCACATTACACATTCAGACAGTCATCACAATGCAACCTTCATGAATAAACATGATGCCCACCTTAATTGATTTTGACAGATCTTAACAGTGTCTTTAGTCCACTCGCGGTAGCTTGTGGTGTAAAACTCTAGGCTTTATCGCGTTTGGATAAGCCAGTGTTGTGCAAACGTGCTGTGGATCCTTAAACGCCTAAGCGAGCAGCTCAAAATCTACATTGAAAGAGGGAAAACCAAGTCAACAGGTGCAGAAAATCAACTAAGACTGTGAGAATAGGAGCGCCGGACTTCTACACTCCAACACTGAGGCGGATTCTGATCCCTCTGCCATCCATGCAGCCGTGGGGAAGTAAGAACGCACACCCCCGTTCAAGTCAGACGTTTTACAAGCCTGGATAGAAGAAATCATGTCATCCTTATCTTGTCTTCAAATCAAACAAATACAAAATAAGATAAACAACATTATTCATATGGTGAAGACTAAGTAACTATAAAGTCGATGTGTAAAAACACCAAGAACACCCTTGTTGCCTCCGTAGAAAGTATAAGTAGCCGCCATGTACAAAACATATGTTCTTAACTGATCTTCAGATTGTGCAAACAACTCTATGACGTCGAAGTTTCGGCAGTTTGCGAGCCTGGATTGTTTACATGTGTACTAACACAATGCTGAACAGAAGAGCCATCGCCAATGATCTTAGAGAAGTAATTGTGACTGCACATGTGACCTCCCAGTCTGGGAACGGTAATGAGGTCATTTCTAAACAATTCGGCCGCCATCATTCTGCACTGAGAAATTTTATTTAAAAATAACTACACATGCCTCATACCATCTGTCAAGCATGGTGGTGAAGGGATAATAATGTTGGCTTGTTCTACGGCTGCAGGACCTGGGCACCTGACAGTCACTGGATTAATCATAGATCCGTACCAAAGAGTTTATGAGTTAAATTTGAGGCCATCTGACAAACCGCTAAAGCTTGACTGAAACTGGGTCATCGAACCGGACCGTACTTCCCCAGAACACCAGCAAATTTACAGCGAAATGCCTGACAGAAGAACAGAATCCAAAGATGCTGTGAAGTCCAGACTGCGGAACCATGAACACACGACGAAAGGCTGAGAGAAGTTGGATAAACAGACACCAGCGAGTGACAAAGAACTGAAGAGTGGGCCGAAGGTCAACAGAAATGTGAGAAAAGTGACTGGTGATAAAGGTGGTTCTGCTAATGAATCATGAGCTGTACTTAGTTTTCACGCTCTGCATCTTCAAGTTGACTTTGTTTCTGTTAAATATATAATTACTAACTCAGACAAGGTGTCGGTGAGGTTTACCGTTTTGCAGTGATAACTGCCTTTGTGAGAACCTTGTCTCCTAATTTTGGACAGAGAAGGATCACCTTTCATCAAGGACCATTCAAATAGGACTTAAATATGCCATGGAGGGGCGTGTACAAACGCTTGTACTTGTACTAAAAATAAATACAGTTGGTAATAAGGCATGTTTTGATTTAGGAAATTGAATAAAATAGCGTCTGGGATTGGAGTCACAAAGACCCCGTCACATCTCTTGTAGACTGAAAGCTGCTGGCGTCCCGGCTCTGGTCCCGGCTCTGGTCCCGGCTCTGGTCCCGGCTCTGGTCCCGGCCCTGGTCCCGGCTCTGGTCCCGGCCCTGGTCCCGGCTCTGGTCCCGGCTCTGGTCCCGGCTCTGGTCCCGGCCCTGGTCCCGGCTCTGGTCCCGGCTCTGGTCCCGGCTCTGGTCCCGGCTCTGGTCCCGGTGTGACTGATACTCAACACCCATTGGCTCGTCTGCCTTTGAGGGCAGCTTTGATTAATTTGTCAAGTGCAAGTCTAGCAAAGTCATTTTCTGCATATTTATTCATTTTCCTGATTTATTTTTGCGTGATCAGAGGCTTCAGAAGTATTTGTAAACCTGAACATACTGAGATGTGACAACAAGGCTGATGGGGAAACAAATACCGACCCAGTATTTAGATGACCTTTCTTTTCCTTTTTCTTTGAATCGCTGATCTGAGATGGTGGATAGTTCAGGACTCTGGAATAATCTACAATGAGCTTCTATGTTTTCCTCTTGTCTTCTGTGTGTCCGTCTGGTTGACCTCCAGGTGGTGTTCAAGAAAGCCCACATGGCAGTGGGTTCACTCACCATCAATGAGGAGCGATCTGAGGTCATTGACTTCTCTGTGCCCTTCATTGAGACGGGCATCAGTGTCATGGTCTCCCGTAGCAACGGCACCGTCTCTCCCTCTGCCTTTCTAGGTGAGGAGAAATGCACCTGGCGTGGCTGAAAGCACAACACAGTACGGAGGACAAATGCTCAGTCACAGCAAACAAGCAGGTTTTCACAAAACTATTGTTTATTTATTCTGAATATTTTTACCCAAAAGATGCAAAGTTATTTGTACATTTTTATTCATCTGACAGTCTCTTAAAATAAACACTTGCTGAAGCAACACCTGCTGTTCAAACAACACCTGTTAAGTGACTACTTTGGAGCTATTAGTCATCATGCCGAGTGTTATAAATTGTAATTCTTGTTGTACAGTTGAAAGGCCTCTTGTTTTTAAAAGTGATTTAAAGCTATTTTTTTCTTCAAGCCTCCAGAATTCAGTTTCATGTTGCACCTGAAGGTCATATTTTATCACACATCATGATGGAAGAATAAAGCTCCTAAAACTTGAAAAGCTGCCTAATGGATTCACTTTCCTGTCATAGATTCACAGTAAAAGCAGCAACGTTTCAGCTGTTTACACTTAAAATGTTGAATTTTTATTTATGCTCTCTGGATGTTGCAAATCCATAACGTACAAAAACTGCTAAAAATCTAAAAAATAAGCCAATTATAGCCCGATCTAGTCAAAATCTCTTATCTTAAGCAAAATTACTCTGCAAATGGGGCATTGAAAAAAGAATTTTTTTTGTTTCTTAGAAATGAGTTTTTGCAGTGTAGTCCTGACAGTTGAGCACGTAGGTGGGAGTATCATAACAAGGGGTGGCATGAGTGAAAAAGTGGACATTAGATGGCCATTTCCAGGAGTTTTTTTTTGCCTTGAGTATGGTACTTCTAGATTAACTTTGGACCCAATATCCCTCCAAACAGTTTTTACTTACTTGAAATAGATAAAGAAACATAATACAAGTCAATTTAGTTCAGCTCTATTTATATAACATCAAACTATGACAAATGTCATCTCACGACACCTCAGCTATACAGTTTAACTAATTTCAAATTAGTCCAATTAATGCAAAATTACAATAACAATTATTGTTTTGTTAAGGAAACCAACAGATTTCATCAAAACTTTTATTCAATACAACCCCCCCCCGTCCCGAGCAAGCACCAGGCGACTGTGGGAAGGAAGAAGTCCCCTTTAAAAGGAAGGAAGCTCTGGTAGACTGAGACTCAGGAAGAACGACCATCAGCTTCGATAGGTTGGTGGTTGAGAGGACAGGAAAGAGGAGAGAGCAGCAACAACAACAGATCAGGAACGTCTGCTGGGAAAAGGAACACAGGTTAATAACGACAACTGTGGGTCGTTAATAGAACTGCAGTTTAAAAGAACAGAGTGAGGAGAGGTGCATCATGGGAAGTGCCCCACCAGTCTAGGCCTATAGTAGCATAACTAAGGAATGTTTCTGGACACCTGAGCCATCTTCAACTGTAAACTTTATCAAAAAGGAAGGTTTTAATCTTACAGATAGAGAGCGTGTCTGCTTGAATACCATGAATGCAGACACTCATTCAGACCTGGAAACTTCCCACTTGGTTTCCCATAAAAGAACAGAGTACATCCGAATGTGAACAGGTTGATACCCGGTGTGTTAGTGTAGATGACTGTTTTTTTGGTTTCAGTGAACGTCCTCTCTCTGTTCTACCCTCCTCCTCCTCCCCCTTCTGTTGCAGAGCCCTTCAGCGCCGATGTCTGGGTCATGATGTTTGTGATGCTGCTGATTGTGTCAGCTGTGGCTGTGTTTGTGTTCGAGTACTTCAGCCCTGTGGGTTATAATCGCTGTCTGGCAGACGGACGAGGTGAGAGGGCACACACGCGTCCGCAAACACACTACCGCATGCACGCAAGCCCAGATCTGTTTAATCCAAGGTGACGATGGACGAACACTGTCAGGAGATCTAATCCGCTAAAATGAAGACCTAGCTGGCAGGTTTTATTACCTTGAATACACCATTCACACTGAGCTACCCAGGTGCTAAATTACTTTGACAATCCTGTCTGAACGGGTACAACTGCAGAGCTGGGACTTTCTACTTCATGTCTCTCAGTACTTATCTTCATCGACAGTCACTTAAGCTCCTTCGCTAATGAAGAGGATCATTGACGGGATCCAGATAGGTGATCTTAAGTATCCTTAGGCTCATTCTGTTCTTGCGTTACCACGTCTTCTTGTAGTGCTGTTCTCAACAACTAAAACAGTGTTGCACCGTCACGTTGAGGTGTAAACGCAGAGCAATTACTTTGCATTAACGACACTTGTCAGGATTAGCTGTGTCTGTTGAATCAAATGCTCTTCCAGCAGGTCGTTCAAATCAATTTGCCCATCAGAATCAGTGGTTCAGAGTCAGTCTTGTTTTATTTTTCTCGAGCTTTTATACACACAGCTCAATCTGACAGAGGATTTCATTAGTCTTAGTCTGCTACGACAGCAGCGTCTGAGGAGAAGGATGTTGTTGGCCGGACAACAACTATGGCCGGACACTATTGGATAAGAATTAAACCAAGAAAAGAAGCATATAACAAATTGAATTTTATTTATTTATTTTTTTTATACTACGCCAGGAAAGTTCATATCAGGTAATAAATGTATTTCCAATATGATTGATTGACAGCTGGCTCAGCCAGTGGCTGGCCGTTATCACTTCTTCATCTGTAATCATCACGCTACTAGTGAAGCAACCACCCAGCATCGGTTAAACGCAGCAGGTTTCATCAGTCAAACCACATATTCTGCTGTAAACCTCTGACGGCAGCTCTGCAGATATTTCGGTTAAAGGAGCTGGCAGCCAAAGCTAGCTTTGATTGACATATGGTGGATGTGTTCCCGTTTGGAAACGTGGCTGCACCTCGAATGAAGAAAAAGAGGCCTCAAAACAGCACTTTAGGAACCAAAAGGTCATGTGACCGAATGTGGTGTGCCTTGTTTTTTGCAGTCTGTGTTTTATTGATCTTTAATACCATAACGTCAGGTTTTGTGACGTGAGGGAGGAATATCTGAAAAAGAGGTGCAATCACAGACGTTTGGGTTGTCCAGGTACATGTCGGAGGTGAGTGTTTACTGAGCACGTAAACGCCACTCTGCAGTGAGTCGTCACTAAATATCCATCCATCCATCCATCCATCCATCCATCCATCCATCCATCCATCCATCCATCCAGCCATCCATCCATCCATCCATCCATCCATCCATCCATCCTTCCATCCATCCATCCTCATCCATCCATCATCCATCCATCCAGCCATCCTTCCATCCATCCATCCTTCAGTCCATCCATCCATCCATCATCCATCCTTCCATCTATCTATCCATCCATCCTTCATCCATCTATCCATCCTTCATCCATCTATCCATCCTTCATCCATCATCCATCCATCCTTCATCCATCCATCCTTCATCCATCCTTCCATCCATTCATCCTTTATCCATCCTTCCATCCATCCATCCATCCATCCATCCATCCTTCATCCACCCATCCTTCATCCATCCTTCCATCCATCCATTCATCCTTTATTCATCCATCCATCCACCCATCCATCCATCCATCCATCATCCGTCATCCATCCTTCCATCCATCCTTCCATCCATCCATTCCATCCATCCATCCATCTCATCCTCCATCCATCCATCCATCCATCCATCCATCCTTCATCCATCCATCCTTCCATCCATCCTTCATCCATCATCCATCATCTATCATCTATCATCTATCATCTATCATCTATCATCTATCATCTATCATCTTCATCCATCCATCCATCCATCCATCCAGCCATCCATCCTTCATCCATCCATCCTTCATCCATCCATCATCCATCCATCCATCCATCCATCCTTCCATTTATCCATCCTTCATTCATTCATCCATCCATCCATCCATCCTTCCATCCATCTATCCATCCTTCCTCCATAATCCATCCATCCATCAACTTCCACTTATCTGATTCCGGGTCGTGTCCAGTATGTCAAGGTGTTCCTAGACCAGCCATGAGATTTGGTCCTTGGTCTGCCTACTTGGACTTGGACATGCCTGAAACGCCTCCTTCGTGTCTAACTTTTGTCTAACTTTACAGTAAATTCTCACGTTTGCAGAAACCACCAAGCTCACCTGAAAAGTCTTATTTCTTGTCAAAACAGTGAATGAGTGTTGTTGGCTCTGTGGTCAAAAACTGGCAACCCAAATTGACATTTTCGGTTCTGGCTCTTGGTGGCTTCCCGAAGACTCATCGCATATCCCCCCCCCCCCCCCCCCCCCCCCCCCACCCCCCCACCCCCACTACACTTGGTTCATTACATTTGGAAATGGTGGTTAATGGGAGGGGTACTATGCATCTTCTGCCCAAAGACACTGGTATGTGCTCCAGCAGGCCCCTGTGATCCTAAATAGAAAGAAGAGGGTATAGATAACGGATGGTTGGATGGATGGGACGAGTATCAGAGCCATTTAATGAGATCAGTGGTGTGATAAATAAAAATAAAAAGTTTGTTTTCTCTGTGCCCCCTGTTTTTCTGGCTTGTGTGGTTTAATCACTGCGTTATAAGTCTGTCTTACACCGCAGCTCCAGCTGTAGTGTAATTGCAGGCTGTTGTTCACACATCTGCCCCCTCACGCCTCTCGCTTTCTCCTCATCCCTGAACATCAGAGCTGCTGTAGGTAGCATTTGCTTCCTGACACCTTGTCACACAAACATAGAGGTAGGTGGAAAACAGCCAGTGTGTAAAAGTGGGTTGTCAACGCCGGGCTGTGGCAGATGTGGATTACACGGTACATCCTGTGATTACTGACAAATTTAAATGAAAGGAATAAAATTGCACTTCTTCTCCACCATCCATCAGATGTCTCCTTTAATGGTGTCTGTGATAGTAACCCCCACCTTTCCACCAACTCTCCTCTCTTGTCGTTTTCTGTCCCCTAGAGCCTGGCGGACCCTCTTTCACCATCGGCAAGGCCATCTGGCTGCTGTGGGGTCTGGTTTTCAACAACTCTGTCCCAGTGCAGAATCCCAAAGGCACCACCAGTAAGATCATGGTGTCAGTGTGGGCCTTCTTTGCTGTCATCTTCCTGGCCTCCTACACTGCCAACCTGGCTGCCTTCATGATCCAGGAGGAGTATGTGGACCAGGTGTCGGGCTTGTCAGACAAAAAGGTAGGAATTCAGGGCGGTGTTATGGATAATGGGGTGGAGAAGCAGGTGTGTGAAAGCGTGCGAGAGTGATTGTAGAGCCCGTTTTAGACACGCCAGCTTCCTCTGACTGTAAACATAACACCATGGTATTGTTTGGATCGATACCAGTTTTACATTTAAGTTCTGCCTGGTTTTATTCAGACGTACTTGAGATGGGGAACAGAGACGCATCACGTGGGTTCAATATTTGCTCCACATGAAAGGAGCTACAATCAGAAGAGGAAAGTTGTCACTTCATGTCCATAGAAGCTCCTTTAATCCAAAGTAATATTTTGATGTTTTTTTGCAAGATGCAAAAAAACAGGATGGTCATGTTATGGTCTTTTCACACATTTAATAAACACATCACTCTTGACACTAGCAATAAAATAGCTCCAGTCCCAATGATTTCACTGTTTGTCTAGGTATGATTTTGCGAATTATCTTTAGTTGACTTGTCAGAAGACAAAACCGACCTCAGGTCCGTTAGTGTCTTCGGTTTATTACCAGGACTTGATTGGAATGTGCAGGTTCTTGATCAGCAGTCCTTTTCTCCTCTTGAAGTGCAGAAACAGATCACATATGCAACTTTTCCCATCTAACCCTTTCGTCAACCATATCCTCTGTCATTTTTTCCCTCCCGCCTCAGTTTCAGAAACCTAACGAATTCTCACCACCATTCCGGTTTGGCACAGTGCCCAACGGGAGCACCGAACGCAACATCCGCAACAACTACAGGGACATGCACGCCTACATGACCAGCTTCCACCAGAAGAATGTTGACGAGGCCTTGTACAGTCTGAAGACCGGGTGAGGAGGAGGAGGAGACGAGCAGAGGGATGGAAGGAGGGACAGATGGGGAATGTGAGGAAGAATGGAGTTGAAAGCATGTCAGCGGAAAGAGAAACGACAGTGTTAAAGATCTGTGATGTCCTGTGGTGATGCAAAACAGAGGCAATATGGGGATAAAGGAGGGTAATGTGGGAGGGCAGCCAGCAGGGGCGCTCTTCTGTGTTTCACTGCCACCCAGTAGAGAAGTGGAGCTGGTGTTTCTAAATTTATACTTTCACTGTCATTCTTTTTCTCTGTCTGTCTACAAACATTTTCATCATCCTCTGCTGAGGAAATAATGCAAGGCTGTGATGTTTCACTGATGGCGAGCGGTCACAGAGGCCTGGAGAGCCCTGAGGCACCTTTCGTGGGAGCTGGAGAAGCTGGAGACTGTCATACCAGTCTCTCGACTCCATCTGCGTCAGCGCAGATAAAATACAACACAGAAATAATTTATCTGAGAAACTTAAGATCACTTAAGTCACTTAAGATGGATAGTTAATGATTGTGTTCAAAGAGTCATCCTACATGACCTCACACACGAGTGGTTACTCTTCATGGAGGTTTGGCCTTTAACTGCACAAACCAGGTCACATGATTATTTCTACACCAGCTCCATGACAACCGGGCAGCTTAAAATAGAAAAACACCACAATAAACAACTGATTGTATCCCAGCTGGTTTTTAGCAGTTGCTTTCTTTCATTTTATTTACAGGCTTTAATAGTTCCTTAAAAATGTCTATACATTACATTTGACCAATCTTTTACTGACTTACTTTTACTTTACTTTTACTTGTGAGGCTTGTGAGTTGTCACGTTTCATAGCTACAACAGAGACTTAAACGTCTGCTTTTCTTCCAACTAAGTGTTTCTAAGTAACCCAGCTCACCCAGGCACAGAAAGGCATCTTAAAATGCTAAAATATGCCAAGACAAATGTGTAATTGCATGCACATAGTGCAGTTCTTAAAATAAAGTTTTCTTTTTCATAATTAGAGTGGTTCTAATAGAAAGTAATAATTACTTCTCACACATTCTTAAACTGCTGTAATCAATATTAATGAACCATGTCTAAACTTTATCTGCAGTTAACATCAAATTATGCAAAGCAGGTTTATGAAAATAGCCCACATCATTTAAAAAAAAACAAAAGTGAGAAAAAGGACAAATTAAAGGCAGGAATAAAAGAAAACATAAAAAAACAAACGTACAGACGGAGTTAGATCAGAATTGAATGATCCCATATATTCAATAATCTATAAAACCTGATCCATGTTGATGAAGCAGCACAATAGTCGTTTTTTACTTTGATCTGTGCGTCTGTTAGAGCGTACAGCCCAGATCTGCTGTTTTCTGTGTGCTGTGGTGAGCAGCATGTTTGACTTCTCCCTCACACTGCTCCCCGCTCACTCCAGTGTTATTGGTTACCTTCATGAACCAGTCAGGCGTGTTACTGCCAGTCCTCTGCCAAGGAGACAGAGAAGGGATGTTTCCTTATGAACTGAAAGGCATCTAAGAGGGACAGAGTTGACCCCACATGGAATATTCATCAACTATGTTGGTCTGCTCCTGGAGTTTAGAGGACCAACCTGCAATCCCAAAAAATGAGCAGGACCATCAATGAACGATGAACTAATTGTAAACACCATCGCGGTTTTATTATCTGTGATGCAAGCAGCTCCGCCTTCCAACACGTTCTCCATGTGTCATGGCTCCGCAGCAAATTGGATGCCTTCATCTACGACGCCGCCGTCCTGAACTACATGGCCGGCAGAGACGAGGGCTGTAAGCTGGTAACCATCGGGAGCGGCAAAGTGTTCGCCTCCACCGGCTACGGCATTGCCATCCAGAAAGACTCCGGCTGGAAACGCGCAGTGGATCTGGCCATTCTGATGCTGTTTGGAGACGGTAAGGACTTGAACACTGATTATATGTGAATGAAGAGGCATAATGAACATAGTGGTATTTGAACACGAAAGGACTCAAACATCGATATGTCGTTTTGGAAACTTCATGTGATGCCATAAAAAAAAAAAAACAACCCACATACATCTGTTTTGACAAACTGCGTTAATTTGTGCTATGGTCATTCAAGCTTAGAGGCATAAAATCAAGTCTCATTGTGGTACTAAGTTTTGGGCGACCAAAGTGTCTTTCTCTGAGCTAAAGGCAGCCAGTGACTGTTCAGGTGAGAAACAAGGAGCAAGGAGCTGATGATAGAAGTAATCAGTCGGCAAGGTGGTGTCCAGCAGGATAAAACCTTCTCAACCAGGCCTTAAAAACATCTGAGCACTTGATCCTGGGACCAGTCTGTTTGTTCAGTTGCACAAGAGTTTTAATCAATACTTTGGAAAGGCTGTTTTGGCAGAAAGAGGAAATATTGACGTCAAATTAAGTTATTTAAAAGGAGGAACGTGGATGAGATTCTTGATATGCTATTATATGCGATATATTGTTGAACAGGTCTGATTGATATATTTTGGATAGTGTCACATAGATTCCAGGTCTCTGCATGTGAATTGTTGCGGAGGTTTACAGTCTTTATCAACTCTATTTTTCATTTTTACCACCAATTTACTGCACAAGATTACAAGGGAACGCTTGTTCTTAACGGTGTAACATCAGGCTTGATCTCAATTTTGACTTTGGCATCTTCGTTGGTCCCCCCACCTGCAACCCATCCAACTGACTATCCTCTTTCACCAGAAATCTCCTCTTTAGTCTTCATCCTTTTTCTCGTCCCTGGCAACTCCATCTGCAGCATCTTTCTACCAGCATTCATGATCCCTCCTCTTTATGAGCTCAAGCCACCTTGAACTTGTCTCTCATGCTTCATCTCCAAGATGCCCAACCCTGGCCGTTCCTCTGAAGCGCTCATTTCTAATCCTGGACATACTTGCCACTGATAGAAAACCATCAGGTTTTCTTCCACCTGCTCCCTACTGTTACTACAGATCTCAGTGTCGTCCGTAGACACCATAGTCCATGAAGACTCCTGTCTGAGCTAATTTGTCAACCTATTCATCCCTATGGCAACCAAGGGTTGTTCCTTAATGCAGTCCCACGTCCACCCGAAACTCCTCCGTTACTCCTGCTGCCCTCAGACGTGTCCTTAACCACTCAATCTTTCTTTTCTGCCGGTCCAGACTTCCTCATGTGACACCACGGTTCCTTCTTTGACACCTTGTCGTATGCATGCTCTAAATCTCAAAGACGCTGTTGAACAGTCTGGTTAACGCTCCATCCTTCTCCCCAGACACTTCCATAACTCCACCGGCATGTCTTCAGGACCAACGTCATTTTCTTCAAAGCTGCTTTCACTTCAGCCTCACGGATCCATGGCACTTCTTGGTCCGCAGGTGCTGCACCTTTCAACCCTCACTCTCATTTTCTTTATTCGTTCTTCTCTGTCTTGTCAATCAGATCCAACCTTTTTCTGGCTCTTTAGCTTTCAGGCTCTCCTGCAACTCATCACAAGCCTCCTGTTTAGCCTCTTTGCCACCTCACTCTTTGTCTTCTCCGTGCTCTAGGATCTAATTATGAGCTCTGCTGTTTATATGGCATTTTACTTTTAGCAACTTAAAAGATTTATAGTTTAGATTCGGAATTTGTCCTTTCAGATTGCTAGACATCTTCAAAACCTTTAATGCTCCATCTGAAATTTTGAAAAGTGTTCTTACGTTTTATATCTTGCACCTCAGCTGGCTGATAAGCGATGTACAGGGAGTGAACAAGCAGCCTGCTGTATGATTTCAGTAGCCTCCACATAAATTATTGCTGAAGCACTGCTTCATATGTCACACTGGCATTGCTTCAGCAGACCGTATCATGTGAATATTTATATCATGGGAGCCAGCTGTCTTCCATGAGTATCTGTGAAATGAGATACTGTACTCAGCACAGAGATGCCCTCTCAGTTGTAGACTTCGTTTTGAGCTCCTCTCGGTGTTACCAGGGCTTTCCACAAGGGCATCCACGAGGTCTCATTAGCTTTGTTGGAAAACAGGGCAAAACTGTGAAGATTTACCAATATTTAAAGTGTAAAATCAGGACTCTTTCTGTCTGAGATTAAGTTGCTCTGCATTTTTTGAAGCAACCGTCCAAAAACAATCAGAGCTGTGTTTCTAAACCGGCTCATGTTTTGAAAGCAGGTATATATTCTATTCAGAAAAAAATAAAGTTTAAAGAAAAGAATGTTCTTGGTGTGAACTTTCGTGCTCAGAGAATACTACGGCATAATATCATAATATCTGTCCAAGCTTGAGTCTGTCTTCGCCTGGTTCGTCCAGGCCGGCAGCCTTCAGCTGGGGCTGAAGATATCTGCCACCTGCTGCTTAGTTAAGCTTCATCCTTGGAGCTTTCGGGTCTGTTAATACAAATAACAGTCCAACAAACCATGTCATCTTTTAAAATATCACAAAAAGTGATATGTCGCTGAAGTGACGACACCATATACTGCAATTCAACAGCACACCCACATAACTAATCATGCTTAACTTTGTTGCTTCATATAATTATACCTGCTGAGGTACCAAAAACACAAAAGGCAAAATCCAGGTATGGAGGCTGTAAATATGTTTATTTCTGCTGCAGAGTTGGACGGCTCGACACTGGGGTCTTTTTGAGCCGCTGAATATAGTTCCTTGTAGAAACCACTTTTAAAATAATGATAGATAAAACTGATTATGGTCTTCTACGGTGACATATTGATTTCACGCACCAAAAACTGACTGAGACTACAAACATTTTTTTTTTCCTGGCACACTTATGACATTGAGCCAGATTGATTGTGTACAGAGAGTACAGATATTTTTGACAGAGCAAAATAACTATTTTTATCTCCAAAAAGACCTCTTCATGTGCTCAGAATGAGGTATTCTGTTCTGGAAAAGGAAATCTTTTAACAATATGGTCTACTCACTTGCAAAACACCTTTTTTTTTTTTTTTGGTGCTCAGGATTTATTCACACATATAATATCATAGAATACACCTGCATCAGCGTTCCACGTTCTCCATGCTGCTAACTTCCTGCCAAGTCATGACAGTCACGCAGCCCGTGACCTTCAAGGTGCTAACATGTCTGGCTGTTGCCAGTGTGATGGATAAATAGGTCGGTGCACAGAGAGCATTCACCTTCGATCAGATCTTCGGGAGATGCATTCGCTCAGACTGAGAACAAAACTGTTGGAAGTCTCTTGCGTAAGACGAGTTTCTGCTTGGGATGCGATTGTGATGTATGCGTATGTACATCCCTGAGTGTTTGGTTCCAAGATCAGACATGTGTGCACATATTTTCCAAATGGCGGTAAAGTCCAGCTGCTCCGTTTGCTGCATAGATGAGGCCAGCGCGTCCGACGTTACCTCATCCTTTCGCTTGGACTGTCGGGCTGTCACCGCACATGAAATAGTTGAGGTCAAGAGATCAGGCTCATCAATGTTCGCTCACATCTGTCGTGTCCTGTTTGAGTCACATTACGTTTTATGTGCAGAGGGACAGTTTCAAGCTTCAAAGCTTCGCAACAGCAAACTGAGCAATTGCACATGTGAAGGACACAAAGGAGATGAGCAGTTGAAGGTGAAGGGGATGGAAGAGACGCCGCGGTGACAAACTGGAAAAGAAAGAGAACAATAACATGGATTTCATTTCCTACAGATTTTGCTCATTGATGTGATCTTTTGTCGGTTCCTTTGAGCGTGCTTCACATTGTTGCATCTAAAACAAGCACATACTGTTCAGATATGGTAGCAGTGGGCGTTCTTTCAGGAGGGCTTACATTTTCACAAAAATCAGTTGTGCTGAAAGCAGAAAGCACTTTCGTATCTCTTATTTTAAGAATTTAATATAAAATTGTTTCGTCTTCCAAATGGAAACCATGTAAAAATAGGCCGAGACTTCAATCTTTCAGTGAAATCTTGCACCTCTAAACTCGTACAAACCAGCATTATTTCAAAAATGCTGCTTATTTCAAATACCCCAAATATTAGAGTCAGTTTTAACTGCCATCATTTTTATTCATCATGCAGTTTCACTGACAGTTTTAATTTCGTTATCCGCTGCCATGCAGTTGTGAAGTTTTGGTTGAGTCGTCCATGTCCTTGAAGGACCAGGCTACTTTATCAATATAATTTATTGACAGAATTGATTATTTGCTTATATTTAACACATAGTGGGAAGACAGTGTGGCGTGGGCGGGCATCCTGATTTATTGAAGAGTGGTCAACCCGTAAAAATAATAATAAAACACAGAGATTACTGCATGTCATCAAGAGAAACCATCCATCTGTGACACATGTCACGGGACCAGTGTCACGCTTGGGATTTTTTCCATCTATTTTTTTAAGTCTATTTAAGCCACATTTAAACTATGATTGACAATGTCAAATGAAAAATAAAAATAAAAGGTTACAACACCATAAAATGTCTGCTTTTGATGTAACAAGTCAGGGACTTAAATAACCATTTGAAGCCAGGTGTTACATATTTGTTGCAAACATTTCCAACACCTCTGCAGCATCCTGGGAATCAAAACAATAAAAAAATAGAAAAAATGTGAGAAATATGTAAAAAATATAGAAAAAAAATCAAATTACCCAATGTTTCAGAGAGATACAAAAATTTAATTGGGAGTGTTTTTAATGTAAATATAATATATTATTCCATATATCAGGTATTGAGGGGATAATGGCTGCAGGTTGCAAAAAATAAAATCGTACAAATAGAGGTAATTAATATTACTTTATATTTATTCTGATCTCATCTGTCCAAACATTTCAAATGATGCTGATGAAACAACATCCAAAGCGACTGCTGTCAGAGCTGACAGGAGGACTCGCAGAGCTCCACTGGGATCCAGGGCCCCTCGCAGGCCCGAGGCCCGCTGAAGTCGGCGTCGCCTGCCGGCATCACGGCCCCGTTGACTGCACCTCCCAGGAGACGTTCGATTGGAAGGGATCTGACATGAATCCATCATGACTCCGGCCTTCTTCAGCCACTAGAGCTTCAGAGCTGCCGACAAACTTCTGCAACAGGACCACCAACTTGTTTTTTTTTAACTTTATTATCAAGAACAACAGACAACATACATAATCATCACAATAACTGTCGCCCCGGTTACAAGGTTAGATGGTTACAGTAAAGGGCAGGAGGAAAATTTAAAAACAAAATTACAGTATTTTAAAAAAACACCAAGGCATAAGAAGCCAATCTAACAAGGCTTAGGAGTGGTCCCCATCTTCTCTGGATCCCATTTCAAACATCGTTTCAGTGGTGACGTCAGAAACAGCTGCTGTGTTTATCTGTCGCTCAGTTGGCTGAACTCCATCCTCAGACGCATCCCGACAACCCACAATCGATCACGACGGTTCAAAGTACTCAGGGACACTTTACAGTAAATGAGAACATAATAAAATAAATAAAAACAGACAAAGAACAATATAAGGATAAAATACAGGAGAGATTATAAATTGAATGCAATTTGAAACAGATGTGTTTTTAGTCTGGATTTGAACTAGTAGAGTCACTTTTACGGATGTCAGGTGGGAGGTGAGTTCCAGAGTTGGTGGAGCAGAGCGTCTGAAAGCTCTGCTCCCCACGGTGCTGAGACGGGCACAGAGGTGGAGGGAGGAGGGCACCTGAGAGAGCGACAGGGGGTGTAGATACAGATTAGAGCAGACAAATGTCGGGGGACTTTGAAGGTATGGAGGAGAATTCTGAAGGTGATTCTGAACTTAACTGGGAGCCAATGAAGCTGCTGCTGCAGAACGGGGGTGATGTGGTGAAAGGACGGGGTTCTGGTGTTGATGCAGGCTGCTGAGTTCTGGACCAGTTGGAGTTTCTGGAGAGATTTGTTAGAGAGACCAAGAGAAGTTATTCACAATAATCAAGGCGGGAGGTGATGAGGATGTGGACCAGGATGGCAGAGGTCTGAGGGGTGAGAAAGGGACAGAAGCGATTAATAAATATGCAGACCAGGTTACGTTATTGATGTGAGCGTTGAAAGAATGTGAGCTTTCAAGGACGACGCCCAGACTCTTAACCTGAGGGGATGGGGTGGAGCTGTCGATGGTGAGGGAAAAAACCACAAGCTTTTGGGAGGGAAGCTTTGGTCCCCAAGAGGAGGAGTTCAATTTTATTATCATGAAGGATGTGAATGATAATGCACTGTTAAGTCTTTATTTACACCTCAGAAGTCAGTGCTAAGTGCAAAGTAAAGTGGTAAAAGCGAACTGTACCAGCCACCAATCATAAGACCACACCCCTAATTATAAATACAGTTGTTACAGATGTGGAATGTGGCCATGGAGATCAATTATCTTGTTTTTTGTTTGTTTGTTTTTTATTAAGCCAGGCTGTAATTATGTTAATTACTGCTTAAAAAACATGTCAGTCTATGGCCTTTAGAGCCAGCCCCCAGTGGTCAGTCGAGGAACTGCAGCTTGTCCACGTCGGCGTCCATCCAAAGGTTAGACGGCCAGGTGTGGTTGTGATGAAATGACTTCAGCGGTGAATGCTATTTCAAATGTCATAGACTTGAAGTGAGTATCATTTTTTAAAGAAAACCCAGCAACATTTTAGAGTTGTATGTGTTTCAATTCCTGCTGACATTTACACTGTTGGGGTTTTTTTTCACCTGCTTTCTGTCTCTCTTTGGTGTGACAGATGCTCTGATACGATATAAAAAGAGACTATTTATTTTATGAAAATAAAAATAAGATAAAGCACCTCAAACCTTACAGATTGTGTAATGGCTTTCTGTTTCTGGTAGCTCCACATCCACATCCACATCCACATCCACGTCCACGTCCACATCCACGTCCACATCCACGTCCACATCCACGTCCACCTCCACATTCACATCCACGTCCACGTCCACATCCATGTCCACGTCCACCTCCACCTCCACGTTCACATCCACATCCACATCCACGTCCACGTCCACGTCCACGTCCACATCCACATCCACGTCTACGTCCACGTCCACGTCCACGTCCACATCCACATCCACATCCACATCCACATCCACATCCACATCTACATCTACATCCACATCCACATCTACGTTCACATCCACCTCCACCTCCACGTTCACATCCACATCCACATCCACGTCCACGTCCACGTCCACGTCCACGTCCACGTCCACGTCCACATCCACATCCACGTCTACGTCCACGTCCACGTCCACATCCACATCCACATCCACATCCACATCCACATCCACATCTACATCTACATCCACATCCACATCTACGTTCACATCCACATCTACGTCCACATCCACATCTACATCCACATCCACATCTACGTTCACATCCACATCCACGTCCACATCCACATCCACATCCACATCCACATCCACGTCCACGTCCACGTCTACGTCTACGTCTACGTCCACGTCCACGTCCACATCCACATCCACATCCACATCTACATCCACGTCCACGTCCACGTCCACATCCACATCCACATCCACATCCACGTCCACATCCACGTCCACATCCACATCCACATCCACATCCACATCCACATCCACATCCACATCTACGTTCACATCCACATCTACGTCCACATCCACATCTACATCCACATCCACATCTACGTTCACATCCACATCCACGTCCACATCCACATCCACATCCACATCCACGTCCACGTCCACGTCTACGTCTACGTCTACGTCCACGTCCACGTCCACGTCCACATCTACGTCCACATCCACGTCCACGTCCACGTCCACATCCACATCCACATCCACGTCCACATCCACGTCCACATCCACGTCCACGTCCACGTCCACCTCCACATTCACATCCACGTCCACATCCACATCCATGTCCACGTCCACGTCCACATCCACATCCACATCCACGTCCACATCCACATCCACGTCCACATCCACATCCACGTCCACGTCCACATCCACATCCACGTCCACATCCACATCCACGTCCACGTCCACATCCACGTCCACGTCCACATCCACATCCACGTCCACATCCACATCCACGTCCACATCCACGTCCACATCCACGTCCACATCCACATCCACATCCACATCCACATCTACGTTCACATCCACATCCACATCCACGTCCACATCCACGTCCACGTCCACATCCACATCCACATCCACATCCACGTCCACGTCCACGTCTACGTCTACGTCCACGTCCACGTCCACATCCACATCCACATCCACATCTACGTCCACATCCACGTCCACGTCCACGTCCACATCCACGTCCACGTCCACATCCACATCCACGTCCACATCCACGTCCACGTCCACGTCCACGTCCACGTCCACGTCCACATCCACATCCACGTCCACATCCACATCCACGTCCACATCCACGTCCACATCCACATCCACGTCCACGTCCACATCCACATCCACATCCACGTCCACGTCCACGTCCACATCCACATCCACGTCCACGTCCACATCCACATCCACGTCCACGTCCACATCCACATCCACCTAACAACTGTCTGACACCAACTTACATGCACAAACATGCAGCCACAAAATAGTGTTATGCAAGAGGTAGGACGACAAATTCACACAAAATACACAAAAAGAACACTGATGCAGATCAAACAAATCTGTTTGGACGTGTCCTCCCCTTTAACTGGTCCCCCCCTCCAGGGTAGTGGAACCAAGAGGGAAACAATTTAGGACGGAAACACTTGTCACATGATCACACACACTTCCTCTCTGAGGGCTGTCAAATCCCATGAGGAAGATGTGTGTTTTCCTACGACACGGAAGGGATGGCCCCGGATAACCAGTTCAGTTAAAGTAATCCAACATGACACTTGTTTCATGTTCATGAGACCTGAGCTGTTTTTGGCATCTTCACCCCATTTAAAAAATAAAAACAACATTTTTTTTCTTTTTTGTCTCTCAAGTCCACGGGTCACACCACGCCATCGACTCGATCCAGTAACCTGTGCGTTTGTGTCAACAGGTGAGATGGAGGAGCTGGAGGCCTTGTGGCTGACGGGCATCTGCCACAACGAGAAGAACGAGGTGATGAGCAGCCAGCTGGACGTGGACAACATGGCGGGGGTGTTCTACATGCTCGGGGCCGCCATGGTTTTGTCATTCATCACCTTCATCTGTGAACATTTGTTCTACTGGCAGCTGCGCTTCTGCTTCATGGGAGTGTGTTCGGGGAAGCCCGGGGTCACTTTCTCCATCAGCAGAGTGAGTGTTTGCACGTCTTATTTTAGGTTTGACCCTTGTCCTCCTGACAAAAATATTGTCTGTTTTGAAACCACTGGCCATGGTTGAGGTGTATCGAGTCGGTCAGGGGATGTGATGACTCACCTGGTTTACCTGTGGCTTTTGGGGTTTTATTTTTTTAATTTTTTTTAAACTCAAGTAGCTGCTAAACAGCATTAACTGCATCAAAAGGATACTGTGCTCTAACTAAGCATTTCATCTTCAACCACACTGATTTTACAGTGGCATTTTCCGCCAAGGGAGCACCATAATACACTGAATAATTTGTAATTTATAGGAATCGGTTGGTTCCAATTAATGTTCTTTCATTTGGGTTTCATTTATGCAGCTTCTGTGCAATCTGCACTGGATGTCTTTTTTGCAGAATGAGCACAAATACAAGTAGAAATGCAGAGCGTAACTGTGAAGTTTGGATTTGATGTAAAAACGGCTTTATATTAAATTCATTTTCATAACATTCTAACGGGTACAGAACACGCATCATTCCAGAAGAGTCAGCATGCCGAGCTGCAGTTGTAGCCACAAAGCCCCTCAAAACATGGAAAAGCATGTTGGGAAACTGAGATGACAAACAAACATTCGCATTAAATTAAAACAAAATTAAACATGTGTTCCTCATCCAGGGATAATAACTGGGTCTAATTTCGTCATTTCCTTTTCCTAACCCTGTCGTTGTTTTCTCTTCCTATCCCAAACCTCCTATCCTTCCTTCGTTTAGCCTGGTTTCTAAAACCCCCACAAACTTAACCTTCCATAACCCCTCACCCTGTTCTCTTCCTCTAACCCAACGAATCACTTCCCTTCCACTAACTTTTTCCAGCTTTCTTTCTAACTCCTTTCCTAACTCGACTCCCTCCTCCAGTAATCTTCTCCCATCGTTTGCCCCTCTAAACCATCTATACCTCAGCCTGACTTGTTCTCCGTAACTCAACCCTTCCCTTCTCCAAGCGTTAATCTTCGGGCCAGAAAAAAGACATGGGCTGTGCACCAGCAAAGACTGGGTTTTCAATGAACTGAGCGTTACACCCCCACAAACATTCAAAAGCATGCATCTCTCTCCATTCCAACATTATTAACGGTACAAAACATATCCGCACGTGTGCATCCTCATCAGTAATAACAAACCATGCGTCTCTCAACAGGCCTTTAACCAGCAACAGACACAGGCTGCACATCATAACTTGGGCTTAACAGTCGCATCGTTTTGGGAAACCTGTAGGATCATACGTATCTTATCTACATGCAACGCTGAGCAAAACAAATCTGTTAGTAACTGCTCTAACATAAAGGTCAACAGTAGTTCGCAGCAGGTCTAAAAATATCCAAATAAATCAAACCAAACAAATGCTCCCAAATAAATCAACAACAGAGTCTTAACAAAACTAAAACACACTTTATATGCGTTCTCAATTAACATCACAAAAATAACCACACACACAGGCATTGAGATGAACATAGTGAAATATAACACACTCATGCACGTACTCATGCACTCTCATGGAGCCATAACGTAGGTATCCACATTACGCAAGATCAACAAAGCTATTTAACCATCTGAGCACAACAACTGGACTCATCATTCATCACATCTGATTATGTAACAGTTTGGACTGATGGTTTCATATTGCAAAGCAACGCAGCGGAGTGAAAGACAGCGGTATCGCTGCTTGTCTGTGCACGCGTGGCTCGGCCTGGGACGCGTTTATTATTTCGTTCAAGTCCAGTTTCTCTGAGAGCTCTTTTTCAAACATGAGCAATGAGATGTGAACATTGAAGCTCTGCTGACGCATTAAATCCTGTTTAAGACTGAAAAAAGGCTCCACAGAGCAACTTGTAACAGGCAATGATATCAGAATACAGAGCAAACAGTTCATGTTGGGGGAAACATCTTTGTCGTTGGAGTCCAAGACTTCAGTAGTGGACGGGGACTGATGTCCCCCATCCACTTTCCTTTGATGAGTTGCCTGAGTAAGACAACAATTTTTTTCAAATTGATTGATCAATCGAGTTAAACATGTTAGTTAGTAAGACAAAATTTAAAAAATGCATCACATTTGTTGCTGCGCCAGCTGGGCCTGTGGGTGGCACTGGCACCCCCTGGCACACCCGAGGCTACGCCACAGCTCCGGGCTCTCAACCTCCACCCACAAACAGACCCACAAGACCGTGACAAGTCCCTGGTTATTGGATGCACCACAGACAACACGTCACTAACTAAAGGCCCAACTGGCGCCTGCATCACACATAGCAGATAAAAGAGAACCGTTGGTACCAGATCTTGACACAACCAGTAACATTACCAGTTTATAGCTGACTCCAAACCCTAATCCTAGTCTCAGTTCCCAGCTCACAACTTTTTTTGTTTGTTTTCCATGTTTTGTACCTCTAAACACCATAAACAAGTGTTCTTTAACCCTGGTCCTCAGGCCCCTGCGTGTTTTAGACGTCACGCCGCTCCAAAACGCCCGATTCAAATGACTGATCACCATCAACTTGTCTACACAAGTCTATCAGCGGTCCACTCATTTGAGCCAGGTGTGTAAGAGGAGACCAACATCTAAAACATGCAGGATAGCAGACATCGAGGACCAGGGTCGAAGAACACTGCCATAAAGAATAAGGCAGAAGATGACAGCGAGTATTCAAAGCTTCATCTTCTCGCCGCGGCATGATATGCCATGACACACGCGTGTGACCAGACATGTGGGGTGCACGTGCACGACACCTAACGAGTGCTAGAAAGAAAAGGAATGTTCTTCTTTAGGAGTAAACGTGATGAGGACATCTTATCATCGCTGGGTCTGGGTTATACTTTGTACCTCATGGCAGTTAAAACTGCCATGAGAACTGAAACGTGCTGTGCACGTGATGTCAATGTCGCCATCAGAGGACAGAGGCTCTTTGGACTACGACTGCGTCTGCTGACTTGGTTTATTGTGCATCAGAAACAGAACACAAGGTACATATTGACAATGTGGAGTATACACTGTATATTTCACTGTCACTGGGAAGACGTTGATTATATTTAACTTAAAGACAAAAACTGAGACATAGTTGAGCAGAAAAAAAGAAGAAGAGCTTAAAAATAGCCACACTGTTTCCTTCCTCACCTTCACACCAACCAAATTGCATAAATATAAATAATCACTTGAAATGTTGTCGATTTGCATAATTTAGGGAAGTGAGTAGTCATCGCATGCAAATTGACTTATTTGCTGGGGAAAAGGGCACAAGTATGAATGTGTTTCTCTTCTTAATGTCATTTGGTTAAACTCTGACGGACCTGAAAGACCTTAAATATGAGAAACGGCTGAGAGCACATCTGAAACACTCTATTTTCTGTTTTGTTGACATTGAAACCAATCTCCCTCTGTCTTTGATTTATTTATTTTTTTAAGTTCTGTTGTGGCCTAATGGTTTTCCTTGATGAATTGCTCAGGCACATTTCAGAAGTGGCATCCTCAACTCAAGTCATTGTACAACCACAGATTTTTCGTTTGCTGGTTAAACAATGCACCTGCGCCTGGAGAAAGATCAAGCTGCGCAGCATTTGAAGCAGTTTATATACATCTAACAGAAAATGGTGTGGATAAGGCATGAGAATGCAAAAGGATGATAGGACAGAGAGAAAGGGGAAACAGGTCAGCTCGCCACTTTGGCTGGCTGACCTGCAAAGTGCAATAACCTTTGATTTATTACCATTCACAACAGCTATGGTTGCTGTAGGTGTGGACGGATAAAGAGAGACAATGGGGCAAGTGTCACTCACCAAACCACCCAGAAAAAGAGATAAAAATGAACACAGAGAGAAAATGGACCAATAAGAGGAAACACTGACGATTCACATCAATACAACTCAACGATGAGGAAAGCGAGGAATAGAAAGAGATTCTTTCTGACAACTTGACACCTATGACGAACATTGGCCGCATGCTGGCTGGTGGGTAACGTGTCCTTGACCTTTGAGACAGGTCTGTCGCCTTGCCCAGACTTCACACAAGACACTTCCCCTTAAAAAAAAAAAGCCCGCTTTTATCATCCAGGAATCTGCTCCGGTCCCACTCTCTTCTCAGCATCTGAGTGCTGAGCTGCAACTGTGAGGGTCCACACTGTTCCCCAGAGAACAGCTCAGACTCTATTACTGTTTAATAGTGTGTAAACAAGAGGGTCTTCGTACAGGCAGATGACAGTGGATTAACATCATTGCCTGCTTCTGTTTGCCTCTCTGTGTGTCTGGTGTGTGGCTCTGTCTCTCTAACCTTTAAATCCTTCTGGTTGTCAGAACAACCACACATTTTACTATTTATATTTAATATCTTTGTTCTCACCCTTTATTCCTCCTCCCGTGGCCTGTCTCACCTTCTCTTTTCCTCTCTACCTGCCTTCTCCTGTCATTTTCACGCTCCAGGGTATCTACAGCTGCATCCATGGGGTACAAATAGAGGAAAACAAGTCAACAATAGACTCGCCTTCTTCCACCATAAAGAAGAACATGAACAACACCCACTCCAACATTCTGCGGTTGCTCCGCACTGCCAAAGACATGACCGCAGTCCCAGGCATTAACGGCTCTCCACATGCGGCCCTGGAGTACAGCCACAGCAGCCGTGAGCCAGCTATCTATGACATCCAGGAGCACCGGCGCAGCCTGGTGGGCCACCCTGCAGACTGCAAATCTGCACCACCCTACTTGCCAGAGGACAACATGTTCAGTGACTACATCAGCGAGGTGGAAAGGACTTTTGGCAACTTGCCCCTGAAGGACAGCAACCTGTACCAGGACCATTACCGGCACCACCACCCGGCCTCGGCTCTGGGTATGTCCGGCCCCCCGCCTAATAGGCCGCGTAGCTTAGGTAGCGCTAGCTCGTTGGAGGGGGGCATGTTTGATTGCGATAGTTTAGGGGGAGGGGTAGCGCCCATCTTCACCACTCAACCTCGGCCCTCCATGACTCACAGGAACACAAGTAAATTTGACTTGATCGCTGGCCACACCCTTGCGGATTCCAACCAAGGTGCGTTC
Organism: Xenentodon cancila; assembly: GCA_014839995.1. Lineage (NCBI taxonomy): Eukaryota > Metazoa > Chordata > Actinopteri > Beloniformes > Belonidae > Xenentodon > Xenentodon cancila. The sequence continues at coordinate 4,719,388 of CM026198.1, read as the reverse complement.
AAGGGAAGCAATGTGTATGGCAGGTTTTCATTCAAAGGAGGCGCATCCAGCACGGGACTCATCGGGGGCCAAGACAGGTACTGTGGTGGGGGAGGCTCAGGGGGTGATGATGGGAACATTCGGTCTGATGTGTCGGATATCTCCACCCACACTGTCACCTACGGAAACCTGGAGGGCAACACCAAAAGGCGTAAGCAGTTCAGGGACAGCCTGAAAAAGAGGCCGGCCTCTGCCAAGTGCAGGCGGGAGCACGACGACATAGAGCTGAGCGCCTTCAGGAGGAGACCCCACCACCACACTGTCCACCACCACTTCCCCTACGGACCTCTGGCACACCGCCCGGTCTCACCTTCACTGGAGCGGAAGAGGGGAGGAGGAGCGGGTAATTCTTCACCTTACTTATTCCGCAAAGACAAAGACAACCTGAGGGATTTCTATGCGGACCAGTTCCGCTCCAAGGAGGGCAAGGCCAAGTGGGAGCAAGAGGGTGGAAGTGGAGGAAGCGGTGTGGGCGGTGGTAGCGGTGGTGGTATCTGTAAAAGCTTAGTACCTGTGGAAGACTTCCTCAAAGGTAAAGGAAAGAAACAAGAGTGCAAAAGTGGGATTGGTGCAATGTCAGCAGGGCAGCAAGCTCACACCTGCTGGGAAAAAGGGGTTTCTGGGATAGGAGGGGGAGGCATAGCAGGAGGTGACTGGGAGTGTCGTAACTGCCACAGTGTGTGCCACCACAGTGGAGGTGTAGGAGGAGGCAGCACATGCCCAGCTACTGGAGCTGTGGGAAGCAGCAGTCGCCCCAGCTCTGCTTCATGCAAACGCTGTGACTCTTGTAAGATGCAGCCAAGCAACCTCTATAACATCAGCGAGGATAGCAACATGATGTTCAGTGGTGGGAAGAGCAGCGCAGGAGCCAGCCAACCACAAACTCAGGTTCAGCGCAGGAAACTAGGGCCAGGTGGAAAGGTGTTACGGAGGCAGCACTCCTATGACACATTTGTGGACTTGCAGAGGGAGGGAGCAGGCCGCATGGGAGGGGCCGGCGGTGGGGTCGGCGGGCAGGTTCCCCAGCCTCGGAGTGTGAGCTTGAAAGACAAAGACCGCTTCATGGAAGGTCCCAGCCCCTACGCTCACATGTTTGAGAGGTATTCAGGTGACAGAGAGTCTCCCATGTTTGGAGGTATAGGCGGGGATAGAGCCGCTGGAGGATCCTCCTTCAGTTTGTTCCGTGGAGGTGAAGGTGGGTTGCATCGGCGTTCAGTGGGGGAGCGAGACCTTAGGGACAGAGACAGAGCTATGATAGGAGGTGGGGGCTGTGGTGGTGGTGGTGGTAGCAGAGGGGCCGGGACTTACTCCTTGTCTAAATCTCTCTACCCAGATAAGGTGAACCAGAACCCCTTCATCCCAACCTTCGGCGACGACCAGTGTCTTTTACACGGTGCCAAACCGTACTACATCAAAAAGCCCCAGACGCAGCAGCAACTTCTCAACAACAGCCGAGGAGGAGGTGATTTCCGCAGCTCCATGGGAGTGACTTCCTATTTGCCCGCATCTGCCACAGCTGGGGTGATGTCCAATGTGGCCACAAGGTACCCCAAAGATATGTGTCTGGGTGGGGTGGGAGGATCCATGGCGAACCACCACGGGGCCAACAAACTGCTGCCCGGAGGCAGGGAGACGCTAGGTTTGGGGCAGGGACAGAGACCCTTCAATGGTGCCAGCAATGGACATGTTTATGAAAAGCTCTCCAGTATTGAGTCGGACGTCTGAGAGAAGACAACGGAAGAAAAAGACGGGGAGAAGGTGAAGTGGGTGAAGAAAATGTAAAGAAAAGAAAGAGCACAGGCTGGTGACTTCTTTGCATGAAGAGAACGAGGATGCGCAACAATGCTTGTTGTTCTCACTCCGGTAAAAAGGAAAGAATCTGGACAAAGCTTTTAGGGCCCAAGAGTGGCAAAGTTTAGAAGGAGTCAAGTTTTTAATGAGAAGATGGGATTCTGGTGCTGCTCCAACGCTCAAAGAGAGAGATCTGAAGGGAAGGAAGGATGGAGGGAGGGATGTGGGGAGTGGGATAGGGTGAAATCAATTCTCCAGTCTCTACTCGCTCCACATGCTCGTTGTCTTTCCCTCCCTCCTGCAGTTTCTCAACACCAAACCAAACATTTTGTTTAGCAACAGAAATACAATCATGAATGAGAAATCTACACTTCTGCTGAAGTAACAGGGTAAACTAACAATAATTGTATCAACAATGTTAATAACGTTATTGAATATTATTCCTGTGTTTAATGATGACTGGTTTGGATTGTTTTTAAATTTTATTTATTTGAATAGTTCATGTTACATATTCGTATGATGTTAATTCCTTCTTAGCTCACAGAGGACTGGTGGACCAATTGAGTTTTATTGGGTTGCTGTATTTTAAAATTCTTCTTTGCTATAAATTTTTCATGTTTTTTTTAACTTTTCTTAATTTTGATCGCTGTGAAGTGTATGTAAGAGGCATGACTTGCAGAGTACATTGTATGTACTTCTAATTTTGTGAATAGCTGTTATTTTTTGTTATTTTCTGCAGAAGAAGCAACATCATCATACTGATTTGCCGTTTTATTTATTTTTATCTTTTCCTGTACTTTCTGTACTTTTTGGCAGTACCAGAAGGGTCTCCGATTTTTGAGCTGGATGTGCCTTAAAAGGACTAACATTGATTTTCTATCTATCACCTGTTGGTAAACAGATCCACCTAAAAACAGTCAGTGACGTTAGATAAAAGTTAACAATTCGTATATGAGGGTAAAGTTCTACATTTTTATCCCTCGCCGTGATACAAAGCTAAACAGAGAGATTTTCTGCCATAGTGGATGCTTAATTTTCCACATTGATCTAAAACCAATAAAAGGGACCATGTGCAGATTTATAAGGGTTAGAATAAAGGAGCTTCTTTTTGTACAATTAACTCTGCACTATATTTAACAACTGCTCAGTTCCTTTAAGTCATTAACCAATCATTTTTATCCCCCCCCCCAGCTCATCATCACAGATGACCCAGAGGCCAACTATAGATGTAAATGTAACATAAATTGCATTTATTGTTCTCATCTTGTTCTCACTGCGCTTCACTGGGTTCTGACTCAAGTGGCTGCGACACTTTTGCCATTTAGGACAGGGAAAAAATGGACTCTCAGAGGCAGACCTTTGTTGCTGGGATCTTGTTTTTTCATGACTGCTGTTAGAAGCCCTGCCTGCCGGATTAGAAGGTCACGTTTGAGAGGAGGTAGGAGTTCAAGGATTTACCATTATGTTGTCCAGGTAAAACAAAAAACACAAAGCTCTTCACCGCGACGTTTGGAGTAGTTTTACAGTCGGACCGATGAGACTTATCATGAGAAGATACTGGTTAGCTGAACATGAAGATTCAAAGTAGTGTGGAAACAGACTGACTGCGCAAGAATTTTTGGCCCAAAATTGTCTTCAACGGACGGCTACGACTCAAGGGGAATGTGGTGATGACAAGGTGATGCCTAAATGTGGCCATATATCCACCAGACATGAGTCAGTTCTTCATTGTCTTTGGGCCTTTTGGCCAGATGTGGCTCTCACAACACTTGCCAAAACCCAAGTTTGGTCCAGTTCCTAAACTTTGGGACTCATCTGGTCCACATAACACTTCCCAGCCGTAACTGAGCCATAAATGCCAAAAGTGGCCCAGATCTGGGCCCGAATGTGTCTGCTATCTGGTGTGCATGAAGATTTTAAAATAGCCCTGCCAGCACCTCTAAAGCACACTAATCAATACACTATTTGTGTAAATCACACAAATTGACGTAAACAGTTATTTTTTATCAGTGAGGACAAAAATTATTTAATTGAAAGAAAATGTAGGAAAATTTTTTTTTTATTGTGGCAGTGCTGCTGATGCTGTTTGTTGTCTACTGCTAAGAGAAGACAGAGTCTTGACGTAGTGAATGGCACTGGACTTGGAAAGATGGACCCTATTCACCCTCTGAGTAAGTGGTTGCTATGGTAACTTCCACCACTGTAAGATAAAGGGGGGGGGGGGGGGGGGGGGGGTGAGTTTGGGTCGCGCAGACAGAGAAAGTCTATTTGAGGCAAGAGCCTCCATTATACTGTCAGTCTTTGGAAAATACAAGTCCTGACAAAGTACTATTTTACTAAGAGCAGCGCAAGCAGAAAATAATAGGTGCCTTTGAATGAAGCAGGTCCACAGGTCTACAGTCATCTGCTGTTAATAGAGGAGTCAGTTATGGTTTTGTTTAACTCCAGCGCTACGTTGAGGTAATCAGAGCACTATGAGGGTACCGACTCCAAGGCAGCAGCTGAGTAGCAACACTTTCTCCAAAAGTAGCGCAGGTACTTTAATATGCCTCGAAGGTACTCGGCTTCAGCCCGTCTGGGTTTTCCGTCAGTGCTCCTGTTGCTTTCATCAACCCAAAGACATTTACATTAGGTTTTAATCAGGAAAATCTCATATTCGTAATTAGTTATTAATTATTTTTTCCACACAAAATGCCAGTGTCTATTTAGATCTTTCAGACAGGGCGAGGGATTTCTGGATTTTGTCACATCTGTCCACAAAAGAGCAGGAAAACACGGAGAGGTAGCTCGTCCCCCTGCTTCCAATACTAAATAGCTCAATAAAAGGAAGAAGAGGAAGGGATGGTAGTTCTGGTTCAGTCTGGGGTGGTACTGCTTGTGCTCAGGGATGGTTGTGGTTCTCTCTGAGTTGGTTCTGATTCTGTTCGGGGTGGTTCTACTGAACTCTACTGAAAACTAAGTCATTACTGAAATCCGGTGCAAGTGTGGAAAAAAATGATGAAATGATGAAACAGGACACAAAACATTTGAAAACTCTTCAAATTATGGAAGAAGAGAGAGAGTACTAGAAGATAGGAGAAGACACTGAAGAGAGGAAGATTAGCTGAAAAGAAGAAGTTGGCCTTAACAGATAAAAAGCAGCGGAAGAGAAGAAGATCAGCTAAAAATAAAAAGATGATCTGAAGAGAGGAGGATAAGTTGGAAGTATGTAGTACTATTTGAAGTTTCCTCAAGTACATTTATTACTTTTAAAAGTATATGTGAGCTCAAACTGTCTATTACAGCACCTACACTGCCAGCTAATGCAGTCACAGGACAGAGAAGCGGGAGTTGATGAAGGAGGAGTCCAGTCGCCACGGTAACCAGGGAGCTGCATGTGTGAGGAGTCTCACGGCTCTCTGTGTCTGTCGGCGTCCTGACTGAGCAGTCTGACGCCTCCGGGCAAAAGCTCATATCTTTGCTGAATCTATCATAAAAGTTAAAAAAAAAAGTCCAAAACATTTAAAAAAGCTGGATCGGTTGGTAATAGTTCAAGGTCTTGTGAGTAGTTTAGAGTTTGAATGGTGTGTCTAGCAGTAAAGCATGCTGAAGTAATAAGGTCTCAAATTGGAGGAAGCTTCTCAAGGATTTGAAGATTTCTTTCTTATATTTCAATGGGCCTTGGATTTTGGAAGTCCTGAAACATCTTCAAAAGTCCTAAAAAAGTACCAAAAGTCCTTCCCGGACTCGCCCGAACAAGCTGAACATTTCGATATCTGAATGGTTACAAAAGCTCAAAAAGTGTGGAACGAGTTCAGCGGTGAAAAATGGCAGAAGATAGAAAAATTAAGTGTAATTTTGGTCAAGAAAAAAAAGCTCTTCAAGTTGAAAAAATCCAAACAGTAAAATTCTCCTTCTTGTTGCTCAGCTGTTTCCCCTCTTTACAGTCTTTTTGCTAAGCTAACTAGCTTCTAATTTCCCCAAAAAAGCGTTTCACTCAAGATAAACTACCCCCCCGGTCAATTATCCCCATTTGTGTTTGCAATCCAACACCCTTGATCAATATTTTGATCAACAAATGGCTCCCAAATCCATAATCAAACCAAAACAATCCAAAACAGGACCCATCGGTTATCTCTGCTCGGACGCGTTAGAGACTGGTGTTGTGTTTAAATAACAGCTCTCTCTGCCATGTTGATAGTTTAGTTTCTTTTACATCCCAGTTGAACCTTACTGGACTTTTGTTCTCGGTCGACAAGTCAGTATGTATGATACCAGGGGTCTCTGGTGTTTCTGAGGACTTGCATGTATGCGTTTAGGTTTTTCTTTGTTCCTTTTTTTTAAAAATCCTAACTTTTAGCCCCAAGTAATGTTTTGTGTGTTTTTGAGCAATATTTGGAATTTTATCACTTTTACTGATTGATGATCCATGTAGGTGTGTGTGTGTGTGTGTGTGTGTGTGTGTGTGTGTGTGTGTGTGTGTGTGTGTGTGTGTGTGTGTGTGTGTGTGTGTGTGTGTGTGTGTGTGTGTGTGTGTGTATATGTGTTTTGGCCAATCAAAAAGGCAAAATATTAGTACAGCTCTCTCTCTACGTGTATATATATATATATATATATATATATATATACACACACATGCACATACATACTCAGCTGATTCAATTTTCTTTAGAATAAAAAGTATTCTAGTTATTCTTACTGAAATACCAGTTTTCCTGAGTTATTTCGAATGCTTTTTAACAAAGACGAGGTCTTGGTTTACACATTCATCCTCGCCAAAGAAATGGCACATTTTCATTTTTACTGCTTTTTGTGTTTGTTTTTTATTTTGTTGTCGTTTTGTTTTGAATAGATCTCATTAATAGTTATTGTATGTGCCTGAATCCATATGCTTGATTACCTCTGTGTGTGCTCATATGGAAGAGAGATGGGCTGTGAGAAAACTGTTTGTTGTACATTTATTATGAATCTTTCTGTAAATACCTTACCTCATGCTCATGGACTTTTGATAAAATTGTAAAAACAAAACAAAAAAAGGGGGGTGGGTATACAGCAGAGTACAACTATTTAGGATAAATATTTGATTCGTCTACGACCATTCAAAAACTGCTTTTGTAAAGACTTCAGGCCACGAGATTTATCATTATTATTACACAGGTAGTGCACACGTTTAATGAGTGAAGCTCTGTGATTTCATTTCATTTCTCATTTGATCAAAGACCACGTTTTAAAAAATAGTTTTTCTTACAGGGAAAATATTGTAGAGCACCTTCAGTAATTGGTAACCTGACAGCACAATAGACACAACATTTTTATAGGTAGACTTTCCCCTCTTTAGATAAAGTCTTCTGTTTTTGTGCTTTGCCACAGAAGATCAGACTTCGTCACTGACCTGTACAGATTGTGAAAAAATGTACATTCAAGAAAAATTTAGTTCACTCTTGCATTTCTTTTGTATGGAGAGATATTACTTGTGTGAAAATTTGATTGAATATTTAGTCTTATTGAAATGAGATTAAACACAGTCAGTGTCAACATAAGTGCTGAGAAATATTATTCTTCTGTCTCTTTGGAATAAAAGTGTTGAGTATTAATAAAAAATAAGAAATCTCAACTGATTTGCTTTTTATTTTCATATGAAATGTTTGTATTGTGTCATATATATATATATATATATATATATATATATATATATATATATATATATATATATATATATATATATATATATATATATATATATATATATATATATATATGTGTGTGTGTGTGTGTGTGTTTTTCATGTATCACCTGATTTCTCGTAACTCTCCGTCATCTCGTCCTGTGAGGCTTCACTTCAAAATGACAAGAAAGAACATCTCAAAGTTGAAGAAGACTGACAAAATCTTTAGTCTTTGACAAATGATGATCACAAATAACATTCAGAGTTAAAGCCATTATGTAATGTATATTGATTAAGTAGTGTTTTAGCACAACTACATTGTTTTAATGATGCCAAAAACAGCTGGAAACTGGGGTTTGATGACTTTAGACCGAGCGGCTACATCACATTCAGCGCTGCCAGAGACGTGGAAATTTATACTGTTACGATAAAGTGGATTTTTAAATCACCTGAAAAACTGCCTTGTGACAGTGTAATTTGCGGTATTTGGGAGTTTTTTTCTGAATTAGAGCCATTTCCATGACAGGATTTCTTTGTTGATGTTTGAATTTTGACAGATCTAGGGGTGATGAAAACACGACAGGGGTTTGTAGAAGTCTTTCTGAGCCTGTGTAGCTGATACCAGCAACGTTTGGATTTGCTTTATTAAAGAAGCTGCAACTTTGTTCTGATCTTCAACTTTGTCCCAAGCGTACAGATTTTTCTTGAAATTCTCTGGATATTTTGGTTCATGTTGCATTTTGTTGCATGGGTGAAGAAATCCCCAGATTCTTTATCCTTCTACAGTTTTTACAGAGTATTAAACCCTTCATGTCTCAGTCAGTCTGTCTGTCCATCTGCTCTTTCCGTGGTCAGTTATGTTACTGTCCCGTTGTCTGCTAACCTAATAAGTTGTACGATCAGGTGTTCGGTTGGATGTGTCTTAGCATTACACAGATTTTCAAGGCTGCACCCTTTGAAGTGGTTGTGTGAACGAGTTTGTGAGACGGTGGCCGTCCCCTTCTGTTCTTTTGTTGCATGTTGTGTTTGCTTCTGTGTGTCGTGTCAAAAGCAGGATTCTCACCGGGTAAGATTTATGTTACTCAACAACATTTGAGTGTTTATAGACCGCAGAGAGAGAGGGAGGGGGGAAAAAAGGAAAAGCTCGAGATGAAAATAATCAGATCTGTATTGAGACCAGGAAAGGAGAGACGAGGGGAAGTGATGCAAACCGAACCAAGCAGCACAGATCAAAGCCCCCAAAACACGGCTCCCCCTCACTCCTCAGACTTGACTGCGAAAGCCTTGTCCAGCAACAGGAGTTATTTAAAGAAACCAGCGGGTTTGAGAAAGTACCAGATTTTGTGGGAGAGTCCTAAACATCTGCAGTCGTAGATTCTCGCTTAGAACATGGTGCAGAAGGAATAATTGTTTTTTTCATCTTTTTTTGTTGTCGTTTTTATCAAAAAACACCAACAACAACAAATAAAAAAACATACTTATTTTGCTTACTTGTTCAGCCCAAACACCAACCCAACAACCTCGGGATGCATCGCAATACATGTGTCTACTTCTTGACAATTAACTGTTACCTAGCAACTGGCTCTTTTTCCAGAAATGCGAGGGAGGGGGGGGGTAAAGGAAGAGAGACGGAGAGAGAGATTTATACAGTATTCCCACAGCATCTTAACTGGATTGGAAGCAACAATGCATTGACAATACTGAACCAAAATGGAAAGTACAGCCTGAGCTTAACGCCCACACCGAGCAGCATAGACAGGAGAGGAGAGAGGACGGGAGAAGGCGAGCGCCGCGGCGGTTTGATGTACAGTACAGATTACAGTATGAAAAATGGGCTGAAACCCATGGAAAGAGTGGAGGGGAAAAAAGAGCCGTTCAGGTGCAGCTGAAGGTTGAGGAGAAAGCAGCAATGTGGTGAAGGTGTCTGGTTGTAGAAGAGGAGCAGAGAGGAAGTGGTTGCTGTAGAAACACTTGGCAAACTTTTAATGAAGGCGTAAAGTTGTGTGCCCACAACACTCACACCCCATCACCAAAAGACAGTGGGCTATAATTACGTTAGCAGATAACAGGCACCCCCTGCTGGGCACACGAGGACGGTTCAGGACTTCGGCTGAGATTTAAGTCAGGCCTCAGTGATTCAGCGTAACGTCACATCTGATTACGAGCGCAGGCGAGCACTGACACCCTGTGGCAAAAACACGGCATCCTCATCCTCCATCCATGGACGTGTATTCCAGGTGTGGCATGCAAAATGTTGTTCTGGAAATTTAGTGCAGAAGTTTGAATGACCCAACACGTGTGTCAAAGCCTAACCTGGAGAGGTCTCGTGGTGAGTCAAACGCCTGAAATGTGGTCATTATGAGCATGAATCTGTGCATGTAAGAAGCAGTTTGCACGTTTGTCATATTAGAAATCCTCTCTTGTGTGAGCAGGAAAGCAGTAAGTATATCGTTGCCATGGATACGGTTCATTAGAAGATGCTATGCAAGGCATATTTCAGCCTGTTGTTTTGATTTTGGACATTTAAATAAGCTGAATTAGTTTATTTCTGTTGTGCAATGACTCTGTTCAGTTCAGCCCTGAGAGGAATGTTTGATTTGATTCAGTCAGACTTCGTAGGCTTCATATTACATTATCACATCTTTTCCCTGGAGGACTTCATAATGGCCAGCTTCACATGCACCAAAAAAAAAAAAAAGAAAAGTGACCTTAACCTTTAAGAGAGTTCAGAGTGTTGATACGTCCGACTGAAGCGTCTGCTGGGAATTTAATGAGCACCGTCAATGAAGAGGATCCCTCTGCTCCGTATCATTCACTCTTTGACCCTCACAGCCTCCTCATTAATGTTTGCATGTTAAAATATCATTACTTTATTGTTTTTAGTCAGAAGGAGCATTGGTGGACAGAGAATCCCTGTTTTGGAGAAATACACCCATGTCAGATTGTTCCATTACTGCACTGAAATGGGACATACATCCCATAATTAAAGCAAATCAAACTGAATTGAATAATTATTTATTCAGGAAAAGTATCTTGTTGAAATCGAGATTGCTTAGAAAAATGTATAAAACTTCCATGTAATTAAAATAAACTTGACAAAGTATTGGAGGGTAGGAAGTGTGGCAGGAAGCCTTTGTTGCCAGGCAACAAATTATCTGATAACATGACATACAAACGGATGAAAACTTACATCCAGGAGTTCAACATCTGGCTTACAGAGGTGCTTCTTCACAGTCACATGACCAGGGTTATACCATCCTGCAAGCACGCCAGTCGGTTTAAAGTCCCATATCTGCTCGGATCGTCCATGTAGAGGTGATCGAGTCCTGAACGCCGTGAAGCGTCTCCCACGCCCCAAAAATGATCATAATCCCACTGACGTACGCAGAAGCCATGCTGAAAAAAAGCTGTTCTAAAGTAGAAGTTTTTCATTTGGAGAGATCGGATGAAGCAACACATCCAGTGTTTTCACTTCATTTGTTGGTAAAACTGCTGACTTTGACAAGTGATGCTGATGTTGCAAACAACAACTGTTTTTAGTTTGTGACAAACACCCAACGTAGACTCAGTTTCCCCTCATAGTGAAAAATCTGAAAGCAAAAAGGTTGTTGACACAATGTTCTGGCTGAAATACACCAAAAGTGTTTTTTTTTTTTAAACAAATATAAGGCATATAATTCCCCCAAAGACACTGGAAACAGTAGTTTCACAGCTCAGTCAGAGATTGTGGAGGTTCCCAGGAATAAATATGCTGTAGGACGTGTCACATGACCACACAGAAGCAAGTTGAAATGAGGTCAAAACTTCTTCAGGTAACGTTCGCGGTCCTGGCAGTGAGTGTCCTGTTTCGAGCACAGAAAGACCAGCAGTCCCACAGCAGCTCCCTGCTGGCTGAACCAGCTTACATTTCCTACATGAATAATCATTTTACCTCCAGCTAGGCCCCGCCCACCAGATTACCCAACCCACGAAAGGGTCTGTGGTCGTTCCAGCACGTTTCAGCCACATTTCACTGACGTTACAAGCAGAAAGACAGAAACTCCACAAGTTTTGCTTATTACTTATAAAGTGGATTTAATTAAAAATATATCTGGCTTATAACTGAACTACACCATGTGAAGAATTTGGTTTTGATGTATTTATTCAATTAAAGACGTTGCTTGCTCAGAATGAAGATCACCCACGTGATTTCAGAGTGATGTGGCTTAAAATTTGAGAAGAGTTAAACAAATCAATGTTAAAAGTGAGATGAAAGTGTATTTCCTGACGCAGATTTAAGCGATAAAAAGTCCACTTGAATACATTTAAATAATACAAATTAGTGTTAAAATGCATGAATTCATTCTGCCGTAAACAGTTTGATAATGAAATGCAAGTTAAAGGCGAGTTTATTAAAGAACTGATTTATTTTTTTGGATTCATACACATCAGAAGACAGATTTTTCAAAATAAGAGCTCTATACAGTTCATAAAAGCTTTCTCGTCATTATATAACAGACCTTTCTTCTCACTTCCTTCCTTTCCACTCGTTTACTTCTCCATCACTCACCCTGAACCAGCCTGCCTCCCTTGTTATTGAGCACTCTCACGCGTCTCCTCCTCACCACCCGGCTCCTCGGAGCGCCCACCCTCACCCTGCTCCTCGGGTCGTAGCGGGTGAGGCTCGTCACCTCCCCCTTCAGATTCTGAGCCGTGCTGACTCCCGCCTCCTCCTTGTCTTCCCCCTGGTAGCCGTGGCGACGGAGGATCGGCTCCAGCGTTGCTAGGCGATGAGAGAGCTCCTTGATGCGGCGGTGCAGCAGGGAGACTTCCCTGAAGAGGTCGTTGATGGACTCGGACAGAGGGCGCACCCTGCAGGAGGAGCAGAGGAGGCTCAGCCAAACACGCCTGAATAGTTGGACTTCATCAGTCCTCACCGAGCGGTAGCCTCACCACGTGTCAGGACTTACCATGAAAAACAGGGCAAAGTACCTACTCGACATATTGTGCTGCATTTTTCTTTTTCTGTTTGACATCCGTATTCTAGTTTTTGTTTATCCTGATATCTGACGAGATAGATCTTTTTAAACTGCTCTCTGTTCATCTAAACTTGATGTGTCTGATTTCTGGTTTAAAACTAAACCTGCAGCATGTTGAACAGGTTGCTATGGCTTCATCGAGGTCACAACTTATAAAAGTGACAGAACTTTAACCCCAAATCATTTTAAGTTGAATTGGGTTTCAATCATTGTATTTCAGTATGAAGTCAATATTCTTTTTTTTTTTATTTTGATATTTTTACGATGGTGAGTTCTGTATGTTCATGTACGTCGACCAAAAAACACGCTAGAAATACATTTAAAAAAGTGTCACATATGTTAATTTAAACAGGTGTTGTCATGCTCTTTAAAGAGCAAAAATGGGCAAAAGTTATTCTGTACTGTACTTCAGGTCATCAAATGACTCCAAGGTGCCAACTGAGCTGCTTCAAACCCTCACAAATATTGATCTTATCATTTAAAAGCTTTTGTGTGGGTTTTTTTGCAACATTTGGGCTGAAACCAGCAGCTGGACCTGGCAACACTGTTCCAGGTCAGTGTTGTTATTTCTGGGCTCAGAGGCTGCTGGGATGGATCATCACGTAGGGGAGATGTTTGTTAAGGTCAGCAGAATCGGGATTCCACATCTTCTGTGGATGAAGTGGGCATTGAGGACCGCCCAGGCAGTGACGGTTATACTAGAAGGTTTTTTACCTCACAAAGGGGATGAGTTTTATCCTCCGTGATGTGTTGCAGGCTTGCGTCAGAAGGCCTGGGATACATATCGATGTGTTGATTTTTGGGATGTGAACGCGCTTCCAGGGTTTTTCTCAGAAACCTTCCCATTCTCCTCTACAGAGCTTTTTAAATGTGAGTGAATTGACTGAATAAATTAATAATAGAACATTTGGATCATTACTGTGTAGTTACAGTAAACAGCCCGTGATGAAAGAATTCAGAGTTTGGGATCTACCTGTGACCTTAATAATATCAGCCTTATTACTATTTGAAATATTTGGTTGTTCAACTGACTGACAGCTGTTATATTTCGATGTAAACACAAAGATTTGAGCGACATCTCTGAGCAAGGAGTTCTTGTTTCACTTCTCTGTCATGGCAACACTTCCTCTGTAGTCTCACATCGTATTTTAAGTAAAGCCATGTCTCTATCCAACATTAGTATGATGCAAAAATAATCAAAATATCAAATGTGTAAACCCAACAATGCAACTGTGCATTTGTATAAAAGTTCATGCCGACTTTATATTTGATGTCAGCAGCAAAAACGTCATCAGCTCTTCTTTTTAACACTTTTTAAGAACAGAAAATACCAAGTTTCTATTGAAGTTAAATTGTTTCCTGTTTTTTTTGCCTTTTTAGCAGTTCATGGCATTTCTTTTAGTTGTGGTGAAAGCAGATTGTGGTTTTGGCATCGTCTTGCTAAATTAAGCAAAGTTTGTTCCCTGGTACAGATGCTGTCCTGATGGCAGCATGTGTTTCTCAAAAACCTGAAGACATTGATTTGTGGTCATTCCTGGTTCCGACTTCCAGGTTAAATGGAACGCACCATAGCGGCTTGTGTTTGTGGTGATTGGAGTTACCTGGAGTAGTCGGGCAGCAGCGTGCTGGGCTGAGAGTGCAGCAGTGTCTTGATCTCGCTGAAGATTCGCTTTCCCCAGGCGTCTAAAACTCTGGTCACACTGCGCACCGAGGCCACGTTCACGTTATCGGCTGAAACCAGAGCACGATGACACCATCAGGCCTCCGCCTCAACAACAACCCTCTGATCGCATCATGATGTGTTTCAGTCCTTTTGAACCCCCAAACAGTTGAACACATCTGTGCATCTCGCTGCGTTTTCATTCAGCCGCTACAGTTCACAGCCTCGAACACTCAGTGATTTACGGACCCCAAACTGTCAACATCAAACAGAAGAGTAAATTTATACCTCCCTCTCTGTAGTTCCAGTACCCATAATCCAGTTCATTCTCCTCGCTGGCTGCATGGGCCCCAGCTGCCATGGCAACGCCCATCAGAGCCATCAACAGAGATAAAACGGCCATGTTGAGTCTACAGACCTGCTTTTTAAAAGGATAAAAAAAAAAGAAAAAAACAATCCTTTATGTGGCCTCTGTTAAAAGTGAAGGTACAAATGTTGCTCATATGACACAAGGGAAAAGAAAAAAGCCTCAAAGTGCAAATAAAAGGGAATTCGTGACATCACATATGCTGTGTGCAAAAGCCAGAAACATTACAGCTTATTAAATTACTTTTTTTAAGTTCTGACATCAAGTTTATAACTTTCATTTTGTATTTAAATGTTCTGATTCATCCCACAACATCAGTGGAAACGTTCCTTATTCTGCTGCACACGTGTTTTTGATCAGTCTTTTAAAGTTAGTTGTGCATAAATGTGCCCCGAATGTTTGATCAATCAGATTAATGTAGATTCATAATATAGATTATTGATAATATTAATATAGATTAATTTAGGTAACCATTTCTTATGCAGAATTCAAGAAAACAAATTAATCTGTGTTGATGTCTGTGGAAGCCACTCTTCACATTGTAAACTTTCACTTTTTATATCCCAATTACAGTCTGCTGTTTAAAATCCGAGCGTTGACTAGAAGGCCAAACCTTTCAGCGGCGCGGTTACCATGGCAACTTGATCTGATCGTGCTGAAATAGAGGCTGTACACATTCACAGGAAGATCTTATTTTCTGTTTTTGGACGACGTCGTGAAGTGGAGGTCAAGAGTCGGGTCCGTCCGTCACATTTAGTGCCGACTGGAGAAGCCGTTGCTGAGTTACCACGTCACGGTAGTTTTCTCTGCTCAAAGGTATTGACAGATTCAAGAACTGTTCTTTTAAGCCAAACGCACGAATCTTATCTTGAATCTTATGTTGCTGTAGTTGATTTTGTTTGTTTTTTATGGGGGTCTGTCTGTAAAAACTCATCTGATTTTAGTGGGGTTTCCATAACGGAAAAAATAAATAAAGAAAGAATGAAGCAGTAGTAAGTAAGCCTTTTCTCGGGTCTCGCTGTCCTGCGTGGCTGAGATGTCTCCCTGCTTCAACACAGCCTGATAAAAACATCATTAACAGACTTCTGCAGACCTTAGTGACAAGATGATGATGATCTGTTTATCTGAATCAGGTATGTTGATGCAGGGAGACGTCCTAAACGTGCAGGACAGCAGACTGTTCTGGCGCTGCCGGTAATGTTTCCACAGGCTTCAACCAGGGAAATTCAAGCCAGGTGCTTCTACTTATCACCGTGCTGATTTATCATCAGCACGTGGTCTGATCTCTGTAAAAGCAGACTTTTTGGTATTTTGCTGGTCTGACGCATTAAGGTGTGTGTACACAGAATGCCAAGAGTGTAAGACATAAGCAATGGTCTCAGAGAAGCAATTGTTACTGCACCTTAATGTGAAAAAGGTTATAAAACACTGTTTTGCAGTTATAAAGATCATTTGTAAGGGGAGAGGTCCCAGTTTCCTCAAGAATAGAGGATCCAACAGTTTCACCCCACCCTCAAAATGTGCAATGCTCAGAGAAATTAGGTTTTCAAAACCTCATCTGAACAAGTTCGAGTTCTGTAACATTTTTATATGTACAGATGAAACCAAAGTGGAGTTGTTTGACCTGCACGCCCAGCACCGTGTTAACCAAAAACCAAACACAGCATTTAGGAACAGAAGCCTCACGTCAAGCACGGTAGTGGAGGGGAGATGATTGAAACTGGGTCATGCAACAAAAAATGAACAGAAGCCCCCTAGGAAATCTTCATCAGAAAAATTACAGAAGCAACTTTTTGGAGTGGTCCAAGTACAGCCCTGTACATGTGTGAATGCACAAAACAGCGAATGCCCAAAAACCTCAATGAACTGAGCCAAATTTGTCCACACTGATGTGAGACTGATAAAGTCATAAAGAACCAAGTTATTGCTGCTGATGTTGGATCTATGAGTTACTGATCCAGAAGGGTACTTAGTATTTCCCAGAAATACTACTAATTTTACTAATACTAATTTTATTTCCCAGAAAGTGAAATACAAGCACATTAAATTACGTTGTTCGTCTGAGGTTATGTTTGTATTTTGCAGTTGTATTTGCAGAATAATAGAATCCACTTCAATCAGCTGATGTTTATTGTCCTTTTACAAAACCTCATAGGATTAAAGCGGGAGCACTAACTTTTGAACTTGACTGTATTAAGCCACCTGTACCTCTGGTTTTTGCTCAAAGTAAATTGCAGCAAATAATTTCTTCAACAAGTCTGGATGCCAAATGCAACTGTGTCTGAGATGTCACTTCCTGTTTGGCGTTTTCCTCGCTCCTATCGGTTACTGCGACCAGAGGAATGCACCACTCCTCTGATGTCATTTTCAGCACCAGGAATTCAACTTCATCTTTAAGTTTGTGGTTCAAAAGTGGAACGACGTCTTCATCTCTGACTTTTCAGTGCCACAAGAGTGTTTAAACGTGCAGAGCTGAATTTTGTTGCAAAGATTATGTATAAACAAGCTTTTTTAACGAGTGAGGACAAAAAAACGTTGGCGGAAAAGATGATTTCCTCAACTCCACATCTCAGGGGCCAGTGTAAAGACACTTTCACTGAGAGCCTCCGAGATGTCAACATTTCTTTTCTTTTTATTTTAAAGTCCAGGTCAGAGAGTGAAAAACAAGAAGGAAAAAGAAAGATTTATAGCAAAGTCTTAGCAACTGGACAATAATGAGCTGGTGACTCACTGGTTTGGTAATGTTTTCATGGGATTTGGATGTCAATTAAAGGTAATGATCCATCCATCTGTCCATTTTCTATACCCGTGTTTTCCTTTGAAGGGTCACGGGAAAGGTAATGATTTGAACTGGAAATGAGCCACTTAAAGCTTGATGCAGCTTTTTTTTGTTTTTTTATTCTCCTGAAACGCGCAAGAGTGACTCATCGGTGACCCTTTATAGTTTGTGATTGTTCTCAAAATAAGAGTTTCAGCTTTTCAAACCTATGTAGCAGATGTAAAAGCATCATCAATCTGAAACCTATTTAGGAAAAAGAAAAAAAGATCAAATACTCACAAGTTGAGGTGATGTTGAGACCTCGCGACTCAGAACAGTGCCACGGTCCTCTCCAACGGTCTCTGCTCCCGCCACTCGCCGTTCGTTGTGGTGCGAAGACGTCTCTGCTGGCCCAACTCTGAGCCCCCTTTTAAAAACATCTTCATCTGTGCGCGGCTTGAAAGCTGCGATTCCTTCACACCCCCAACACACGCCCGCCTCCACTCTCCCGCGCTCACACACATGCACTCTGCATTCCAGCTGTTTCCAGATGTGTGGCACATCCTCCACTGGGTCAAGCCTCTCTCTTCACTCGTGTGTCACCGGCTGTAGTCCTGCATAAAGTTTCTGTGTTGTTCTGCGGTGGTTTCCTCAGAAATCATCTTTTATAAATCTGCAGCAAAGAAGTAGAAAAATAACTTTTTTTTACTTTAAAAAAATTCAATTTATGCTTCGTATAAGCCTATTAAACAGTATTTCACAAGGAAATTTACTTTTTTGTACATTGTAATGTACTGGATCTAAGAGTTCAGACCAGGATTCATGTGCAAACAGATGAGAAAAAATAAAAATATGAAGAGTATTTTTGAGCAGAAAGCAGAAAGTGACCTCTAAAGTTTGTGTTTTTGCTGTTTTTTGTTGTGAATTTGAAGAAGAATATATCCTCTGCAGGTAGTTTTGCAACAGATTCTACAGCAGTTTTTTAATTCATTAACACTTAACTTCTGTTTTTCCGTTCCTGTTAATAATCTCCTTATAACACTCAGAGGTGTTGGCTACATGACTACATGCTTCACCACCCAAATATCAGTTATTTTATTATTTATTTGCACGGTCGGAGTACCCAGCCCGCACGTCCATCTGCGTCCCGTCTGGGTTGGACGTTGGCTTATTTGGGTAATTTGGGGTTTGTAACAGCATGAGTCCCAAATGGTTTCGGTCTTTTGGAGGCCAAATGCAACATCTGTGTCGGCCAAAAATAACTGGACCACAAGGGTGTCAACTGGACTAAGAAGGCGACGTCTAAGAAATCAAGATGTTTGCACAGGTTTGGTAAGAATGAACGTAAAGGGATGTTAATTAGCATCATAGGTTAGCATCAGCTAATTCAGCCAAGCTAAAATGGCCAACTGTGATTGACACGAGGTCGGCGTGTCCCGTTGTTCTTCCCATCACGAGGCCGGCGTGTCTCGTTGTTCTTCCCGTCACGAGGTTGGCGTCTCCCGTTGTCCTTCCCATGACGAGGTCAGCGTGTCCGGTTGTCCTTCCCATCACGAGGTCGGCGTGTCCCGTTGTCCTTCCCATCAAGAGGCCGGCGTGTCTCGTTGTCCTTCCCGTCACGAGGTTGGCGTCTCCCGTTGTCCTTCCCATGACGAGGTCAGCGTGTCCGGTTGTCCTTCCCATGACGAGGTCAGCGTGTCCGGTTGTCCTTCCCATCACTAGGTCAGCGTGTCCCGTTGTCCTTCCCATCATGAGGCCGGCGTCTCTCGTTGTCCTTCCCATCACCAAGTCAGCGTGTCCCGTTGTCCTTCCCATCACCAAGTCAGCGTGTCCAGTTGTCCTTCCCATGACGAGGTCAGCGTGTCCCGTTGTCCTTCCCATCACTAGGTCAGCGTGTCCCGTTGTCCTTCCCATCACCAAGTCAGCGTGTCCAGTTGTCCTTCCCATGACGAGGTCAGCGTGTCCAGTTGTCCTTCCCATGACGAGGTCAGCGTGTCCAGTTGTCCTTCCCGTCACGAGGTCGGTGTGTCCCGTTGTCCTTCCCATGACGACGTCGGCGTGTCCCGTTGTCCTTCCCATCACGAGGTCAGCGTGTCCAGTTGTCCTTCCCATGACGACGTCGGCGTGTCCAGTTGTCCTTCCCGTCACGAGGTCGGCGTGTCCCGTTGTCCTTCCCATGTGCAGCATGACACCACACAGTCGGAGGAAAAAGAAAATCTGCACATGACATCATGGAGGTTGTCCAGTTCCTTATGTACAGTCTATGTATGTAGCACGTTACCGTGACGCATGACATGTTCTCTCTAGACTGATCTGGCCTGGATCACTGAGTTGCAAAAGAACTTTTATGTTTGGAACGTAAGCCATAGCACACATTTTCTCCTAACCTGGGGACATTTGGCACTCGTGTCCCTGTTACAGCAACAGTCAGTGTTGTGAGGGTCCGACATCTCCCAAAGTTCCTGAACTGAGCACCTTTAGTTTGGCGTGGTTTACGGTCAGCGTTGTGAGGGCCAGCCAAAGGCCTGACGAAATTGATAATAGGGCCACGCTTGTGGAAATGTGGTTGAGCTCAGCAGCTCACCTTGAGCCAATGCTGTTAGTTAAATGTGAGCAAAGATATGGGTCAAGTTCGGGCCGGATGTTCTTTACAATCTGGGTTTTCAGCTGTTTCCAAAATCTACACATATATCTAATAAATAGGGTTTGATTAGACCAGAGCTTAGACACCAAAACTCAAGTGTTTTATCTTGAAGACTTGTGGGAGTTGAATAACTGCAATAGGCTGTTTTCTTTGTGGTTTGTGTAAAGTATGACGAACGCTCTGTGAGCTAATCTGCTTAAAATAATCAGAGACGACCTTATCTGGGTTCATGACTTCAGACGTGTTTTAATTCTTCCAACCTGAGTATTGATCTGTATTTTTATCTGCTTTACTCCCTACGACGAAGCGGAGATTAGGACGGCAGGAGATCTTGCATGAAGACCATTTTTCTTCATTGACTGGTATCCAGATGTTATTCAGCTTCTCTGTGCCTGTTTTCATGCTGCTGTGGAGGTTAGGTCAGAGTTGGCCCGTCGACACAGCCAACGAGAAACGTGGTGAAAAAGTGAAGAGAAGGAGGAGGAGAAGGAGGAGGAGAAGGAGGAGGAGAAGGAGGAGGAGAAGGAGGTGTGAAAACTTAAAGAAAATCAGACAAACAGAAGAGTGTTGCTGCGGTGAAGTAGTCACCCCACCACCGACAGCTGGTTCACATTAACAGCAGGCTCTCTGTCACCTTCGGCTGAATTCCAACCACGCACGCACACACACACACACATAAACACACACACGCACGCGCGCACACACACACACGCACGCACGCACACACACACGGTTTCTGAAACCACATGCTCGTGGCTCACACAAGCCAGCACTGCACTTTACCTCACCTCCAGAAGCTGACAAAACTCTCAAACTGCAAACAGAAACTTTTTCACATGACACACATGAGGTTTTTAAAATATCCTCTGGAGTCTTTGTGCTGTTTTGAGGCTTTTGTGGTAGCTGTCAGGGTTGTAAAAACTGTTCTCGTTTGTGTTTTGGCCCCTCTAACGTCCCTACTGAGTCAGCTTCCAGAAACATTTTGAGGAAGTATTTGTTTTGCTGCAGACAGGAAATCCCAACGTTGCACTTTATTAACCAAGACAAAGTGACAAGAGACAAATGGAGAAGCCTCGTCAACGACTTTAAGCCGCTACGAAAAACTCTGCAGTCACATCATGGAAGCTTTACACTTGTGTCGTCTTTCCCTCATCTTGACTTGGACATTTATGTTTTTCCTGCCTGCTCTGTGTACAGGAACGGATGCACCAAGTAAGCCACGCAAACTTTGCTCCAGTTAACAAATATTAGACTAAGAGAACAAGTTGATTTATTAATCACATTTTTTGTTCAAAATTTAAACAATTATGTGTTTTTATGCCATCGTATTTACTATTCCTGTTTTTTTTTGGTTTTTTTTTTTAAGTTGCCTAATACAGATAAACAGTAAATCTGACACATTGGAACCAACACATTCGGTATTTTTGCCCTATTTCAACTCAAACATTTTACTGAAATTCCAGCAGATTCATCTCTGTAGATTGGCTGGGAAACCAGTTCATCATTCAGACTTTATATAAACTCACTGTGTCCCTTCACAGCACTGAGCCTGGAGAGCAAAGTCTTTGTGGCCTTCTCAGGCAAAGACCTCACCATTGTCAGTGTGCTGAAGAAACCAGCCAACCAAACTAAAGATGTCCTGAGGTGCTTCAGTCCATTTGACCTTCAGATATATGTCAAGAACATCCATTCAACATCTCTGAAACCAGTTACTTATAACCTGCAGCTGGAGCTGAAGAACCTGACCAGCTCAGGAGAATATTACTGCAAATATAAAACAGCCACAGCATACTGGTTTCTGCGAGTGAGAGGTGGGTATTAAAGAGGAGATACTGTTTTTTTCTTTCTCCCTTTATTTTCTCATCGTGCTTGAAAATATATTTGACCGTTGTAATCAGCCTCTGCCGTAGTGACCCAATGCATTATGGGATACAGCATGAGAGGAAGACTGGTCAGTGGTACACCGGACATTTTCACACTATCGGGGTATTTTTTGCATACCGCAGATTTTACACTTGTTCTGCATCCAACATACTTTGTACTACATTTTGGCAAATTCAGTACATACTAGTAGTGTAGTATACGGTTTCAATAATGACCAAACGCTGAAGGATTAACAAGGTCCAGGTGGTGACAATCAAGATACAACAACAAATAAAACTAAACAAAACCACAACAGAAACCCCAAGAACCCAATTTGTACTTGGTTCCTGGTCTCCTGATGTTTATTTGTAATTAATGTCTGTCTGTCTGCATCGTTCTGGACTTACAGGTTTTTCATCTCATGTTTTTCTTGCCTTTCATACATCAGGACTGATGGATGTCCTCCATGAATCCGATCTGGTCAAAGTTGTGTTTTTTGTTGTTTTTCTTTTTTCAAAATAAATTAGTTGCAACTCTCTTTATATAACGTCCCAGGTGAGGTGTCCTAAAGTTATTAATTGGTGCTTAGAAAATAAAAGTGGTGAAAAAGTTCACGTGTCAATTGTGCTTTGCTCCTTTTCTTAGCTGTAGGCATCTGGAGACCATGCTGGGAGGCTGGCGTTCGTGAAATGGAGCAGCAATGCAATGCCCCTTCCCGAGTGGAGACTTTTCTGATTCCTTCTCAAATCCTTTTCTTTTTTCAATATTTTTGTTTTGTCTCAGTTTGTTTAGAGAGTTTAAATCTTGATTCCACCACAAAGGAGACAGATGTGATATCCGTCAGCCTTCTACCGATTTAGGTCTTTATTTTATACTGTTACTCGTTATTTTTTAACCTACCCTTTATTTGTTGCCCTCCAACCACCTTTATGAGATGCAATGTTTGCATTTAATCCAAAATGAGCAGATATTCAATTAAGCACTTTTCCAGCATCCCAGCTATTTTTTTTTTTAAATTTCATCTTGCCCTTCTAGAGATCATTTGGGTGGAAACAGCTATTTTTAGTTTCTTAAATTGGACCATATTCGCCCCAGCGGAATATTTTCCCTTGAAGACTCCTTTAGTTTACCTCCGCTCCACCTACGTTGCATTCCAGCTCACACTGATGTCGCTTGACGTGTGTTTTCCAGCTATAGGCTACAGGAAGATGGAGAAGCTGGACACTGACTTCATCCCGTTGAGCATACTCATCGGCGTGCTGCTGATCTTCAGCGTGGTCGGCTCAGCGTATGTCTTCAGAGGACATTGGGTAAGATGTCCACTGCTCAGGCATTAAGAAACCTGATGTTGCAAAATAAAAGTGTCTCACAGTCACTGAAGCTGCAGGGTTTAAAAGATGTGGAAACAAAAACAGGTAGTGATGAATTTGTAAAGTTCCAGAGGATGTTCCAGCTTCTCATATTCAAACTCCAGTTTGTTTTAAGAGACTGAACAGTTAATTCCCAAGCACACTTAAAAAGCACTGCTGACTGCACAGCTGTATATATAATAATAATCATTATTATTATTATTACTATTATTATTAATATTCAGCCATCAGCCCCTCTAAAAAACCTTCTAAACCCTTCTAACTCTTCTAATAAAAATGTTATTTTAGAAAGAGAAGATCACAGAATGGGGCAGAAAACAGCATAACAGAGAAGAAGAAAAGGAGAAGGAGAAGGAGGTGGTGGAGGACAAGATGGACATGAAGGCAGCTCAGTCTACATCTTTCTATGCGGTAAGCAGCGTTTTACTCGTCAGTATGCAGATGGATTGTCTGTTGCTGCGCTCTGAATTCCTGAGTTCATTTTCAGCATTTCTTGGACACTGACATAAGAAATTCTCTCAGAGTCTAGAAGCTCGCCCCAGGTCCATTTATGACGTGTTGGATCCCTCTGCAGCAAAAGCAGAACCAGATCAAAGGAACAAAGGTTCCAAGACAAAGAAACTCGTCACAATGGTCGGTAGCCTGTGGACGTCACGTTCCAGCTGATGTTTATGGTGAAGACGATGTAACGTAAAGGAAGGAGTCAGATTCTGACCTGTCTTCCACTCTGCTTTCACAGGTGCCGCAAACTGCAGAACCCCAGGATGAAAGCACATTTGAGTGTGTTTATGAGAACTTTTGAGTTTGAAGGAAACTTGTTTTCAGCTTCTTCCCCAAAGCTGGGACAAGCACCATTTTATTAAGTACAATGTAAGTTAATGTAAATATAATGTGTCACATTACATTTTATGTGGTTTTACAGTTGATTATTCCCTCTTTTTGTTGCAAAGTTCCGTGTTAATTATGTCGGTCGTCCCTTCGTTCTCATTTATTTGTTTTTTTTTTCTTTGTTTTCTCTTCAGTCCTGTTTACCTCGATTGTTCCACCTGTGTTTTATGTTCACATTCATCCCTCTCCCCTTATCAGTCCATTTGTTCCTGGTCCTGGTCTGTTTCCTAGACTTCCCTCCCCTGTTCTGGTTTTATGGTCTGTCTTCTTGCCTGTTTATTTGCTTAGAGTATTTTTGGATTCCCTTCTTCTGTAACATATTCATTTTTATTTTATGGCTAAAACATCATTTTTGTTTAAAATGTATTTCCCTGCTTCCCTTCATCTACACAAATCCATTTATTACTTAATTATAAAATGTAACTATGACCTGCCGATTGTTTATAATGTGATACTGGACTGACTTTGCTTTTTCTTCACACCATAGCAATTATTTAAAACCATAGTTTAAATTGCTGTGCAGTAGTTTAGTAAAGTAAAAATTGTATAACGTTTGTTTTTTTTAAGACAGATAAATAAACGTTTTTCTGTCCTCCGTCCTATAACTGTCTTGAAGCATGAGTTTTATTAAATGTTCTTATATGGTCATTTCCGTCTACGCGGAGATTACGCTGACCAATAGAATCGTGAGTTGTTTTCTCCACAAGCCAATGGCAGCGCTGCTTTGAGCGGAGCTTCCTGGTTCGGGTTGTTTTGTTTTGTTGGTGATTATGGCTGCAGAAGGCGACTTTCTGGCGAGATACCGAGCTGTGTCGAATAAACTAAAAAAGTAAGTGGTGCTTTGCTTTAAACGCTTTAAACACGGCGAGTACTGAGCCGGGTCACCGTGACGTTTACTCGTAACGCCGCGTGTATTTTGTGCTCGAGCTAACAGCGGAAACCGCCGCTTCGTTTTTGTATTCTCGTTTCTTTTTAAAGGTTATATTTTTACATAATTGTGCATGTTTTGTGGTGTTTATTGCAATATGGCGTTCGTTGTTTTCTGTTGTTTGGTTCGATCCCTACAATAAAACAAGTATGGTTTTTAGTCAACAAACGCTGTTAGTTGGTTAAAAGATCCTAATATGTCCTGTTTCATCATCTCACATCATCAAATGTCGTCAGTCATGTTCGTGAGTTTGACAGCCTTGTGTTTCCTCTTGCAGACGTTTTCTCAGGAAGCCCAACGTAGCAGAGGCGAGTGAGCAGTTTGGTGAGCAGCTGTCCTGCAGCCTGTGACGTCACTGACCGAGTCCCACCCCTGTCACTGAGCGGGTTTCACCCCGAAACAGACACACGCAGCCTGTCCACGAAATGCATGGAAAGGGGGAAACATTACATTGACAAATGCCAGTCAGGCTGTTTTTATGGTTTGATTTCAACAGTAGAGTCTTCCTCACTCAGTTCCTCACTTTGACTCAAACACAGATGGGTGGTGTGATCTTACACTGATGGACCTTGACTTTGGAGTTCACCTTGAATATCTTTGGAAGTTGTTCTAGGCTCTTTAGTTTACATTCACATTATCCATCAGATTTCCTCTTGCGTCCACGTCCAGAGAGGTTGTCCACAGTCCCGTGGAGCCTCATCTTCCGAATGAAATGTCCACCTGTAGTCACAGGAACATCAGGCTGCTTGGAGATGATCCTCTCTGTCCGACACGTCTCTCCTTTGCTTTTTTCCTGGTCCGCTGGTCCGTGTTCAGTGCGGTAAACGCAGCAACACTGAATAGCAGAGTGACGACTTTTAACCCTTTTGAATAGTCAGACTGACAGACAGCAAGATGGAAGACGGGTGATGCTTGTTACACGGCACATTTTAGTTTAACGTGTCACTACGGTCAAATTATTTTCTGTCTTCTCTAAGGGTATCAACTGATTTGTTTGGGCCCTTTACAGTAAGTGTGTGTGTGTGTGTGTGTGTGTGTGTGTGTGTGTGTGTGTGTGTGTGTGTGTGTGTGTGTGTGTGTGTGTGTGTGTGTGTGTGTGTGTGTGTGTGTGTGTGTGTGTGTGTGTGTGTGTGTGTGTGTGTGTGGAAGGTAATTGGCTGATGGAGGTCAAACGTGGCCTAAAATTGGACCTAAAATCCTGTAGTTTGTCGCCAGTGTTGCTTTTCCACCAAGATCCGATGACTGACGGTGAGAAACTTGCATCAAGTGCTTTAAGTCTTCTCAATTACTTAAAGGTGGTCAAATTCCATTTCATCATGGAAATTTGAAGAACCTGATCATTTAGTATATTCAGGACGTCAGCTGACCTCATTATTCTGAGCACATGACGTCACTGACCTGTGACCTGAGCAACTAAAGCAGCCCCAGATCATAATGCTGCCACCTGAGGCTGACGGCTGCATGACTTCAACTGCTGCGCTTCCTCCTCGTTACGCGTGAACCAGTCCCATCAAAGGGGATCATCTCCTTTTCCACGCCTCCGGAGACTTGATACTCTAACATAACAAAGCTCTTCTTTCCAGTCAGCCTCATTGATAAGTGACTGTTTTGGTCTTTATCAGGGTGACATTTACACATCTTTGCCAAGGTGGTGCATATTTCTAATTTCATTAATTACTGTCAATATTATTTGTTTTTCATACTGATACATGTCAATGTTACATTCACCCGACATGAGGCCAGCTCCAGTCTTTAGTTCTCCCTCATCGTAATGAAGAGCAGATGCTATCAGACATAGTTTACTCTCGACCCTTTTATTTAATTTTTCCATTTGCTCTTATTCCAGGTCAGTTGGCGAAAGAGCTGAAGCAGCAGGAGTGTCTTCAGTATGCTGCCTTCTGCAACCTGGCCATGGCTCGGTGAGCTGTTGATCCTGGTCGTCGTCATTTAGACACAGAATAGAATATATGTAGAATAATTGTGTTGTATTGGATTTTCTGAAGGGAAATGTGCGTTCACCCATTTATACGCGCGTCTCTACAAAGTATCACACTCTGGACAGCTGAATGGAAACATGGCTGTCATTTTCCACCTGCCTCTGTCAGTTCATTTCTGGAGAAAGTTTTGCAACTTTACGAGATGTCACGTGCATAACTTCTGTTGGAGTTGGATGACGACAGTGTTGTCTTCTCTCCAGCTGTGAGCAGACTCTCTTTAACGCTCCTGGAGAGGCTCTAGCATTAACCGAGGCTGCCCGACTCTTCCTCTCCTCTGAGAAGGAGAACCGAGCGCTGCAGGTCCCGGGCTTTGACGAGCACCTTCAGGCTGCACTCAACTGCTACAGCTTTGCCATCAAGGTATCATAGTGGTCCCTTCCAGTACAGTTACATGGAGTGTAGAGTATCTGATCAGACAGGACCCGCAGAGTGGGTTCTGTGTTGTGACTGAATGTTGATGTGTAAATGAATCGCAGGTGTACATCGAGATGAACCAGCCGGTGATGGCAGCCAGCCTGTGTTTGGAACTTGGAAACGCACTCAAGGTTGGATCCTGGCTTCAAGAAGATATATGCAGCGTTTTCTGTTTTGTTTATGTTTTTATTTATTTTATTTTGGCGAGGACTGTATAATCAAATCCACATCAATCCTACCTCCATAGGAAATGAACAGACCAGGAGAGGCGGTGGTTCATTTTCAGAGGGCTGCAGAGCTGCAGACACAGACGCCCATCGAAGCTCTGCTGTCGATGGAAGAATTGGCCACCTGTAGAATTTTGACCCGTGAGTTTCGGCCGGCCTGCTCTCACGTGTGCAGCTGTTGTGCATGTGTGATTTGACCTGTGATGTCATGTTGCAGGCGACTATGACGGTGCTCTGTCGGTGTTCACGGAGATGCAGCTGATGTGTCAGGAGAAAGGACTGCAGCTCCCGGGCACCACCACCCCTGTTGGTGAGTCTCTGATGGAGGTTTCATTTACAGGATGCTCTCATGCAAAGAAAACACGTGACTTTGAATTTTATTAATGGACCAAATGTGTCAAAGCCAGCACTGGGTCTAGAGCAGGCCAGTAGGCGCCTACATTTCCCTCAAACAGGACTTTTAGGAGCAAAATTACATCCGAACTGTCATTTTTGATTTGATGTTGTATTATCTTTATCACTAAACTGGAGAACAGTCGGGAAAAACCAACGTGTTTTTATTTGTCTTATGTCTTCTCTTTCATGCACACAAAGGTGCTTTTTTGGACATTGTGGCAAAATGTGAGATATCCAGAGTTCTGCTGCTGATGCTGCTCGAGGTAAACGGCATGTTTATATATACGATATATAAAGTAAGCATATTTCTTTAATTATGCACTTCATATGTGTAAAGATGGTTTTAGTGGGGATTTATGAAGTTATAAAGCTTAGTTGATATAAAATCTGACTTGATTTTAATTTTCAAAAAAAAGTAATTGTACTTTTGACTTCTAGATTAAATATAAACAATGTTATGTAGCGGTCCCCGGGATCTCCCGTGGCGGTCCCCGGGATCTCCCGTGGCGGTCTCCGGGATCTCCCGTGGCGGTCTCCGGGATCTCCCGTGGCGGTCTCCGGGATCTCCCCTCTGACATAACTGACACAACTGCAGATTCATCTGAGCGTTTCTGCAGATGACGAGTCCAGCTTGTTAACTTGAATGAAATGAGTCCCTCCTGATGTCAGAGACGTGGTCTTGTAGGCTGCTTGGAAGCAGCGTTCAGGCAAGGCAAAAAAAGGGAAAGGTCCTTAAATCGTGGAGCACCATAAGGCTTTGTGGAAACTCAAAGTGGGGAGGGAATTTTGTGGCTTCCTGGAATCGCAGTGACTGCACAGCTGGAGGGTGGAGGTGGAATGAAGAGGGCACGATTGCTGTGTGAACGTGGTTCGTGAGGTCAAAGATTGAAACACCGTTCAGGGGAGACCTGCACCCAAGCCTACAAGACCCCTTTTGCTGTCCATATGTAGATTCATGAGAAACAAAAAAAACTGAGGAATGAACAAGTAAGACTTGTGTTTTAAAGGTAGGATAAGGGGTTTCTGGATGGTGTTGTGTCTGACAGTGGAAACAAAACATCAGCTGAACTTGTACACCTAGATCCTGCCTTGCCCGGAGAACGTGATCAGCTGTAGCAGTGCGTTCTTATAGTTTGGAGAATCTCCTACCCCTGCCTTTTGAACCTTTTTAAGTAAGAAATGTCTCTACAACAATGCACTTCAATGAGTTGGGATGTTTCTGTGCAGCCGCCACCTCAGAAGCTGTTACCAGAACACGCTCAGACTTTGGAGAAGTACGCGTGGGAGTCCTTTGACCCTCACAGCCAAGGTACCTGCTCCTCGTAAATGGAGAGATCTCACTGTGTTGAACGTGTTTCATGAAGCCTGTGAGTGAAACGTGCGTGCAGTGCTGTAAATATCTCTGTCGTCTACTTCCTCAGTGAGCTACCTGCCCGAGAACGTTTTCCTGCTGCTGCAGTCAGTAGTGGTGAGTTTTGCCACGCTCGCTGGGTTCAGAGGAGTTTCCACAGGATGGGGATGAATCTGCACAAGCACCTCTTGAGTTTTTATTTGCAGTATTTGCTGTGGTGTTGGTGTTATCTGTCTTTGCCCTGCATCTTTCTGTGTCTGTCCTGACCACACACACGCACACACATACACACACACACAACCATCTCTGTCTGAACATGCATGTAAAAGATTTAAAGTCTGCAAAGCTCATGAGTGTGTTCATGTTTACCACTGGTGGCGTGTTTTCAGATGGCGTGTCAGGAGAAAGACACAGAATCCCTCAAGTCTCTGCAGACAGAACTGTGGTGAGGAATCTGAAATATTCATCTCCACCATGTGATGGGGATGAAAAAATATTTGATTGTTTCTGATCGGATTTCCATGATTGTCTCATGGTTGTGAGCGTTTCCTTTGTGCAGGCCGTTCTTGTCAGCTGAGCAGAATCATCTCCTCCATCTGGTGGTTCAGGAGCGGATCACACCGTCTGGTCAAGGCATTTAGTCACAGTCCAGCTTCTGCTCACTTCCTCTGGGAACAATACCTTTTATAAATAATGGAAAATTCCTGTTTCAGATCCCGGTGAAGGCCTGAAGAGAGCTGCTTTCAGCATTTAGATGTAACTCACTCAGAATTGCACGTAATGCAAAATAGTGTCTTTTATTGTCATGCAGATCTGGGAAACCAATGAAAATCTGTTTGTTTTACTAACATTTTGTCAAGTAATAGTAATGCAAGGTTGTCACGTTGTTCATTGTGTTTCATAGTTGGTTTTTTATTGGTTTTGTATGAATGAAGGGAACATTTTGGAGCTAAATCAACCAGATGTGATTATTAGTGGGTGGTAAAGAGTGTAAACCTTCATTAGGAACCAAAAGTGGTTAATTGGTCAAGTGGTTGTGATTTAGGACAAAATATGTGTTTGCAGGAAAATATATTAAACACAAAACAGCTTGAGTTCACATTGTTTTTGTTTCTAACTAAAGTTTACACTCTCTACCATCTCATAACAAATCTGGGGTTGTTTTAACTCCAGAATGTTCTTTTACCATCAGTAACCTGTCTGGAGTTAAAGTTGGACATTTGAGATGTTTTAGATGGCCACCTGCTCCTCTGGTTTCATCCGTGGATGCTCATCAGGAATCTTCTCGGCTTGTCCAAACTGAGCGCTGAAAGCTGCAGCGAGGTGAACAGCAGCCAGCCCCACGCCGCCAACCCAACCTCATTTAAAGAAAAAGTCTGGTGTGTGTGATGCTGAACCGCATTTTATATTTATGTAAAAGCCAAGTTATTGTAAATCTATTTGTTTAATATATTAAACATGAATGAAGCGGCATTTGTTTTTCCCGTCTCTGGATCTCTTAATGTTCACTTGTACAAAACGTACAGCAGCCAAATACAGACACAAAAACAAGGATATAGAAAAATGATGGTCAAAATGTAGATAAACTATAAATGTATACAGTATACTTCAAAGTAAAATGATGATAAATGTTAAAAACTAATGTTTTTCAGACATTCTGGCGTTAAAACAAGCCCAACGATGTTATTGGATGGTCATTTAAACTTCCAGATTCCAATAGTTGGATCTGTGAGTCGTCCACTAATTTGACTCAGGTTTGGTAGAGCAGAGAAAAATCTCAAACATGCAGGACAGTGGGGCCCGAAGACTCCACCGGGTTGCTCCCTCAAGGGGAAGATTTGAAGCGTCTTGAGGAGCTTCTTCACGAGTGAAGGAAGAATGAAACGGGAGATCAAAAGGTGGATTGGTGCAGCAAATACAATGACACGAGTTTCCCGTCGGGTGACTGGATCCTCTCCAAGAGACGGGTCTGACGTTCCACCATTCGGGGACTTCAGAGTGGAGTTGGAGCCGGTTGAGGTGGTTCAGGGATCTGGTTGGGATACCTCCACGATGCCTCCCTGCGGAGGTGTTTTGGGAATGGTCGACCAGGTATAGAGGTTGCCTCTACCAACTGGTTTGGGAATGCCTCAGTATTCCCACAGAAGAGCTGGAGGAGGGACAGGGAGGGTTGGGTGTCTTTGCTACGGATGCTGCTTCTATGACCCAAACTCGGATAAGTGGAAGTTAATGGATGTGTTAGGATTTGTTATGATTAGGATGCTGGAAATAGGCAGTTGTTTTTTCATCTCACTCGCTCATCTTCTTCCAGATGAGATTAGGTGATCCCTAAGATGAAACTGAGGTCAAAGGAGGTCAACGCCAGGACATAGCAGTGCCCGTGTCCTCCAGATGGGTCATTAGTGTGAGGCTCAGCTGTGGAGGCAGCTATTATTATACACAACCCAGGGGGAGAGAAAGGATTGATAATGCTTGTAAACTAGACAAGATGATTAAAGTAATTATTCGCAACTTTTAGTAAAAGATTGTGACTCCTGAACAATGGAGATGTTTATACTGCATTCATAATAGTATGTGAAATACATTAGATTCACATTCTTCATTTGTGAAATGATGCAAACTTGTGACAAGCGAGTCAAATAACGGTTATATGCTCAACTTTGCAAAGAGGCATTGCTTAAGGAGAAACCGACTAAGTCACTCATTCATCATATTGTATGTTACCCACATGCAGGAACGTTGTTGTGAGGCGACGGCATTAACGATTTCTTTTAAAAGAGTCTCTCTAGTTCCGTCCACTGGTTCCTAATGTTAACCTACTGACCAGTGTAAAGCATTTAATTCATTCATGTCCTGTTTCACGGCATCCATAAATCTCCTCTTTGGTCTTTTTCTAGACCTCCCTCCTGGCAGCTCTGACCTCATCATCCTTCTACTGATATATTCACTATCCCTCCTCTGTACACGTGCAAACCATCTCAGTCTGGTTCAGACCTTCTCTACAAATCATCTAACATGCGCTGTCCCTCTGATGTACTCATTCCTGATCCTGTACATCCTTGTCACTCCCAAAATGAATCCTTAACATTTAACCTCTGTTACTTCCAGCTCAGTCCTGATCATTGATGCGGTCCCACCTCCACCTTGAACCTCTCTACAGCACATCTCCCCACTGTCCTCTTCCAACATGACTGTGCACCAGTGCACAAAGCAGGTCCAGAAAGACCTGGATGACAGAGTCTGGTGTGGATGAACTTGACTGTCCTGCACAGAGTCCAGACCTCAACCCGGCAGAACACCTTTGGGATGAATTAGAACGGAGACTGAGAGCCGGATCTTCTGGTCGAACATCAGTGTGACCTTGCAAATGTGCTTCTGAAAGAACGGTCAAATATTCCCATAAACACACTTCTAAACCTTGTGGACAGCCTTCCCAGGAGAGTTGAAGCTGTTATAGCTGGAAAGAGTGGACTGAGGTCATATTGAACCCTGTGGATCAGGAATGGGAAGTCGCTTAAGTTCATAGGCCAGTCGAGGCAGGTGACCCAATACTTTTGGCCATATAGTGAACTTCTCTCCCACTCCAGACGTCCTCATACAATACCATAGCTCCTGTCTCGGCACCCTGTCATAAGCTTTCTCAAGGTCTACAAGACACAACGCAGCTCCCTCTGAGCTATAGACTTGTGTATCTACATCATCAAACCAAATATTGCATCTGTACTGCTGTCTTGTTTTGGCGTGAAACCATGCTGCTGCTCACAAATACTCACTTGTGCCCTTAGTCTCAGTTCCTCGACTCTTTGCCATAACTTTATTGTTCGGCTCATCAATTTTACTCCTCTGTAGCTGCTACAACTGTGCTTGTCTCCCTTGTTCTTAAAATCAGCACCAGCAACCCTTCTCCTCCAGTCCTCTGGCATCCTCTCAGTCTCCAAGATCTTGCTGAATGTCCCCGACAAGAACTCCACATCTCTTGCCACTGCCACGTCTTCTAGACACTTCCATGTAATACCGGTGAATTTTATGATACTTGATTTTAATTCAGAGGTTTTTCTGGATCCATCCTTTCTCGTGCACAGCAAAACAGTTGTTTCATAGTTTCCACAGGGTGGTGATTAATGTGCATAAGTACCTCTGCAGTTTCCATTTGCAGTATTTGCTGTGGTGTTTTGTGACTTTGCTCTGCATCTTTCGGTATCTGGCCTGAATACACAAGAAAGAAAAGGAAAAGGGGGAAGTAACATAGAGGGCTGACACTTTTGAAAAGCTTGTGAGTGTATTCAGGTTTGTATTTAGTTAAGTTTACTACTGGTGGCGTGTTTTCAGATGGCGTGTCAGGAGAAAGACACAGAATCCCTCAAGTCTCTGCAGACAGAACTGTGGTGAAGAATCGGAAATATTCATCTCCACCATGTGACAGAGCTGGAAAAATATTTGATTGTTTCTGATTGATTTTCCATGATTGTCTCATGTTTGTGAGGTTTTCCTTTGTGCAGGCCGTTCTTGTCAGCTGAGCAGAACCATCTCCTCCATCTGGTGGTTCAGGAGCGGCTCACATCATCTGGTGAAGGCATTTAGTGACAGTTCAGCTTCTGCTGAAATTAACATTGTTTATATTTTAATTCAGAATAGTTTAAATAATTCAGTCAAAGGCAGCTGTAAACAAATGCATCTTGAACCTTCATTTGAAGGAAGGTTTTCTGGAAGTTTGTTCCAGATCTGTGGAGCATAAAAGCTGAATGCTATTTCTCCATGTTTGGTTCTGATTCTGGGGACACGGAGCAGACCTGAACCAGAAGACCTGAGAGGTCTGGATGGTTGATATGGCAACAACACGTCTATGATGTATTTTGGTCCAAAAACATACAGGGATTAAAAAACTAACAGAAGAATTTTAAAGTCTATTTTCTGAGGTACAGCGAGCCAGTGGAAGCATGTAGATGTTAAATAGGAGGGGTCCTAGGATAGAACCTTGGGGAATTCCCCATGTAGTTTTTGTTGAATTTGATGTAAAGTTACCTATTCACACAAAGTCCGTGTCCTTTAAGTATAAGACTCACACCAGACAAGTACTGTGCCAGAAGGTCTGACCCAATTTTCCAGTTGGTCTAGTAATATACCGTTGTGAATGGTATCAAATACAGTGCTGAGGCGCAATAATACCAGCACTGTGGCTCTTCTACAGGCTGTACTTATGTGGATGTCATTGAAGACTTTGATAAGGGCAGTCTCAGTGCTGCGGTGAGCATGAAAACCAGACTGGAAGACGTCAAATCAGTTGGTCAGAGTTAAGAAAGTATTTAAATGTTGAAACACAGCTTTTTCAATAACTTTACTGATGAACGGAAGACTTAGATGGGTCTGTAATTTTGCATTAGCAACTTGTCCAAAATGTTGTTTTTTTTCAACCAGTGTTTGATCAGATGCCATGACGTGTAAAACTTTATTGAAAAAAGCTGTGGGTAAAATATCGAGACAACAGGAGGATGAGTTGAGCTGATCTATAATATCCTCCAGGTTTTTGCAGTTGATTGGGTAAAATTGTGTCATTTTGTCCAAACTGGTTTTGATTGGACACAGAACTGCTCCTGGACTTGATATTGATGCACTGGCTGATTTTCTAATCTTCAGGAATTTCTCAGTAAAGAAGTTGGCAAAGTCACTGCAGCCTTAGTAGAGTGGCGTTCAGATGCTACTGACACAGGAGGGTTTGTGAACCTGTCCACAGTAACACAACTATTATTGATGTTTTTGTTGATGGTTTTAGAAAAGAAGGATTCATTTGCATTCCTCAGTTGTGAATTATATCTGTGAAGTTTCTCTTCAGTCTCTCTAGATATCA
Organism: Xenentodon cancila; assembly: GCA_014839995.1. Taxonomy (NCBI): domain Eukaryota; kingdom Metazoa; phylum Chordata; class Actinopteri; order Beloniformes; family Belonidae; genus Xenentodon; species Xenentodon cancila. Next base: position 4,684,188 of record CM026198.1, on the reverse strand, counting down.
TAGTGAACCTAAAGTCCAGTCTTTTTATACTGGAACATTGCTGTTTCCGAGTCTGGTGAAGGCCTGAAGGGGGGCTGCTTCCAACATTTCATTCAATTCCATTCAATTGTATTTATACAGCATCTATTACAACACAAGTTGTCTGTAGGAGCTTTTCAGAGACCCAGAACATGACCCCGGGCAAATATTACATAAACAACGGCAGGTAAAAACTCCCCTTTAAGAGGGAAGAAACCTGGATCAGGACCTGGATCAGGACCTGGATCATTTAGACGTTTGAACTCACTCAGAAATGCACATAATGCAAACTGGTGTTTTTATTGAGTTATGCAGATCTGGAAAACTGATGAAAATACATCTTTTTTTTTTTTTTAACTAATGTTGTGTCAAGTAATAATGATGCAAAGTTGTCATCATTTTAATGGGATGCTTTTTCAGGGTTTTTTTGTGTAATTTAAGGGACCATTCCACAGTTGAAACCTCTAATTGAGGAACAAGATGTTATGATTTGAAGCAGTTCTGAGTGAAAACGGAACTGAATATTGCAGCAAAAGGATGATTAATGTATTAAATAGCAAACTGCTGTTTTAGACTTGATGCTTATCTTCAGTGAAGCAGAGGAGACGGTCGCTTGTAAACATCGTTTGTGGGACCAGTCTCATCGATTGGAGCGGCTGTGATGTGACCATCCTCAGCCGCTAGCACGGTGCTGCCGTTTCACCACATTCAGGCCCTTTGGGGCTTGATCTTAAGCCTCTAACTAGACTTAAAAATCTCATTCTACTTTTATAACTGATTGGTTGTAGTTTGTTTATTATCCAATTCATCGTAAATATTTGCGCACTGACCAAGGATTATGGAAGAAAAGGTTGTTTACGGAGCGTTTGTGTGACATTCAGTCGACTTGTACGGATTTATAAGGTGGCGGTGACCAGGTGACCAGAAGTCGATGCTGGTTTAAACGGCTTATATACTCTTCATATCCACTTGCAAAGGTATATATAAAAATCTCTTGCAGACTGCAATTACATTTTTGGACATTAGAGTATTTTAGATGGTACTCAGTCTGCTCTTCATTCGGTCCCGTTGTGAGCATGTTTGCTTGGTCTACATCAGTAACCCTTTTATAATTATCCAAATTGAAACTGCACCTCAGTAACTCACACAACCCACCCTCATTAAAAAGAAAACTCAGACAAATATTAACTCTTTTGTCCTTTGTCTTGACTGAAAGCTATAAAACGGAACCATACTGTAAATATACTTGTTTAAATATATTGAACAAACACAAATTACCTTGAGTTAATTTGTTTTTATTAATAAATGACATGGCTTAAATCCTGACGTAATTACAAACAGAAGATTTGAATGAATAGTTCTGTGTATGTAGTGAAATGAAACAGCATTTTCTCCCGTCCCTGGATTACTTAATGTTCACTTGTACAAATACATGTACATTTATTATGATAGCAGCCAAATACAGACACAAAATAATACATGGTTAAGAAACACACACAAAGATGCAGAAATATAATGATTAAAATACAGATAAACTAGAAACGAATACAGTATACTTCAGATGTAAAATAAAGATAAATGTTAAACGCTAATCATAACTGTTTTAAGGCTTTTATCTCCTGACTGACACATGCTGCAAGTGTCGGCGTCACTACACGATGGCGTCCAGATGTTCATCTGAGGACATTTTTGGCTGCAGTTTCTCTCAATGATCCTTTCTGAAGGCATTAAACTGTCTAACATTAAATCCTCAAACTGAAGCATTTTGGGGATAATGATGAATTTCCTTGCAGGTCGCAGACGAAACGCTGGATGAACAGACAGTCAGGTTAGTAAAACATCTAGAAATGGGCTTGAAACACCACCAGTTCCTCACGTTCCCTCCTGTGGGCTGAGAATCACCAAACCTAACCGTTTTCAATGAATGAAGTGCTGTGTAAGTTTAGCTTTCAGGTTAAAGGGATTTTCTGGAGTTAAAACAAGCCTATGTCTAATAACAGATGGCAGGAGCGTAAACTAAACAAAACAATGCAAGTCGAAGCAGTTTTAAGTGAGAACCGAATATGTTTGCAGCAAAATGGCAAATAAAGTTCGAAAAGGAGGCAACATACATGCATCAAAATATATTTCTGCTTTAGATTTAATTCCCTAAAGACAAACGAGGTCATTTTGAGTTTGTACGTGAACAGAAAGTGAAGCAAAACAACAGTTTGTACAAGGATCTGCTCCCCTGTCCTACTCAGGTTACACAAACCAGTCAACAGATGGAAAAGCAGTTTTCACGAGCTCTTCTTCCATAAATATATATGTACTGAATCAGTTTAATGAAAGCAGTAGCCTGTGCAACATTGATCAACTTGTACAGACAAGTCGGACTTACGGACTCTAAACAAGAAAGTAGAGACCGGACAGCAATGTACAAATGGTTCTTCTGACTTATTTTTTGTATATATTCACAATTAAAATGACTTGAGTTTGTCTACAGGGGCCCTATCCATGCTGTCAATCAAGGCTTTTCTGATGCCTGTCAGAGGACGTGGTTCTCAGTTGGAAAAGGGTGGAACTGAGTTTGGACTGAGGTGCTGCCTCAAGTGGAAGATTTGAAGCATCTCGAGGATCTTCTTCACGGGTGAAGGAAGAATGGAACGGGAGAGTACGGGATCAAGATTGGTGCAGCGTCTGCAGGAACAGGAACTTCGTACTGGTCTGTTGTGGAGACGAGGTTCCCTGGCTTACTGGTCAATTAACGTCACAACCCTGACCGACAGTCAGGTAGGTAATGACTGAAAGAAAGACGCCGTGGATACAAGCCAGTGAAACGTCGGGTGACTGGATCCTCTCCTAGAGACGGGGTCTGACGTTTCACCATTCGGGCACTTCAGAGTGCAGTTGGAGCCTGTTGAGGTGGTTCAGGTATCTGGTTGGGATGCCTCCACGATGCCTCCCTGTGGAGGTGTTTTGGGAATGTTGGACCAGGTATAGCCTCTATCAACTAGTTTGGGAACGCCTCGGTATTCCCTCAGAAGAGCTGGAGGACGCCGAGAGGGAGAGTTGGGTCTCCTTGCTACGGATGCTGCTTCTGTGACCCAAACTCGGATAAGTGGAAGTTAATGATTCAAGAAATGAGTGGTCAGAGGCTTAAATTGGCAATTTATTTAGACTTGGTCCCTTTTCCTTAAAAACGAACATTATTAGCAATTTTTCTGAAAATAAATGGATTTTAACTCCAAACTACTTCCATTCACATGGTTTTGGTCCCTAACTGGAGTTAATGCTCATTTCCTTCTAAAAACAGCATCTAAGGTTTGTTTTAACTCCATAATGTTCCTTTAAAATAATACTCTATCTACTGCTGTTCAGAGCAGATACAAAAGAGAGGAAACAGCAACTAAAATGCCCTCAGAAAACAAATAAATGCTGTTTGTTTTAGTGATACCGCTGGAAAGAGGAGTTGCACACACTAAATCTCTTTCAAACTTATTCCTGAACTTGTATTTAAAATCTAAAAAAAAAAAAGAAGAAGAAAAAACAGGCTCCTATTAGCATTTGAATATTTCACACATTTTTGACTGCAGGTGGCGTTAAGATATTTAAAAATAAATCCTGCACTTTCACTTTCCACTGATGGAGCAACTCGTTGTTTTTATCATCTCACTCGCTCGTCTTCTTCAGGATGAGGTAGGTGATCGCTAAGATGAAGCTGAGGACAAACGAGATCCATGCCAGGACATAGCAGTGCCCGTATCCTCCCGACGAGTCATCGGTGTGAAGCTCAGCTGTGTAGATGGAGGCGGCTATCATTATACACAAGCCTGGAGGAGACAAAAGCGTCGTTAATGTTCTAAAACAATGCAACATAAAAAAATTATTTTCCCCTTAAAAAAACATAAAAGCTTGTGACTACTGAACGATGCAGATGTTCCTGCTGCATTCATAATAGTACAGTATGTCGAATACATTAGATTCACATTCTCATTCGCAAATGATGCAAACGTGATAACGCGAGTCAAATAACTGTTATACGTTCTGTGATGCTGTCAGGAAAAACAGACAATTAACCCACAGAGTGAGATGTGCAAAACTGAAGAATATTTCGCTCTGCTGAAGCAGAAGCCGAACTCGAAGCCGTTTCCTTCGTCGCACCAGAAGAAACCACCAAGTGCAGATCTACGTCATCTATCCATCAACGTTACCCACCAGTAGGAATGTTGTTGTGAGGCGACGACAATATCTACTGCTTTTCAAGAGCCACTCTTGTCCTGTCCACTGGTTTCTACCGTTAACTTACTGACAAATGTAAAGCATTTAACAATTATAACAATCCAGAAAAAAAGAGTTGAGAAGCCGGATTTCCAGCTTTATCCAGACATCTGCCATCATACTCTGCATGAAGTACTCGAAAAGGAACATGATGCGTCTTTTACTACGTTTCAGGGAAAAATGTCTACTGAGGAGGAAGAACGGTTCCTACTCAAGTTGCATCCAGTCAAGTACGCTTGTCATCCCTGGATGTATTCGAGGACGTATCCGGAGGACAGCAGTCCCAGAATGCAACATCAACAGGCAGAAGCAAAAGTGGAGAAGCAACCAGTAAAAGTGGGAGCTATAACGTCGTCTTTGTGTCATGGAACGGAGTTTTACTATGTTGCATGAATATTATTCTTCTAACTTCAAATTTGATGTTACGTCATTAAGATAGAGTCTCTTTGAGAATTTCCTCTTACTTTTTGAAGTTTCCTTTTTTATTTTCATCAACTTTATTATAACACAAATGAAATACAAACGCATACAGCCCATTACTAACCCAGGAGTCCACAGTCCGCTTTCAGGTGTATTAATGTTCAGGCTCTTTATTTTATGTTCATTAAACTGTCGATTTTTTTTAAATCGTGCCCAAAGACCTAAAAATGCAACGGATGAAGCATCAGTCATGTGACCCATAGGTTTTCTGAAGAGCCACTCTGAAGCCTCTTTTTCCTCGTAGGGCGCTCCGCCAAGTTCCCTGGGAAGCCGACTGGAACAAGCCCACCGTACGTCAATCAAAGATAGCTGTGGCTACTTCTCCCTTAACCGACCCCCACCGAAGAAGGTGCCGTATGCAACCTCACACATGCACGATTCATTTCCAGCGTGGCTGCGGAGGGATAATCGTCTCCTGATCTGACTGCAGCTGCGAGGGACTACCGGTGAGGACCGGGCCGCCTGGGAGTGCTTTGGAACAGGGGAACTGTTTTTCTAAACTCAGTTGCTTCTCCACATTATGTTTCCCCGCATGGACTGAGTCGTCAGTCAGTCAAGCACAGACAAATCCATCAAAACAAACAAGAATGCATTTCCAAAGTTGCACATCACATTCGACTCCAGGTTACTTACAGCCGATTAGCTGGAAAATACCGGTCAGGGTGAACCGCTGGCATTTCGGCAGGGTAAACAGCTGAGCCACGAACACAAACAAGGCCAGGATGGTAAAAATACAGGCCAGAACTGAAGTGGCCTGCACGGTCTGGAGGTACTCTGCAGCAGGACAACAGAGTGAAGAGAGAGAAGGTTCAACAGCACCGAAACACGGACATGTTCAGCTGTCACATCTCTACGTTTATGTTCACAACACATCATAAATGCTGATTGTTTCACCCATTACAACCACTAACATCTGTAATATTCACAGCTATAAAGTTATAAATACACTTTTCAAGTCGTCCTTTCTGTTGTACACAAATGTCTAAAAATGACCCCGCGCTCTCCTAAAGGTGGGGTAGGTGATTCCAGGTTAGCCAGTATCTCCTCCCCATCGATTTATGACCTCTCTTGTGAGTACACTGTAAAAAAACAACAACAAACAAAAAAAAACCAAGGGACTACCTGCACCAAAACATTTTTAAAAAATGTCTGAGGGCTGGGGTTTGCGGAGGAAGTAGAGGTGCTGTTGGGCCTTCCTGCCACTACCGGACTGTAGTCCCTGAAGCAGGAGGGAGGAGACCTATTCGGTTTTTTGGGACCAGGATGATGGTGGTGGCTTTGCGGTGGTGGAGACAACAGCCTGACTCAGTGAGATGTTGAAGATGTTTAAGAAGACAACTGTGAGTTCAGCTGCACAGTCTTTCAGTACACGACCAGGAATGTTGACTGGGCTCGGAGCTTTGTGTGGGTTGATCCTGCTGAGGGATCTCCTTACATGTCCGGGCTTAGAGTCAGCACCTGGTCACCTGGATGGGGTGTGCAGGAGTGCTGATGCATGCCTCAAACTGAGCAACTGCCGGAACTATTTCAGCCAAGCTTTTGGGTCTCCACAAGAGTGATTTTGTCCCAGGTTACATGTGAAAGGAATTGATTTACTGTCAAAAGTACATCACACTCCACCGTGAAAAGTGGCGTTAGCATCACTCTGTACCGACTTCTTCCAGGACTTCGAGTCAAAGTCCTGCGCAGGAACTGTGGAGCATGCATAAAGAGTGTAGTGCTGAATGACTGGAAGTGGCTGCAAAACAAGCCCCAGTCACCACTCTTCTACCACCATGCTTGGCAGCTGGTGTGAATGATGCTGTGCATTATGGCCAAACATCTTGACTTTAGTCAGTTCTGTCCGAAGGATGGCCTTCCAGATGTCCTGGCGTTTGTTCAGATGTTGTAGAGAAGGGGCTTTTAATAAGGGGCTCCTGGCAGCCCCTTATTAAACTACCTTTATCAACTCTAAGATCTTTGCTGATGTCTTTCTTGCTTGGTATTGTGTTAACATACACCTAATCACTCTGGACCAGCAAACTTTCCACATTTTTTGCTTTTGTAAAGGTGTTCACTTTTACTGATTATCAAGTCAATCGCATGCATTTATTTATATTTCGCAGCACCTGGCTGCTTGGTAAATCCTTTGAAACCAGCAAAGCTGCATTTAGTTTTTCAGACTCTCCTTCTGCACGTTGGCTTTGTCAACATTGTAAAATATCATGACACTTTTGCTCATCTTGGGCTGTATTCTCTAACTTGCGAGAACCAGATTATTTACATTTTGTTCCGATGCATAAAACCTGAAGTCCTTAAGTGGATGTTCTCTCTATTTCACACAACTATAATATTGCACACTATATAAGTCAGACCTTCTTGTGGTGAGCCCTCCGGGTAGCCTTTCAGGCTGAAGTAATGCCAGTCTGAGCTTTTCAACTGCCACGTGCCCCAGAGCTCTGTGGACATAGTCTTGGTGATCCACCAGGCCTGAAGAGAAGAATAAAGGCACAATAATATAAGAATATTAAGAAGCAGATATTCTGAATGCAATATTTTGTCAATGTTTTGCATATTTTGTCAGCAGGTCTTCTTTTCTCCCTTTGTCATCAGTTACATGCATAAACTACATTAACATGTATCAGTGTGGGCAGACGACTCGGTGTTCCTGCACACAAGCTTTTTTGTTTTTCTCTAAGCTTTGCTTAACCTTTTTTGTGGAGGTCTGGGAATTGCAGCATTGTGGGTGGCAAAATCATATTTTGACATTTAACTCCTGGTTATTTCCTTGTTGTTTACACACATGCCTGGGAGAACTGCTTGAGATGCTTATGTTGTACTGGAACTATGTGTAGGAGCCCTTGATTGGCACTTGTAGCTCCTAAAAACCTTCGGTTCATGCCTGAGTCCAGGCGTTGCTTAAATAAGAAAACAAAAATAAAGAAATATACTCTTACATTATCGATGGTGGCCACCAGAAGCAGGATGATGGTCGTAATGTGCAGAAGGACGATTGCTGCCAGCACCAACATTGTGGCCCTATGAGATCTGATAACCACAGGAATTAAGGATGCACGGCAGTATCTATTTTTCCACGTACAGAATTATGTAACACGGGCATTTACACTAGGGAATATCAGTTAACAGTTTCTAACTATAATATCTCACAGAAAAGATTAAAAAGGCGGACAGAGAGGGGAGGAAAGACGTTGCATGTCCAAACTCTTCCCAGGAGTCTCGGAGCCAAATCTTTGAATAACGCACATCTGGATTCAGACACGTCACGGTCCACAAAACCAGTGGTTCTGTGCTTCAAAACATTACTACAAACGTGTTTTCATGCATGCAGGCGAGTCGTACTGAAACCTGGATCGTTGAAACGCCAGTAAAGGCGACTCGGTTATTTATCTGATGGTTTTTCATCGATTTTTCCCGTAGTCGGGAATGGCGCGTTGAAAGGCGCGTTTGTTTGGAACCGCGTTTCGGGTATTCCCAAGGGAATCGCGCTCCGCTTAAACTCACACATACACACACAGGTACAATACTGTAGTCAACTACTTGGAAAATAAGAAAAGAGTAGAAGCTGTGACTAGAAGAAAAAAAGAGCACAACTTTTGACATTCAAATACAAACTGCAGTCGCGCGTCCGTTCAAACGTTGTTTTGTTTGCGCTCACAGTAAAACAACTGACTTCATTTTCTTCAGTTAGGTTTTAAGCTCTCTATACTCCTGAATATACGAATTAGACTTAAGAGAATTGTACAACCTATGCTGCATGTGGCATAACTTTATAAAACGTGAACAAAGTGAGTAAATGTTACCTGGAAGCGCTTTAACGCTCGGCGCGGGAGTTTCTTTGGAAATGTTTAACTGCGTAGACCCACCCAGCCTCTGGCTCTCTACACGCACGCTCGACTCCAGTTTGCTCACTCCCGTCCTCCTCTTTCCTCCCACTAAGCCCCACCCAGAAAATTTCAAATATTGTTTTACCCCACTTAAAGTTTTGTCCAGATGAGGAAACGCCCTCATGATGCCGCTTCACTCCAGTCTGCGTGTAAAGGCCGCTAATATCTTCAAAACAAACCGTTCCAGCTGTCGGAGATGTGGAAACTCCTTTCTTTCTTTTTTCTCCTTTTTTACTGTGTTATTTCTTAAAACCTTCCACTGTGGAGAAGCAAGTACTACCAATTATATGTCTGTTTTATTTTTTTTGTGTCCTTGTACTTAGTAGGAAGAAAACAACTTCAAACAGCTGCGTGTGACTTTTACATTATTACCATTATTAATTTATCAACAATGAATCCACAGGGGAAACATGAAATAAGGTGGGCAACACTAAGTACCCGCATAGATCCAACTCTGGCAGCGGTGGCCTGACTTCAGCAGTCTCTCACACTCTTGTGGGGTCATTTTGGTCCTTTCTTCTTTCAACATGGTTTCAGCTGACTGAGGTTTCGGCTGGTATAAAACTCCCTTCACAACATTTCAACTGTGTTCTGGAGGTGCTGACATGTTGTGAATGTGAGTTTTGTGAGCAGAGGTGTTACCAGGCGCGGACATACTGCCGTCTGTAACGTTTATGTAAACGTGGACCACCAACGCTACTCCACTGCCCTAGTGGCCAAGCGAGACAGAAAAATCCCGGAACCTGTTGTCTTTACATACAGGAAAACCGGCATTCCGGAAACGAAGTGTGACCAGTGTGTCTGAAACGTGATGTAGATGTCACATTCACGTAAATCAAAATAGTAATGGCAGAGGAGACATGTCAGCATGTCCTTTTAACAGGCTGAGCTGTGTGTGTGTAGGAGTGCATGTGCACGAGAGGCGCGTGGACGAGAGTGGCCAGGTGTGTGTGTGTGTGTGTGTGCGCGCCGCGCTGGTGTGTGAAGAGGTTGGCCGGGAGGGTTCAAACAGTGTAACTAGACAGATGAAGCTGCATTTACACTCACATTAGAGCAGCTAAAGCGCCGCGGCCGCTCCAGGCGGAGGTGTCCGCTCCTCCGCCAGCTGCTGGAGCTTTTACCCAGGAGGGCTGCTCGTCCCCGCGGCTCGTCCCTGAGGGGACTGCGGCTCCCGTCGACTAAGGTCTGCAGACAGGAGTGGTTAAACATATTGATGTCACTTTGTCAACGTTTTAATCACAGTTTTACCATTATAATGCCATACTGGGTAATTGTGACCGATTCTTTTGCCCCACGACATGGTGACATCATCCTTTCTTTGACGTGAAAAGATGCTGTGTCAGCTGCGTCTGTTCACTTTTTAGGTTATCCTAAAGTCGGACCATAATGTTTAATCTTCTCTTCAACAACTAAAAAAGTTTTTTCTTATTTGTGTACATCCCCGATTCAACATTTTTTTTTAATTATTTAGACTTAATCAATAAGAATAATAATGCCTGTTGCAGACATAAAGTTTTCTCTTTTTCGTCTGCATCCCTGTAAAGTTGCTGCGCTCCTACAATGTGATCAGAAAGTTGTTAGAAATTCTCACTCGATTATGGATTATGGATTAGATTATTACTCGGTTATGGTTACATACATAAGCGGTCTCTCCTTATTTTACTCTTTTTTTTTGTCAACCCTGAATAAAGAGGTGATCGGATTTGTACCTTTGCAGAGATACATGCACGGAGACCAGCAAAAAGGGAAAAGTTCAGCATGCCAGTGTGTAAGCACCAAGTATGTAAAGGTCTTCACAGGGTCCTGAGTCCTTCACAGGGAGATGTCCAAAGCTGCACTTGGTCAAATTCACTCGGATGTCTGTGCTTTGTTACAAGGATTTGTTTGTTTGTTTGTTTGTTTGGGTTCATTGGCACAGCAGTCGTAGGTGTAAACTCTCAGTTGTCAGGTCGTGGTAACTCTCAAAGGCTTCAAACGACTTGTCATGTTGTGCAACCAAACATTGATAGAGTTTTACACACCTGATGACCAGGTCAACAAGGGCTGATAATTAAAAGCACTTGGCTGCAAATCAACCTCTTAAATCTTATGGAAACAATAGGGGGGTACGTAGTATTGCTCACACAGGCTTTTTCTTTTAAACATTAAAAAAAACAACCATAATGACACGGTAATGACATGTACATGTCTTTGACAGTCTGAGGTTGTCTTTGCATCTACTTTTGCACATGACCATAAAAGCAGCTCCACATTGGTCAGCTCCAGCTCAACAGCTCCCATGTGTTGTGGATTTTCTCATAAAACCTTCCCACATGGTTGCGAAATGTAACTTTTGGGCATAGTGACATGTCCTGCAGTGAAAGTGTGTTTTATTACTCTCACACGTCCTGCTTCATTATGCACGTAGAATGACTTCTCCAAATGGCGGAGACTCCGCAGCGGTGGATGCAGTGCTGCAGTAGTTCGGAGCCCGGGGGAGCTCATCTGCTCTCTCTTACACTGATGGGGGCTTTTCAAGCAAAAGAAATGTGAAATGAAACGTTGGTCTCTGTAGATGACGTCTGGTCTGACACAAGAGAATAAAATAAAAAGAGATCACAAAAACGATTCAAAGGGATCATTTTATGTGGTTGTCAATCAAAATTCTCATGTTGTAATGATACAATCAGGAAAAAAGTTTCAGTGGTTCAGTCGTTTTAAGTAATGGGACCAACAAAAAAAAAACAAAAAACGCTTTACAAACGATCATTGTCTTGTTACATGACTTAATATTGCCCAAGCATCAGCTGGCAGAGAGAAGGCTTCACATTTGAATTTTTCCAAACATGTCACTGTGCGTTATGTCCAAACAGCTCCGCTTTGGTCTCGTCTGTCCAAAAGGACTTTGTTCCAGAGGCAGCCCCGTTCTTCTTAGAGAGAAGGAGCCTACACGTATGAACACATCCTTGAGGAGTCTTTTTCACGCTAACTGAGGTCTGTTGAGTCTGACATGTGGCTCTTGGCGTTCCTGAACCTTGTTGTGAGCTCACTAACTGGTCCACCCCTGAGAAGACTGACAACAACGTTGAATGTTTTCCACTCATGAATAATCTCTCACGCTGTGAATGACAGACTCCTTTTTGCTTGTAAACGGCCTTTCGACTCTTCTTTGATTGATGAGCAGCAAAAAATTGCCTCTCTGAGAAGGACGATGTCTGTCTTCCTTGGCTTCGAACTAAAATGCACTCCTGAATGATTTGAACCATCCATCCATTTTCTACACCCGCTTACTCCTTCGCAGGGTCATGAAGGTCTGTTGGAGCCTATCCCGACACATAGCAGGCGTAAGACAGGGGTCCACCCTGGACTAGTCGCCAATCGATTTGAACCAGCCAAGTGCCAAAACTACCACTTTTATCGACACGTTCAAAATCTGCTGATTGTTAATTGGATCAACTGCATTTCACCAACAGAACCGGGTACAAATTCTCTTAATTCATGTTAAAGTGATAACATTTTATTTAGTTTTTCACACACAGCATCCACATTTCAGCTCATGGTTTTGGTTAAATAAATGAAAATAACAATAGTGGAGTACGTCACATGCTGCCCATTTGATGTTATATTTACTCTATTTTAGGAACCAGATTATGTTTTAATGGTGTTCTGAGATGTAAACCTTAAATTCAAGGATGGTTCCACTTTTTCATGACTGTATGTTCAGTTTGTTTTGCAGGAACACGAGAGGATCTTTACAGCAGTTCTTCCTGATCAGCATGATTTTCCACTTTGTTTCTTCTCTGAGACACTGAGGTAAACAGTATTTCTACTGTTTATCACAGAGTCCTTCGACCCCAGTGGGCTTGTCTGCTCAGCTGTTTTGTAAAGAAACTTTTTTTATTCCAACCCTATAAGCATCTTACCATCTTCTGGATCTTCTACACCTGACCCACGCCAGCCCACTCCGACCTCCCCTCACCACCTCCCATATCCTCCCCCATGCATCCTCCACCCCCAGTCTCCCTAACAGCTGATCAGGTGAGGAGGGAGTTAAAAAGATCAGGCCACGGAGAGCCTCGTGTTCGGATGGCCTCGTGGTGCTGTGCACCACCGGAGCCCCTCAGGGTACAGTGCGCTCTCCTCTCCTTTTCACCCTTTACAACTCGGGCTTCACTCACAACTCCACAAACTGCCACATCCAGATGTTCTCTGATGACACGGCCTCCGTTGGATGTGTATCTGAGGGGAATGAACTGGAATACAAGGAGGTCATCGGGGACTTTGTCAGCTGGTGTGAGCTCAACCAGCTTCAGCTGAACACCAGCAAGACGAAGGAGACGATGACTGACTTCCGGAGGAAAATGCCACACTTCACGCAAGTGAACACCCAGGATTTGGACACCGAGGTAGTGGAGAACTACAAACCTACCACTGGGCAGCAGTCTAGTGTTTCTTTTTGTTTATTCCCTGTATGTAGCTCAGACATTAGTCTATGCCCATTTTTGTGCAGTGAAGACAGCGATGAGAAAGATACTAACCCTTTTTACCATTTTTACCTTTTACCATTCCTTATCATCATATATATATATATATATATATATATATATATATATATATATATATATATATATATATATATATAAAATGCATGTCTGAATAAGAATGTGATGTAAATGAGCATCACACAGTCATTCAAATGTTGGGTATATTCAAATCGCTCACTGAGACATGCTTTTGATGCCTTTGCAGGAGCCTCAACTGGAGATGCATTTCTAATATTTTGACCTTTGCGACCTCATAAGTAGACTATAAAACATTGTTTTCTCTGTTACAGCAGCCTCAGGGAGATAAGGAATAAAAGGTGGCAATGAGCAGAATGATAAATGTCAAGGATGAATATCAATGACTGTCTTTAGAAACAGGATGGAGTGAAATAATCTTGTAGAGTCTTGAGGTAAACTATAATATTTCATCTGTAAATTGTCATATTTTAAATATTGTGAGAGAGCTGTTATTATCAGTGGGGTCAAATAACACTGTGTTATTTGGGGATTACTCAGCAGACGGTGCTCTTCAAGTGGAGTGTTTGGTCGCCTGCCTTGGATAAAAGAGTGTTAGAGTGATTATGGGTTTTATCATTTCTACAAAATAGCTCTTAAAAAGAGCATAAATATCACTCAGACTCTGGTCTCTCTGAAAGATCACATGAACTGAGGAGGTTCTGGTCTAAGCACTACAGCGGTTGAGTTATTTTACATCAATCCTTACACCACGGGTGGCCTTGAATTATAAACACACGCATACAAAAACAGAGAAATTACAGCAGTGTTTCCCAAAACAAAAGAGCAGCACAATTCCCACTGGCATGTGGTTTACTTAGCTGTGCTTTAACACAATAATACCAAAATATAATGTTATCGAAGCTTACTGAGGCAATCAGCGGCTTGTACTGCAATTATTTGTGATGATAAAGACGAAGTGGAGCAGCCCTCCTCTGGATTCTTGAGGTAGGAGCAAACGTCAGATAAATCAGTTAAATGTAAAAAGGTTCAATTCTGAACACCAGGCATGAGAATAAAAAAAAGATGTTGTGTACACGCAGGGCTACCATACGATGGCCAAGCATACCTGTTCCAGCTGTGCCAGAGACTAGAAGTCCTGCCGGGCTCTGCAAGGAACGCTGCACTTTTTTCTTTTTTTAACAAGGTAAATTAGATGTAAAGGTCACTTGTTCTAAGAGCTTAGTGTTAATTCACTCTTAGTCATTTTTGTGCAAAGTACTAAATAATTGCATGTGAAGCTGTTCAGATGGTATAGCCTCGGAATTTTATTTTGATATCAATAACAGAAGATGGCATTTCTTTGAGTTTCGTGATCAAATAAAATTAGCCCTTTGAAAATGTCATCTTATTATTTTCAGTAATGGTTTTCATACAGTCTGACATTTTGTGTACAGTTGAATTACTTGATTAGATTAACTGTCAAAACATCAATTGCTAAATTGGTAATGAAAATAATCATTATGTGCAGCACTAGGTGCACACACGCACACACAGTCCGCAGGTTGATGCTGATGGAGTCTGGCATTTATGCATCTCAGTGCATTTCCTGTAGATCACTGAACCCACTTTCTTAAAGTGTGAATACATTTCCCACAAAATCCATTTGACATAAATTTGTGCAACACTAACTGGGTGCTGGAAGTAGCAGAGTGCTGAGATGAAAATGATTTGAGAGTTGTATTATTGTCAGAGAGTTGGACTGGACTCGAGGAAGCATTTTCTCCTGGCAGTAATTCAGAGCTATTATGTGTGACCCCTGATGGTTTCTCATTTCACAGCGAATTGTGAATGGATGCTAAGCGGTGCTGGTTCCCCTTTTATGCCCCTTCTGAGTCAGTGGCGTTTTCTATTCCAGTCACAACATGTGGGTCTGTGCAAAACCAATAGTCTAATATCCATTTTTCAGTTTGTTGTCGTGTGGAGAGACATTATACGGGGCCTAATTTAAATCTGTTTTATCTTCTAGGAGCAAATGCTGACTATCACTACATTCCAGCTTCTAAACTTTTCAGAATAATGCCGTAAATAAAGATTGTTTTGATTTTCTACTGATCTGTTAGTGATGTAAAAATAGTTGCAAAAAAAAAAAAAAAAAGTGTGTTTGTTACCATAAAGGACCAAGAACTGTTAAACATTTCTCCAAACAAAGCTGCATGCTTCAGTCCTTACAGCAGACAGACTTCACTCCCCGGGGCCCAACTCACAACACACACACACACACACACACACACACACACACACACACACACACACACACACACACACACACACACACACACACACACACACACACACACACACACACACACACACACACACACACCAGCAGACAATTAAGACAAAACAATAAAGAAAAGGTCCAGACGCCGCAGTCGTGTTGGCATTTAACAGCATCTGCAGCTACAATCAAACACCCAGCAACCGTTTTCATAATCAGCTGATCATCTATGTCTCGTCTTCTGCAAACTTTTAATCAAAAGTTATTCCACAATCTGTTGTTTTCTAGATTAAAGTTTAACTTACAGTTTTATAAAGCTGAAAATGATGGTTGAGTTTGAGAATAAAATATGCCTCCATTAAACTTTAAAGTCCAATTAGAAAACACAGTTTGGACATTATCATCATCATCATCATGTAATTCAGTTCAATTCAAAAACACTTTATTTAATGCAATAGTCGTAAGTCTCGTCAAAGAGTCATTGTAGAGGGTTGTTGCTGTGCAGGAAAGATCTCCTGTAGTGGTCTGAAGGATCTGAAAAACCTCTGACTCAATACACTGGTGTGGGATCACTGTGAGGATGCTCAGAGTCGTCCATGATCTTCCTTTGCACATTCATCTCCAGAGGCTCCAGAACAGTCCCCAGAACTGATCCAGCCTTCCTTGACAGTGTGTTCAGTTTCTTTAAGTCACTGGCTCTGAAGTCACTCCTCCACTACCTCCACTTCTTCTCCCATCCTCTGATTGAAAGAAATAGCCATGGCTCTCATAGAATACATGGTCATCTCCTTTGTTTTCTTTACATTTAAGATTAAATTATTGTTCCCACACGATGCCACCAAACGGTCCCCCAGTTCTCTGTACTCAGTCTCTTGTACTTGGTCTCTTCCTGCAGCATCACCTGAAGACAAGAATGGAGCAGCAGCAAGATACATGATCTGATTTATTGTTGTGGTTAAGTTCACTCTGATAAGCCGCAAATATGATTTAGCAGTGTATTTTCCACAACTCATTAATGTGTAATATTATAAAATATTCAAAGAAATAAATAAAAATGACAATGAAATTATTTATTAAAATAAAATTATGAATAATGTTTTATTTAATGACAAATTATTTCATATTGGTATATTTCATCATGAATTTTTTATTTCATAATGGGATATATTTTTTATTAGCGAGACTTTTATTTTGTAATGACACGTTTACGTATTTTATGACACTTTTATTTTGCCGTGACATTTTTATTTCTTGGCCGTTTCATTTCGTGTTCTTATATTCAAATGAAGGGGCGTGGTTTATATGTGGGTTTGGCCAGTCGTGAACTTCAGCAGTTCTTCATGGGGGACTGGAGATGTGGATGCTGTAATTGATAATATAAAAGCCCAAATACAAATTTACCAAAATTAATATAATTATTCACATAACCAAGTTTTCTGATATTTCGTGAATTCAAGCGCTTTTCAAAGAGGAGGGGTGACGTTGTCGCCATTCTCGCTCTCTATTTTGTCTGCGCACGCGCCGCTTTTTAATTGGCTCGTGCTCGACGGCTCTTAATTAACTGCCTCACCGTCAGCTGCATCCTCAGCGCGCACGTTACCCGAAAGCGTCGACCGAACGGCGATGTTTTACGAGGCAAAATCAGAACTACGTTTGTTTTTATTATTAGCGACTAGTTATTTTTATACACTTGAGTTTTGCTGTTCGGTAAGTTTAGGACAGGCGAGGGATGCTTCAACCGATCAAGTCAAACGGTCAGAGGCCTCGACGAAGTGGGAAAGAACCGAGCTGGACGAGCAGCGGCAGCGGGTTCCGTTTGAGCCGGCTACGAGGAGCCTTCTTCACCCCCACGAATCCGGCCTTTTAGGGCTGCGGCCTGACTTCACGTCACCTGGAGAGCGATTACACAACTTCAGTGAGCCAAAACTGGATAAAAGTGGTTTCAACTTCACATTCGACAGCTCGTCCTGGATAGTTGGAAGCGTCAGACCGGAAACGAGGCCCGCGGTTCCGAACTCTGAAGATGGCTATCAGGCAGATTTTACAGGTTACAAGGGAACGCCGTTTTCATTCGTTTTCATGTTGGCTTTGGAAAACCGCCTATCTCGCTCTGTCTCTCAAGTGAGCTGTACTGAATTAGATAAATTGGCTTCAGTTTTGTGAAGTCACACTAAATTGCCTCTTTAGACTTGTGTTTTAAAATAAAACGTGAACTGAAATGCTAAGCTCATAAAGCTCAATAGTTGGATTATGGGTAATGTAGGCACTCATGAGTAAAGAAGGTCACAGCAAAAGTCGATCTTGTAATCTTCCTTTTTAAAGCTGTGTACTACTAAAACATTTCTCCACCAATATTGAAGTGGACCAGTAGAATTACATTTTTTTTCTTTTTAATCCTTTAGGATTTCCTGAAATTAAAGGTCAGATTTTGGGGATATCATCTGACTCCAGTCCATATTTCTCTCAGTGGGAGGCTATGAAGCCTTTGGTGGAGTGTGGTGAGAGTGCCATGATCTTCACTGCCTCCGGTTATGGATTGGTGCACCTGCAAGTGAACAGAAGTAAAGTTGTTTTATTCGTATAGGGAATCTTAAACAAATCCTCAACAGTCAAACTGTAACCAACATTTGGTCCCTACAGACGGAGGCTCTCCCATCTCCATCTTCCACTTGCCTCCATACTGTGGTTACTCGGTGAAGACGTCAGGGATTGACCTTGAGATGATGGTCCCATTTAATGGATGCTACGTCACTCAGGAGGTATTGGCTGCACCCAACTTGAATTTCTAATCGTCATTGCCCCTTTTCCCGGTGTCATTACTCCCAGTTTTTTTTTTCTGTCAGAATGGCAGTTATGTGCTTCCCATGTGGTGGTTGGGCAACCTGCTGAAGCTGTCCTGCCCTTCCAAGATGCCCACGGCTCCCCCTTTGCTCTCCTCATCTTCCCCTTCGGTGTTCTGCTCTCCTTATGGCATGGCAGTGCAGATACAGGGCCAACAGCATGATTTACCACTGCTGGGGGTTATAGGTACAACACCTCCACTGGTGGCTCATTTTTGAGGGAAATTTCAGTTCTCTATTTTGAAGGTAAGATTTGAGAACACAAGACAGAAATGTGTGACCTGTTCTGCAGCGAATGGAGCTTGGGGTCCATTTGTATCTGAACTGTGTGCTTTCCAAGTCGACTCTCAACCTCAGGAACATACGTTCCTCATCGGCCAGAGTGCTCCTTGTATCACTACTGAAGTAAGGTTTCTAATTATTAAATGTACCATTGTGGCAGACTGTCATTTTCTAAGCCATTGTAATTTTTCTTGCTTTAACAGGATGGTCTGCAACTCCAACTTACATTAGATAATCAAGAATATGTTCTCTCCTGCCCAGTCATTCCTCAGTTTCCTTATGCTCGCTCTGCACCTCCGGCCCCTCCAGCTCGTAGTGACCCTCAGTTTCCCTACATCCCAGACCCTGTGAACACCAAACCTGTGTCGCCTCTTTCTTATGCTTCTCAAACTCAAAATCAGGAGCACAGTGTCCATCTTCCTAACTATCACCACTACTACCCCTACATCGGCCTCCAGTACCACCAGCATTCCCAGCTCTATCCACCTCCAGAATCACCCAGTCCTACTCACTCCACTGCTGCTGGTTCTCCAGGGTCCCAGCAGCAGTTCCAGTATCACATGGAATCAGGCCAGATGTCTTCCTCTTTTGGTCAACACATGCCATACCTTCCTCCTCATTACCATTATCCAGTGAATGATAAATTCTCCCATGAAGTTCCTAAGTTCTCTCTTGATCCATATCAGTACCCATTCCTTTTCTATTATCCCCATCTCTCAATCAATTATATGTCATTAAACCCGACAGTGTTGGAGAACCCCCATCCTCAGTCAAATTACCCAGAGTACTATCCTCCGATGCCCTACCATCCTGAACCCGCTGCTGCTCCTGTGACCCAGGTTCCTGCTCCTCATCCTACCTCTCCATCAAAGCAACCCAAGGACCCGCAGCGTCAGACCGGGTCACTCCATTACCCTCATCAGCCAGTTTCAAATCCAGCTTCATATCCGGTTGCTTCAATGCATAGCCCTGCAGCTAGCACCACTGACGGTGCCAGCTACTCCTTCAGCCACTTTTACGCTCAGAATCCCTTTCAACCACCTGCACGTCCGCCAACTGCCGGACAGGAGACCCAGAGGCCACAACGCATCTGCGTGCCTTCCAGTGACTCCACTTGTCACCATTACCCGTATCCCTATTCTCCTAATCAGCCTTCCTACCCACAACACTACCATCCACCCCACTATCCAAACACTCAGATGAAAAAAGTTCCTCTGCATCTCCAGTGTCTGCAGGGTAGGATGTTTGTCTTACTACCGCATGCTGATCCAGAGTCCATCCAAGTCAGAGGTTGGTGAACACAAAGCTCTATCTGAATGTTGTAATGACGATGCATGAAATGGTTCCTATTTTCCATAAAGATGGAGGTTTTTGACTTTTCTTGCAGTCTGCTGTCAAACCTTTTTTGGTTTTTATCACATTTACTCCCATTTAATTTGAGGATGGAACATTTTATTCTTTTGAGAACTTCTCAGGTTCTCCTGTGATTGAAAATGGCAGGTGTTCTTTCATTCCGTTTTTCAGATGCTTTCATTAATCCAGTGGCTGCGGCAGAGAAATCATTAACTTCTTAACAATGCCTAAGGCTAACGTTGAAGACTTAAATGATTGCACTATTTTTTTTTTTTAGTTTTTCCCCCCCGAGGGTCCATGCTGCCTTTTTTTTTTTTTTTTTCCATCATGAAAATCTTTTTTTTTTTTTTTTTTTTTAATATTTAATATGTTTATAAATTGACACGACAGGTTGCTAACACAGATGCACAATCTGCATTTCTGAAATGGGTTGTAAGTTTAATTTGACATCTGTATCAAAGACGAACGCTTTTCTTACCTCCAGATCACCAGAATACGTGGCAGCTCCTTTCCAAGGTGTCTGCACATTGTGGATATGTGCTAGAGGGGATTGCAGGCCATGGAGTGATCATCCACTTTCCTCTACCCGCCTGCCACACCCACATCCAAGTGAGACTTCGTTTAAATGCAACGGCTCATTTGCTCAGCGACGCTTCAGTGTCGTGAACCCAGACTTGGTCACCCCACTGGCACCGTAGCCAAGGATGCCGTTATTACCCGTGTACTTTCCTCATGCTGTTTATAAAATCTGCTCGTACAGAGTGACACTCCTGAAACGTTTTGGGAGTTGGCCCCTTTATTGGCTTGTCTGTTGCACTGGTGCTTGACATTTTAGCCATGTCCCTGTTGTAGAGGGCTCTATGGTGGGTGCAGCATAAAAAAAGTTTATGCAGTCTTGCTCTAACTTTTGCGTCATGTAACAACCTTGTAATTGTTCATGTTGTGATTACAAAATAACCTTTTTATATTGTGATATCGCAAATGAAAGTGTTGAGCCCCACTTCTATAAGCGTCATTGTATTTAATGTTACAGCAGAACCACAAGAAACTGTCCTTCACTGTTGTAGCTGGCAGTTTGGACCTCTGTCACTGCAGCAGTTCTCATCTCCAGTCCTGCTTCTGTGTAGAACGCTGACCAGCACTTTCTCATAGTCAGAAGCTAATATTCAAGATGTCCATGAGGCATTTCTGCTGCAAGCATCTGTGCAGGGCAGAGTTTTTATGAGCTATGCAACCCAGCTGAGAGAACTGTTTGGAGGAGCAGTTCAGTCCAGACTTTATTTTTAAATGCAGTAGCTGGAAACCATGTGTGGTTGCTCTTACTGATTTTATTGATTTCTCTTTTGCTGTAGACTCCCACAACTATTTCCTTACACATAAGGTATTGGGATCGTTCCATTTGGCAGAACAGGACAGAAGTTCTGCAATGCCCATATCAGGGTCTTGCTGTGACTCCGGCACCTCCTGTCCAATCTGCTTTTCCAACCCCACCACGAGGCATCCAGGGCGAGATCGGTCCTTCACCCGACCTGAAAGCTGAAGTCTTCTGCTCCTTTCAGCAGATGAACGTAGTGCTGCCCCCTGGTCCCATTTCAGAAATAGTTGTTAAAGGTGTGTGTGTGTGTATGAGACAGACATGTACAGGGGTGTAATGCAGTATGTTCCAGGTACATATGGTATCCATTAGTTCTACATGAGTTTGGTTGGTTCAGGACTCTGGGCTGTAGTGAATGGGGGAGGTGTAAGCTGGGAAATCCATTGTTTAGATTTATCAGCTTGAGGACCATGTCCTGCACAAATCTGGAAAAATAACTTTTTTTTTTTCTTTTTTTTTTTTTTTGTTAAGACATCAAAGGGAACCAGATGAATCTAATTAAATCTGCAGAAGACTGTGGATATTATGCAAGCAAGGGCAAAGATGGCAAACTCTATGTGACTTCACAGTTACATTCACACTGTCCTATGAGTGTGCAGGCAAGTATTGACTCAGATGTCACACTGAGCATTTGACCTTTAGTGTTAGTGGCTTTTGTGGCCATATTAACTCTTGTATCAATGTTCTGTTCTCTGAAAGGGTGACATGTACATTATCAGTATCATCTACATGACGGAAAGTGGAAGAAAAGAGGCTCAGTTTTCCTGTCCAGTTGTAATCCCGAGGACTGGGCATGGTGGGTAGATTGTTTGCTTGTCTAAAATACTGTTGAATTTGCCAACACTTGTTTTTCCTCCAAGCCAGTCAGTTAACTGAGCGCCTGACATTTGTGATTCTGCCCCTCAGAGTGCAACCTTCAGAGCGAATACCGACTCCCCTGTGGGTCCAGTTCTATATCCCAGACACAGTGCCTCTCCATGGGCTGCTGCTTCAACAAGCACCCCCCTGCCTGCTACCATGCCATGGATGGTGAGCTGCTCTGTGTCCTCTACTGACATTTTCACACAGCTTGGCTTAGTACAGTTGAGCTGTTTAATACAGAAATGCAAGTTGTACAGCTGCTAGATGTGAAGAAATGTATTGAGGGTCAGCACAGCATGATTCAAGCTGGCGTTGACAAAACGTGAAAAGGCTGTAAGATATTTGGGTTTTATCAATTGCCTCCTGAGATTTCTGACCTTTTTTGTCATAATTTGACCTTTTCATATCAGTGCGTGCGTGTGTGTATCCCCCTCCAGAGTGCACTATTGACCGCCAAATGATCTTCTCTGTGCCTGCCTCCCTCACGAACCCCCCTCTCTCCCCTGCTCTGCTTGTTGCTGCCAACAACGCTACCTGCAAACCTCAGAAAGCAACATCTGAGTACGCGTTGTTCAGTATCCCCATGGATGGCTGCGGGACGCGCAGAGTGGTGAGAATAAAACGTTGCAGGTTTGAGCATAGCTCAACACGGGTTTTTTTTTTTTTTTTTTTTTTTTTTTTGGGTGAAGGACAAAATCAGTAGTAAAATAATCATTTCCTTAATCTTTTAAAGACTTGAGTAGTGCTGATAAAAATCATTTGTGGTTCCAAGTAGCAAGACAAACCAGTTCTGCATAACTGCAATATTTTGTGCAAAAGGGAAACTTGAATAAAATACTTTTGTACAGTTGCCGGTAGTGGTTAAGGTCATTGTGCACTGCCTTTAACGGCGCTGGACTTCAAACAATTGGAGCTTTTTGCACCTGTCTGCCTATTGTTTCTGTGAAAAGGTGGGGTTGCGTTTTTTTTTTTTTTTGTTTGTTTTTTTTTTTTTTTTTTTTTTTTTTGTTAAATACATCTGGGGCGACAAAGTTGGCCTAGAGTTGAACAGAGACAGTTGGGACTGGAACAAACTGGTTTTAAAATAAACAAGTGCCAAGTATAAATGTTAGCGTCAAACCATGTAACACAATTCCAAAATAGCCACTATTAAAATGCCAACAGTATTTATAAAAAGTAGACGGGTGTTTTCTTGACTGTGTGGCTACATGGCTGGGGAAGAAAAAAAAAATGCTGTCCATTTGAGTCCTTAAACCAAACTGTTGAACTTAGCCGCCACTGGGTTTAAAGCCAACTTCAGCTGGTGCAGATGAATGTTGCAGTGTACCCCCCCCCCCCCTCTCCTGAGTATTAAAGTCTACATGTAATGTTTCCACTTCTGCCCTAACAGATGGTGGGGAAGATGGTGGTTTATATGGTGGAGATCACAAATGTGATCCAAGCAGTCAGCCTCAACTACGGCACCATCACAAGAGATTCTCCTGTCAGGTCGGCTCATCGTTCTTCCATCATGTTGGCAGCGCACAAAGCAGGCTCAGTAGTTATAACTGTGTTGAGGATGAGAACTTGTCAGTTATGAAAGGTTAGAAATCCCGTGGCAGAGATGTAATGCTTAAATTAAGCCAAAAACATGCATTTAATATGCTGTAAAACAAATTTAAACTCCATTAGAGATGTGACATTGCACAACAGATGCTCAGATCCTGAAATGTTTCCCACGGAGGCTGAAGGAGAAATCCACAAGTGAACAGAACCTGGTTTCTGAGGTTTATGCTCTGCAGGATGTGCTTTCTCACAAAGTTAGACATGTAATGTTTGGTCATTTTTTTTAAATGGACCGTTCATGTTTTTCCACTACCTGAATCATGCCTCAAGTCTGTTTTCTAGGCTGCTAGTGGAGTGCAGGTATGAGCCAGGAATGGCTCTGACGGTGAGCTATGTGGTTAAAACTCCCACCTTTGGACCAGATTTTCACTCCCAGGGGGTGTTGGGAGTCCAGCTGAGAATTGCCAAAGGTAAATTGTACCAATTTCACTAATTCTGCTTCTTAATGTCACAAGTCTGACTTTGAAAAGCCACGGCTTTTCTGATAGGAGCAATAAATCAACTAAACTTAAAATCAGTGTGACTGTAGCTGAACAACTCATCTATTCTTCAACACTGCTTTTCTGTCAGATGCCCAGTACAGCAGCTACTACCCACAGTATCACCAGCCCCTGCACATGTTGCTGGGGAAACCTCTCCATCTAGAAGTGCGGCTCCTCAACTCCCCAGATCCCAGCTTGGTGCTGTTGGTGCACTTCTGCGTGGCCTACCCCCGCTCTGGAAAAGCTGTGTGGGTGCTGCTCTATAACGGGTGAGTGGAAACGTCTCCTGTGCATAAACGTGTTTTTTTTTTTTTTTTTTTTTTTTTTTTTTTTTTTTTTTTTAATCAAATTCCAGTAAGCTAATATAAAACTAAATTAGTGATTATTTGCACACACAAGTGTAAGTGCATGTTACCCACTTCACTGATTAGTTCGTTGATGTCATCTCTAGATGTCCCAACCTTTTGGACCCTGTCCCACCAAAGACGGTGCTGTCCAAACCTCAACCACCTACTCCTCAGAGTCAGACCCGTCGTTTCACCATCCACACCTTCCAGTTCCTTCCTGATGGTGAATTTAAGGACATGGATGAAGAGGTGAGACTGGAGCTGTATAAATGGTTTACAAATATTCATGTCAGCGCTTTTATGTAGATTTGTTTCCTCTTTGTTTGGAGTCTGAACCAGAGGCCTTGTTTAAGTGTTCAGAACAAGGCCTTTTAATACATTGAAACTTTGTGTGAAGCCTGAACAATAGTTTGAAAAACTAAAGTGTTAATGATGTTTTTTCTTGTTATGCCTGTTTTGGAGCTACGAAGATGACATAAAATATGTTTTTATTATTGATATTGCCCTTTCTCAGTTTAAATGGAAAAGGTGGGATGTATGAACCAAAATCCAACCCTCTAATTCCAGGTCGAGTGTCATGAGGATTTGTTGCAGTGCCTCAACTGGCTGCAAAAAGGAGTCGTCTCCAGTGACTCCCATGTTAAAAACGCTTACAGCAAAAATTTACGTATTTATAGCCTGGTGTAAACATTTTGGTCAACTGTTTTTCAAATTCATGACAACTCGAAGAGGGGTGGGCTTTTTATTTTTGGGACCACATTAGGAGTTTTATATAAAGCAAATTTATTTCTGTTTCGACAGTCTGCTCAACCAATCACTAGCCACCACCTCGTCAATCGCCATGCGCTCGGCGGAGAAACCAGCAGTTTGTATTAACCCACGGTCTAAACGCGACTGTCAAGTGTAGCAGCTGTGCTGCCTGCTACCTCTTCACCACATGCACTGGGACCCGTGTTTACTGGGAGAATCAGAGGAGATCCTGCTGCCATCTTTGACTAATTTATACAGTTTTTTTTTTTTTTAATATTTTTTTTTTAAATGCCATTGGTGGTTAAAATGGCACAGATCCATGATTAAAATCCAGTTATGGCCTTTATTCTGTCATGTAGCGTTGCTTTGGAAGGTTGCTGAACAGACTGGACGGAAACAAAGTTGGACAAATAGACCCCATCAAATTAAAAGTACATGTACATCAGAACGGATGTCTGCTCACTCAGCATCAAGTCTTTTACAAAGAAATACTTTCAGACACCCCAGCAAAGATTTTACACTGTTCATTTTGTCCTGCTGCTGTCAAACTGCTTTAACTCTGTTTCCCTCTCAGATCTACTTCATGTGTTCAACGGAGATCTGCTCGCCACACGACGGCCCGTGTGTTGAAGGCTGTTTTGGTCATTGATGGTGAGCTTTGTCTGCATATTATCCACAACGCACCTTTTTATGAATTCTGTTGGACATTAAAAAGTCATTACAGCCATCCTGAGAACGCCCCAGTTGTAGCTACGGTTCTATATGACAGCAGGACGATGTTTAAATAATGAGAAGTCTGAATTATTTATGAAGACAGATCTACTTCCTGTTTCAGTTGCGACATGGAGGATACTTGAAGTTACTCAAGATGATGATGATGATGATGATGATGATGATGATGATCCGGTATGCTCAACTATGTTGAACTGTCACAGAACCATGTTTCTAACAATACTTTTTTTTTTTTTTTTTTCTTTCTTTCTTTCCTTGACCTCAGTGAAAACTCTGTTTAACCACCAATTAAAGCTCTTAAGTAAAAAAAAAAACAAAACAAAACAATGGCAATCTGTGTTTTTGTTCCCATCCTTGAATTTAATTGGTTTTCTAGAAGGAAAGTCTGGTCAGCATTGAGGATGTTTGGTCAGTATGAAACGTTCCTCTGGTGGGTTCAACCCATTTTAACCTTAATGTTTGATCAACATAACGTGGGGTATCTTCAGGAGGTGAGAAGGAACTGATCAGCGTGCACCGGGAAGGAAAAACGTGAATATTTACGGTCAGTTGTGGTGGGACAAAACATGAGCTGCTGCTTCTGCTGCACATCTGTAAAGCTCCACATCTACAATTCTTACTCGAGTGGAACTTGTAGGAAACCCAGAGCTTTAACCTGAATGTTTATTTGTAATCATATTATGAAAAGTTTACCGTGGAGTGTGTCTGCATGTAAATGTGGAACCTCAAGATGATTAGTGTAGGTCATGTTTGGAACCAAAATGTAATAAGATCTGGAGATTCTGCATTTTATATCCTGACATCAGCAAATCCTGCATTATTCATAAACTGTTAAGCAAAGCAACTGAACAGCTGCACACACCTGCACATGAGTTTTACACACTGGTGTCTGACAAACTCAACGTATGTTTGGTTTTAATGGAAGATGCATTACACGTGAATTACATGTTCTACACCAGTAACATCTGCCTGGCTGCAGAAGTGAATGTCCCTAATTTCACCAGTTCTGCAACCTCACCCACGTACTGGTTCCGAAGTGATTTATTCTCGTTGAAGTTTTTCTCCACCGTCGCCTTGTACTGGCTCAGGACCAACGAACGACAACCTGCTGGTTTCCTTAACTTGGTCATAAATTTTTAGTTTTTTTTTTTTTTTTTTTTTTTTTTTTTTTGTTTTTTTGTTTAAGGTGCAATTAATTGAATTTTGTCCTTGAAGTGCCTTGACATTTGGTGCCATATAAATTAATCTGCATTAAAGCAGGATTACTTATTTTTACACGTCATCTTAAACTTTTTTTTTTTTTTTTTTTTTTTTTTTTTTTTTTTTTTTTTTTCTCCCCCCCACCTGAGAAGCTGTAGATCTGATTTTTATGAACCATCTGCTGTTTGTCTAAATTTTGCTGACAATTAAAAAAGGAGCGCATATTATCCAAAAACGGTATGTTAAAGCTTAAAACGCATGTATATATCATCACTACTAGAAGCAATGACACCGTTCCTGTTGCTGGTTTTTAACCATCAGCTCCTCTTGGTACCCTTTGACCACTGGGTGTCATCCAAGAAATAAAAATGCCAGAGGAACATGAGGGCTGCATGCTGGATGACTCACAGCTGGGCTCGTGTGAAGACCTTGGCCTGGCTCGTCGGTTGTGTAATGAGTTGAGCATGAAATCTTGCAGAGAAGCCCAGCTCTTTATTATTCACCCATGAAAGCAGGGAATTTTGTAAAACTGTGCGTCATTTCATAGAACTGAACTGTGAGGAAGGCTTGAGATTGTGTGTGTTTTTTTTTTTTTAATGGGGGGTGGACTGAAAGGAAAAGGAGCGTGCCCCCCACCCCCCGCACACACGCGCGCGCACGCACACCTCCCATCTGTGAAATGTGTGGAAGCACTGCGGCAACACTGCGCGTATTTGCAGGCTGCATGGCTGCCTGGCTCAGCGTTCAAAGGCAGAGCGGAAGATAGGAGGAGGGGAAGGACTACAGCAGGAGAGGAGGAGGAGGAGGAGGGACAGTTTCCTTTCTGTAACACACACGCTACATGAGCACACCGCCGGGAAAGCGGAAAAAGAGAACAAAATAATAACCGAGACCTGGAGAAGGAAACGCCGCAGTCCGTCCGTCTGCGCCTCCGCGCGTCCTTTTGGTTGGATTTCTTTCTTCTTTTTTGTGTGTACAGAAGGGAGGCATTTTTTTAACCATTTAAACGCACACTTGCGGACTAACATGGAAAGACAGAGCTCCTGAGGACGACTGACACTCAGTGAACCTCTTCTCTGGTACAAGCCTGATAGGGAGGGAAAAAGGCGAAGAGGGAAGACATGTTGAGGGGCTTTTTGTCTTGAGACTGCGGTAGGGTGTTGATGCTGCTGCTCTTTAAATACTCTGCTTTTCTGGAGGGGAAATAATCAGGCAAATGGAAACTGAACCGTAGCTCAGGAGCCATTGTTATGATCCGTGCTTGTTTAATTGGTTTTGTTATGATCTGAAATAACGTAGGCCTCTGAGGCAGCCCCGCAGTAAATAAATAACCCGGACAGCAGACAGGCGCTTCTCGTTTACCTGAGAAACGGGCTTATTTCGGAATAATCCGCTGTTTTCAAGGAAGACGAAAGCAGCTGTTTGCTTTTACAGAGGAAATAACACCAACTCTTTGGGGGGATTATACAAAGGCCCAGTGGGAAAAAAAACCTGTGTAGTCAATTTGGCACATTAAGACCTTTTTAATCCTCCGCCGACTGGCTTTTAGTACAGAGGTGCAGAAGATTAGACGGAAGATCTGAGCCCCAGTTCAGCTAATAAAAGGACACAAAAGAAGATTTTTAAATGTTAATGTCGACCGACGTCGCATCCATCATGCTGCCGGTGTCCCGTGCTCTCCTAGAGCGGGATAGAGAGTTGGACACCATGGCTGGGGTGATCCCCAACCCAGGCGGCGCTCCCGCAGCTGTCCGGGGCATGAAGCGCGGAGACCCGGAGCCTGACGGACAGGCGGCGGCTGCTCTGGTGGACTCTACCGGGGCAGAGTGCAAGCGGGCCCGCATCGACGGCGCAGGAGGGATCGGAGAGGTTGGCCAGGTGGGGAGCTTTTCTTAGTCCATTCACACTACATCAGTCAATAAGAGTGCACTTTAGCCCCCACACACACCCCCGATTCATTCATTTGTACTTGGGTTGTATTTGTAATCGGTTGTAGTCCCAGCTGCAGCTCAAGGCCCTCCATTTACGGTCCTCTGTCCATTAAAAGCTCTGCAGGAAATGCCAACACGTGTAACAGCTCCAAATGAACGTACATGTGCAAACTCTACATTTAAGACACAGTTGGAGCAATAAAGACCTAATTCAAAGCTGCCAAATTACATTTCAGACAGTAGCTGTAAGGGAGTCGTTGTAGTAGTTCACTTTGGTCACTGGACTGTTAAATTGTGGTCTACTGTTACTGTAAAAACTCTTCAAAGGCATCTTCTGGCTGATGGATATCCCTAAATCCCAACACAGAGCTCTTCCACAGGGTGGAGAATGTAAACAAACCTGACCTTTCATTACATAGGTTTTATAAAAAATGACTGTCATGTGATATGGTGTGGATAATACAGGGTTTACAGTTGAAACAAGTCGGTGTTTGCTTGTTTGATCTTTGGAGGAGGGTGAACTGAAGACCTCCAGCTTCATGGAGGGCAATCGGCCCATGTTTTAACAATGAGTCTAATTACCCCGATCCTCAGACCCCTGCTTTGATGAAAATTGCAGACATTTGATATGACTTAACCTCTTTCCTTTCAGCAGAGTCTTGATAAATTTGTTGTTCTTGCCCTCAGCGGTCTGAAAATGGCCATATCTTGTTGTTGTTAGAGCGTCACCGGAGGGCAGGAGGATGCTCGGGATATCATTAGTGGATTATGGTGGGTGAAGTACTCCACTGTAAGGCAGAAAGCTGCATCTCCACCACTGAAAGAGCCTATAATGGAGTTGAAGTGGGCTGTTTGCTCCTGCTTGGGGAAACTAAATGGCAGTTTTGTTTTATTTTTTTGCATCGTTGTGCAGTCTGACAGACAGGCGGAGGCCTAATGCACTTAAAAACACATGTAAAGGGAAGGGTGTGTGTTGTTGTGGCAAAGAGAAGCTCGGATCAATTGCTTCAGCCGCTAAAACGTATTGAACTGACTGGACAGTCCGGAAATGAGAGTTGGAGGGAGATGGGGGGTGCGGGTGCGGGTGCATCCCCTCCCAACATAGCCAATCTCTCAGTTGGTGCAGGAACAGATTTGCCCTATCACTGGCAGTAAAGAGGCTTTGTTTCCAGCTTATGGGATCATGTTTTGTACTGGAAGGGGGGCCATTAAAACCACACTCACCAGAGATCCTCATTCAAGCCCGGAGACTTGTCACACTTGGTGTTTGTGAGAGATGAATGTAGTCATGTGAGCTGATGGCTGGGCTGACTTACAAAACATCATCTGAACTCCAATGAAACGGTCAGCTGCACAAATAAAACGTTAAAGCGGAGACACGGTTTAGTGTTTTTTGGTGGTTGCTTCCAAACATATATTTTGGTGTCTGAAAAGGTCATGAGCCCGAACATTTTAGAACAGGGCTTTTATTACCACTATGCTTAGGGGAAACTGAAACGTTTAGACGTGTAGGATCTGGCGACGTCGCCGGCGACATCGCCGGGCCCGCTCAGAGCACACCGCTCATCACTTTAGCTACCTAGCAGGTAGCGGTGGCCTGGCGACTTCTGAGCTGTGAATAAAAACCTAACGGAGCACAATCTTTCATAGCCCGGGGATATGTTTTGATGTGCTTTTAACTGGACTGTGAGACTGCTGCACCTGGTTTGGGGTTTGCAAGCTGTGCTTTTTGTCAAAGCGGCCTGCAGCAGCGGTCTTGGCTCCTGGCTGCAGGCTGCTAACTAGCTTCTACTTCTCGTCACAGCTGATCGACGCTGGACCATTTGAGGACCAGGGTGTTATGCAGTCGGACGGAATAAAAAGGCGCAAACGCAGTCTTTAGTAACTTGTGGTGCCTTCGCAGGGGGTTGTCCAGCTCTTTTTATACAGTCTGGACACAGCCTGTCCAGGACGGTGACTTGCTGAGGGTATGATACTGACTCCGCCCCCTAAAAGCAACTGTGAACAGAGCTGGAAAGATGTGGGAGAAAAGGGAGCTTTTGTGCAGTAGTTCTGTAATATTTGCATCAAAACTTGTCAGAGGTGTCTTATTAAACCCTGATATATTGTTTTAAACTTTTAGGAAAGAATAAGCATAATAATTTGTCTTCAAATATAATTGGTTAAAAAAATTAACTGATACTATGAAAAAATAAGAAAATAGAATACTTCTTTTTTTTTTTTTATTATTATGATTATTATACACAAACATTTATAAGTTGAATGAGACACATTTACAACGACCCACTTTACTATTTTCCATCCAGACCCACTAAGTGTGTACAGATACTAGTCTATTTTTTTAAATATATTTTTTAAAAACCTCCAACCTGACGACACCATTAACATTCTTGGAGGCAAACTAGGTTTAGTGACGTTAAGTTTTCCTGCTCTTAATAACTTTCCAAGAAACCTCCTATAAAATCAGAGGATGGAAATAATTTCAACAGTCAGTACCCTGATTTTCAGAAACCTCCCTTTTTTTAATCTTTCCATCCTTGATTTTTAGGGAGGAAAAAACACAAACTTTGTTGCTGACATCACGGGAAGAGTGGACCTCTGACCTGCATGTGAAGGCAGCCCAGGGGGGTGTGGTTCTGGGAGAGAGCGGTCCATTTGCACCGCTGCAGCCTAATCTGTCCCTGTTTGGTTCTTGGCGCTGCTGTTTTCCTCATTAGGGCATGTTGTCACCACATCGCAGGGGAAGAAATGCTCTGTTGAGTCAGATCTGCAAAGTTTTAGCAGCGCAACAAAGCGTTTACAAATCAGTGCAGCATGTAGGAGATGGCTGACTGCTGAGCTCGAACGGGCAAATAAAGCCAGAGGGAAAAAAAGGCCGAGTGCCGTCGGCAGCTTGAGTCGAGCTGCTGACGCTGCGCTTATAATCCAACGGTATGGGTTTTAAATGAAGATTCTGTTCACCCCAACTTTGCAGCACGTGACTCTTCTCATTTGTATTCCTGTGTCGTACCCGGGGAAGTCCTGCCCCCCCCTCCCAGGGCAACAGGGGATTCATTACAGCACTGCACATCTTCCGCTCGAGTCAGATTATTGGGAATGTTGAGAGGAGGTTGTCGGCTTCAATATCCATCTGGCCTGCTGCTGAGCGGCCCGTGTTATTTGTTGTCGCTCTGTGTGGGAACCGGGGCGCTCTCAAACCTAATAAGGGCCTGCCTGGGGTTATGGCGCTGAGGACAAATGACTTGACTAGGACATTAATGTAGGTGGATCAACCCTCTGTGCTTTCATCCCGGCCCCGGCACTGAAATAGTACGAAAACGTCAGCAAGAAAAATGTACTTGCACAGCCTGCCGAGAATATTTGTTTATCCTTTTTTTTTTTTTTTTTTTTTTTGTGGAGGGGGTGAGGGCTGCTGCTGTTTCTCTGATAAATTGCTGGTGGAAATCTTTTGACTGATTTGCATTTAAGAAGGACCACTGGGGTTTTGGGATGGCGCTCCAGGGAAGAGTTGATGAGCTTGGAGTGTATTTATCCTCACACGTCAACTGCAGATGAGTGACTGGTGCCTCTGCAGCGTTGCTGGTGTTGACGGTACACAGTAGGATATTAAATGCCCCATATTTTAAAAATGTCAACAGTCATCACCTGCGTTCCCAGTCCACTGCACGCCATTTTGGATGTCTGTTGTTGATGGGGTCAATACTAGTTTGATTGCTGCGCTGCGTACGTCACGTACTTCGTCTCTCCGATTGGTTGCGCGTCTATCCAACGGCGTCCGTTTCTCCTGCATCCGTCGGTGCTTCTCCAGAAATCGAAAGTCAGATCCAGAGGAAACAGACTAATTATTTGTGTCAAAGAGGAAAAGAGTGAGGATGTATGGCCAGACTAACGCCGGTATTTCTTTTTCCTGCTTTCGGTTCTTACAGTAGACCACGGTGTCTTCCAGTAATTAGCCGGAACATTTTACCTGTCAAAAGCACTTTCACCCTTGAAATGAACTGGACTGTGTTTCAGTATGATCCGGATCGACACCTCCCCGTATTCATAGGGAACGGGGTTCAGCTGTTTGGCATTGACCGTGCCCCTGCAGTGCTTTCACACCTGTAATTTTGCAGCACATTTAGCAGACACAGATCATAGCTGAGCAGGCAGTGGTGCAGAGTCAAGCTGTGTCCTCCTGCTAAGTTGTTTCCAAGTCTGTCTATGATGGAGTTTTCTTATTCCCTAAAAAAATCTCTCATCATTCCCCCAAAAATCCAATATGGCTCAGACTGATTGGTACTGTAGACACGAACGTGCTTGAGAGAATGCAGACGTCTGGGCTTTGTTACTAAACGGGTTCACGGACAGAGGAAGGGGGTAGGAAATGAAGCTGACGGTATATTTTTAATATCATTTTTATTTCTCAGTATAAAACGCCCCGAAATTAGTCATCTGCTTTTAACCCATCACTAGTCGCACTAGGAGCAGTGGGCTGCCGTTTTTCCAGCACCCGGGGAGCAGTTGGGGGGTTAAGGGCCTTGCTCAGAGACCCATAGTGGTTCACCTGGGCTGCCGACCTGGGGACCTGGGGACCTGGGGACCCGGGGACCCGGGGACCTGGGTCCCCCAGACCCAAGCACACCTTCATCATCTGTTGATGAAGAGGTGTGCTTGGGTCTGGGGGACCTGGGTGACCATTCAACAGATTATTCAAAGGCAAAGCCCGTATGTAATACATAATGATTAAGTAGTTTTATTGCTAAATTACATAATATTGAGGCCAAAAATGGCTGGTAACTAGATTTGGACTTTAGATTGACCAGCTACATCACATGCAGCGCTGCGGAGACGTGGAAATGTTCAAAAAGAGTTTCCTTTACACTTTCCCACCGAACTGGACTATCGACTCGTCTGGGGACCCCCCCCCCCCACATGGAAACCTGACTAGGGGCTCACAATCACCGCTTGGCCACATGTGGCTGTCTTGGCTGCACTTTTGCGACGTAAACTGCAGCGTTTTCAGTTGAACCCGCAGCCGCGCTTCAGGTTGACCATGACTGCAGCGTCACAACAAGAGCACCTCCTAAACGAAATGCCTGTAACCTAGAAGCGTGCACAAATCCTTTGTGCGTGGACCTACATGGGTGTAAATATGAACAAAATCAGCGTGTAGGCTGGGATAAATGTCTTGTTTTGCCTCGGAAACATTTGTTAACAATTTACCTGTAACAGGTTAAACCCTTTAAACTCCAGCCTATTCTCAGGATCCTGCTCTTGTTTTTAAATTAATCAAAAAAAAATAAAAGAAAAAAAGACAACTAGTAGTTGATGCGTTACGTTTTGTTGTTGCAGATGTCTTTTCCTGCCACGGATAATATCTGCAAAATCTGAGAGCAGCAGTGGAAGTATTGAAATGTGAAAAGTGACTTCTGTCATGATTCATTCATCACGAGATCTGGGGTACACCCAGGATGAGTCAGCTGTCCGTCACAGAACCTCATAATAAACAAATTCATCTAATTCCTGCTGAAATGTCAAAGATGAATGTCACCGGTTTTCTACCACACGTGGGGCATCGACATCATACCCAGAGGGCCAGTATCAATCTCCAGTTTCACTTGAATAATCCTGCAGAAGAAGTAATTATGTTGTGCAGTCACTAATTGGAAGCAAATGCTGGCGCTGCCTTTTATCAGATCAGAAATACATTTGTGGTAAAAAGAAAATCAATGTTTTATTTTAAGATCAGCAGTCTGTGGGCTCGTTGTGCGGCACGTGATCTGGCAGCCGGTGCCGTTACATGATTATTCCAAAACTGTCAAGCCAGCTTCCAAACTCCACTTTGATTCTCGCCAACCCCCCCCCCACCGAGGGAGCACGTGTAAGTTTGCTGTGGAAAGCCAGAGGAATGTGAGGTGTGTTGAGAGAAAATAAACTTCAGTTGTCTGGCCGGCTGTTTGGAGGCTTCGCACGTAAGTGCTCTGTGGAAGAAGTGGCTTCACATCCTCTGGAGTGTAAAGACTGGCCTGCTTTGCAGTTAGGTAGGATGACTCTGAGCAGTGAAATGTAGTTCCTCTTTCCTCCGCCTCCTCCCCTCCTCAGAAAGAGCAGCTGTCCCAAGACACGATAGGAATAGACACGAGTCTTGTGACCAAATTAGACTTCGCACACGGGCAATAATCACTAACACCTGCCATTACCTGTAGTGTTTTGAGAGCTGCAGTTAGTTTTGTGTCAACAACAGACACCAGTGGCAGGAAAAGGAGCGCGAGTCCCTCGGAGCTTATTATTGCAATGTGGTTGATACTCATCAGGTTGTACTTAAACGGTTCATTTCCCATGTATTTATTGAGCACATCCATTTAACCTTCACGGTACTGGTGGAAAAAGTAAGTGAACCCTTAGTTAATGGGTGGTGGAACCTCCTGCAGCTTCACCCAACTTCTGCTAAGCTTCAGCTGCCAGGCAGCCGCCGTGACGTTGTTCTGCAGGATATTTTTGTGATCCTGGGAATTTATTTTCCCTTCTATAGCAAGTCGTCCAGGGTCTGAGACGGATATATTACCAAAGATCCCGCTCTTTCTGCCACTGCACCGTTGGCAGGGCATGTTGATGTCAGTGTGCTGCGCCCTTTTAGTGATGTACAAGTTCAGCTTTTGTTCCGGAAGCCCGTAAACTTCTTCCCAGTGGTGTTGCAGACCGCTGCAGAGCTCTTTGGCAGCGGCGAAGTTGCGCAGCAGCGTTTTTTTCTTTCTTTTGCGGAGAAGCGGCTTTGTCTGTGGTGCTCTGCTGGTGCTCGTGTCTTCAGGACTCGTGGGCTCCTCTGGTCCTGAGGATCCTACTGAATCGTCTCCATAAGACGGTTTTGTCTCATTGTGGACTGAAGCAAAAGTCTCTTGAGATACGGGCGTCACGCAGGTCCACGCAGGTCCACGCAGGTCAACTTCTCCTGTTCATGTTCAGCCGTCCTTCATGCCAGACGCGGTTCACAGGAGCAGATGCTTAAAAAAACAACAAAAAAGTGTCTTTTATTGTGGTAGCTCTAAACTACAACTCTAAAATCATTTCATTAATTTGACTCCAGGTGTGCAAACTTCTGACTCCAATTAGCTTTTGATGAAGTAATTAGTTGTGTGGTTTTATTTACCTTTTTTCCTCCACCGCCGTGAATCTTTAATGGGTGTTTTCAGTAAACACGCAAGAAATGAAAACTGTTGCCGAGTTATTAACTACAGCCCATCATGCTTGTTTGTCATTTTGACTTAGCTGAAGATCCGTTGAATGTTTATGGCCAGGTATTGTGGAAAACGAGGATTTTGGGAGGTTTAAATGCTCGTTCTTGTAAACTCTGTTGCCCCACAAAGCTCATCTCGATTCTACCTCCTTCCCTCGTCGCCATCTGTCAACCTCAGGTTGTTTTGTTACTTTCTCCTGATGGCTCGTCACCTCCTCCTCATAGTTTCCTCAGTGGTTTTAAGCGCCTAAACCCCCCACCACCACCACCACCACCCCCCCACCCAGTATAACGGTGTGGTGTGCTTTTCACCAACAACGGACAAATGCCTGCCGGTTAACTAAGACTGCGTGGAGTACAGAATCTCCTCTTGTGCACTAAAAAAGTGAGTGTGATGTGGGGAGTGAGACGCACTCATCTGCCTCCGCCCCCTCCCCCCGCCCCCTCCCTCCTCCCAGCTCCTTAAGGAAATTAAGCACATGACTCCGCTCATGTATGAGTCATTGTCTTTGCTCCTTCCATCTCTTCCATTTTTTCCGTGCTGTCCGTTTCCCGTTGCACCACCAGCTCCTTATTCAGCCTCTTGCTCATATGAATTCCAGATGTTTCCAGATACGTCTTCAACCCCCCCGACACACACACACACACACACACACACACACACACACACACACACACACACACACACACACTTTGACACAGTGTTACTGCTCCATAAATCTTTTTTTTCCGTCTTTGTATTCACTTTTATTTCTTTCTTTCTTTCTTTCAGCCTCTGTTTTGCTCTTCCACACCTGCAGTGTGTTGCGTTTCGAGTTTGTCCTCGTTACAAAAGAAGGTTTATACTTTATTCATGTTATTCAAGCCTCTAAGAGCTGATTCATTATTTAGAGCTTCTACCTCCCAAAGCTAGTTCACTAAGTACATTTTTGGCTCTGAGAAAGACTCGCACTGGCTGTATTTTTCAGTCACGAAGGCGCTTCCTGCCTCCTTCCCCTCCCCCTCCTCCTCGGCTGTGCCTCTTATAATTTGGATGTGTTGTGCTCAGTTTTGGTGGAAAGGCCTCGTGGGGTCCTGAGAGAGATGGCTACAGTATTAATCAGGCGAACTCAAGCTGCGAAGCGCGCAGAGCAAAGTGGTTCCCCCCTGGGGACGGCGCAGACGAGGGACATTGGTTCCACATGAAAGGAAGATCACAGTGGAAGGACAGAGAGAAGAGAGGAGAGGGAGGAGCCGAGTTGTTTTCTAATCTAGCGATATGAAGTCGGAGACGGGCAAATCTGTTTTCCCCTTATCAAAGTGTGTCGTTATTACTGTGAAAGGCGCCTTTTTTTTAATAGAATATATTAGCATAAACGCCGGAACGCAGCGTTATGAGTAAAATAAAGTTGGTTACAAAGAATTTTATGGAGAGGGGACATGATTCCCGTTTAATATCTGCCTCCAAACAGAATGAGTCTGCTTTTCTTGCATCTTGTTTTACTGTAATTACTCACCAGATGTTTGATGTCTGCTGTACGCAGCCAGCACATCGCGGCCTTTGTGTTGGTGATTGCATCAGGGCTCATGATCGCGTTTCACAGCAGGAGGCTTCATGCTGGCTCACACTCCTGACCTATTTGTGAATTTTTTTATTTATTTATTTTTTTATATATTTTAAAGAGCTGCAACGGCACTCGTTCGTTCTTTCCTTCTTTCTTTCCTGCCTTTCATCTACTGCTCGCATGAGCTCACTCGCCCCCGTTATCGCGTCTTTACAAGCACACAAAAGATCCGCTGGGTGGAAGACTCCAGAGGAGGCTGACTCGGGCGATAGCAGGAGTGTGTCGCCAATGGCGTTAATTTGATTAGGAGTTAGAAACGTTCACTGTTAAGTCAAATGCAGAGGCAGGCCTGAAAGGGGAGCCGGCTGGGTGAAAAGATGAAACGGAATTCCTGAGTAATGAAAATCTGAAGTGACTTGCCTGTTTCCGTTTTACAAATTACTGGCTGTGTTTACCAAAAAAAAAAAAAAATCTGCTCCTCTCTTTCAGAGCAACGATCCTTTGACCCTCGGTTACCATGGATACCCGTCTCATAGTCAGGTAAGGGACAGTCAAACACCTGCAAAAGTCCTGAGTTGCATAACATACCACATTCCTTTGGATGCAGTTCACATATAGCATTAATGTGGCTCAGTGTAGTTCCTTAAACCACAAGGTGGGGGTGTAGATTTTAATTTGATGGTTGTGTAGAAGAAGACATGCCTCCACAACCGTCACTCTTCCATTCCCATCCTCCGCCTACTTTCCTTTTTGCGCTCAATAACAGTAATCATCTTTCGGCTTGCAGTTGTTTCATCTTTAAACATGTAGATATTCTGGATTTTCTGCCCACAAACAGAAAATAGTCATGATTTTTTTTTTTAAATAAAAAAACCCAAATCAGCTGCATGGTTGACAATCTGTTTTTTGGGCCTTTGTATTAGCTGGATGATTGTGTTATTAGACTGCTCAGTTTATGTGGTTAATCCTTAGATCATCCTCCGTTCATCCACTCATCCTCTCATGCTCTGCCCATAATCCCCTCATCCCTCGCTCTCCGTGATGCTCAGCAACCTCTGTCTGCTTATCTGCACTTTATCTGTCTTCAGTCTTCTGAGTGTTTTTTTTTTTGTTTGTTTTTTTTTAATACTGCTAAGTGGATGCTGCTGATGCCCAAAAGTCAATTAGTCGTTTTTTATTTCATTATAAGATGATAAAGCTTTGAATCATTTCCTTCCAAATGATGCCCGAAGGGTGCTCGTGAAGTTTTTTTGTGTGAACTATCATCTCTTGTTGGAATGGAGAGAAGACAGTCGTTGACTTCTTCAGGGGTTTGGAAGTGTGAACTGACCAGGGAAAAAAAAGGGAGGGGAAGAAAACAATGCCGGGCAGCAGAGGTTTTTCACAACACCGATGTGCTAAACTGTCAACAGCAGTGTGAGAATAATGCGATCAAAGGCTCCTGAAAGGAAGAGCCTGGAGAGTAGCAGGAGCTCTGTGTGTGAAGCGAGAGACGAGCCAGCTGCAGATGGAGTGAAAAGCCTGCTGGATTTATCATCCGCCGAAGCTCCTCTGGGGTTTTGCAGCCTGGACGGCCGTGCCCGTTTGTTTAGTTTGCGACATGGGTGTGACACGGGACCGTTCCCCTCAAATTCCCATTGATTTCCACTTGTACCGAACAGACTTAACGAGTAGCAATGAGGTGGTGGCGAGCTGTTTGTGATGACTTTTCACATTGGCGTCCACAAGCAGCTGTTCAGAGCAACCAAGGTGGGTGCAGGATGCCTAGTAACACATTGGATCAGCAGGTTTTTGCCATGAAACCAACGACAGTCGCTGGCTGTTTTTCCTACTCAGCTGCACACCATTCTGGAGGTCTTTTGCTGGTAATAGTCTGGCTGTGTCAAATGCTTCATTTGGCTTCTGGAGGCCGTTTCTTCCATGTTCATTGGTCTCTCTGAAATCGAATCCAGAGGACTTGAATTATTATCTTCTTTGATA
Source organism: Xenentodon cancila (assembly GCA_014839995.1). Classification (NCBI taxonomy): domain Eukaryota; kingdom Metazoa; phylum Chordata; class Actinopteri; order Beloniformes; family Belonidae; genus Xenentodon; species Xenentodon cancila. Next base: position 4,644,289 of record CM026198.1, on the reverse strand, counting down.
CAAACGAATAGCCAAAAAGGACTGTCTAGACTATCTTGCAGCAGCGTGGCCACCTTTATCATTCATCACTACTCCAGCCTTCTTACTCCACTGCATGTCATTTGTGATGTCTTTTGGTGATACTGGGCTGGTTGTTGCTCTGCCTACATTACATGCCTAATTTCTCTGATTTAGCTGTATGCCTTTCCAATGGCATCTTGAGGCAATTTCTTCTGCCTCCTCTTGGTACTTCCCCCTGGAAATCAGTCATATCCAGAGTAGCCTGACTAATTATTTGTTTTGAAGAGGAAAAGAAATCGGGATCAGTTCTCTTTTCTCCTTCCTGGCGTTCTTGGATGTGAGGAGAGAGAGTCTTAAACTTCATGCCCGTGTTGTCACCTGATAAGTGAGAGTTAGGTGTGGTACTCTTGTGAAACAGCCATGTGAAAGAAATTAGGATAGTAAATTATAGTTGACATGTGAAAAACCGTCAATCTCATTTAGAGAATCACCTTCACAACTTGAACTAAGCATAAAAAAACAAGTGCTTATTTAAGTGCATAAGACATTGGGATCCGTGTTTACTAAACTTCAGACCTGACTGCATTACTTCATACTACATATTGCATTATATATTGCCTACATGTATACTTGGATGGAAACCTGTATACAAACTGAGCCTTTCTCCCAAAGTCTATACAAATGCAAACTGTGAAGAATAATTAATTCAGGGAATTCAGAGACTCTCGGTACCAACTCTTCCTCCATTTTGTCTTCTCCCGGAGTAGCTGGCTCATTTCTGTTGTGTTTTGAGATGTGTTTGTCTGTCATGTTAGCACGCAGCAGTCAAACTTTGATCACACGCTCACACTTTGCTCAGTTTAACACCATGGTGCATTGCAAATGATTCCAAGTAATGGGTTTCAGAGCACAATGATGCTGTTGTGTTAGAAAGACCAATAATAATTTAGATTGTAGTAAAATTTAAATGGAAAAGGGTTTTCCTAGGAAACGTTGCATCTTTGGACTGTTTGGAGACAAATGACTGTGCATGAATACAAATCAGCATAATGTTCTGACCATATTCGGTTTTCTACACTGATAGATAAATAACCCAAAAAGGCGACCGTTTATTGGTTCTGCTCTGTGATCTCAGATGGTGTTAAAGTGAGGCATGTTTGGCGCCTTCAGCTGTAACGTTGTTTGGTATGTTGGAGCACATGGAAATGGTGAGAGCAAACAAATAATGTGTATACCTGACATGTATTCAAGTTTAATCAAATTCATTTGTAAATAACTTGGTGTTTGATTAAACACTTTTGATTGTTGAGTTCATATGTGCCCTTATTAGCTGCCATTTAGCTATTACACCAAAAACAAGAACCTGTAACGAAAAAAACCTAACAAGAACCTGTAACGAAAAAAACCTAACAAGAACCCGTAACGAAAAAAACCTAACAAGAACCCGTAACGAAAAAAACCTAACAAGAACCCGTAACGAAAAACACCTAACAAGAACCCGTAACGAAAAAAACCTAGGCAAGTTCCTGCGACGCAAAAACCTAGGCAAGTACCCGCGGCGCAAAAACCTAGGCAAGTTCCTGCGGCGCCAAAACCTAGGCAAGTTCCTGCGGCGCCAAAACCTAGGCAAGTTCCTGCGGCGCCAAAACCTAGGCAAGTTCCTGCGGCGCCAAAACCTAGGCAAGTTCCTGCGGCGCCAAAACCTAGGCAAGTTCCTGCGGCGCCAAAACCTAGGCAAGTACCCGCGGCGCCAAAACCTAGGCAAGTACCCGCGGCGCCAAAACCTAGGCAAGTACCCGCGGCGCCAAAACCTAGGCAAGTACCCGCGGCGCCAAAACCTAGGCAAGTACCCGCGGCGCCAAAACCTAGGCAAGTACCCGCGGCGCCAAAACCTAGGCAAGTACCCGCGGCGCCAAAACCTAGGCAAGTACCCGCGGCGCCAAAACCTAGGCAAGTAACCGCGGCGCCAAAACCTAGGCAAGTACCCGCGGCGCCAAAACCTAGGCAAGTACCCGCGGCGCCAAAACCTAGGCAAGTACCCGCGGCGCCAAAACCTAGGCAAGTACCCGCGGCGCCAAAAGTAGCCGTAACTTGACCAAATAGAAACCTGGCCAAATTGATGCCCCGCTTAAACCTCACCATCTAGTGTTAAATATTTTGTAAAAGACATAAGTTAATTAGTAAATGAAACGCCTGTATTTGAATTAAAACTTTCCCATATGAGAATCTCTGTTGGATGTTTTTGTCAGAAATTTGGACAAAACTGTCGTATTTGTCTCCCTGGTTAATGGGATGGTTGTTGGGAAAATAAAGGTGTATAAATAAATATGCAGCTATGACAGTTCATGTATTTGTACTGTGTAGTACTTGATGTCAGCAGATTCTCATCATATTGGAGCTCCCAAAGGTAAACACTTTGTAGTGCTGACATCAAACGCTACCTTTAACCTGCATTTAGTGTAGAAGACACGGATGCAGTTGTGTTTATATATTGTGTGTACGTATAACTCTTCTGCCAGTTTCATGCTGCTGTTTTTACATGCAAGACCTGAGACGAGTCTGTGTAGTAACACTCAGTTTGTACCTGTTATGAAAACGTTACTTGTGATTTGATATGACTGCATTCTTGAGCCTTACAAAAAAAAAAAAAAGAGAGAGTTTGAACATTGTGCAATTACCAGCGCATTTGCGTAACAAGGCACACGCCTGAAAGGGAATGGAGAGTGAAGGAGGGAAAATCTTCTCTTCCTCTCCCAGCGGTGCCAGCAGCCCCAGTTAACTCACCTACATGGAGAAAGAGAGCAGAAGAAGAAAGAGAGAGAAGAGGGAAGGACTGCGACATGAGAGAGAAGCCGAGGGGAGGGGAAAGTTTGCAGGTGTGACAGGCAGAGAAGGAGGAGGCGGCGGTGGGGGAGGCGTCAGGCTATCTGGGAGAGAGAGGAGGAGGACTGAAGAAGATACAGAAGAGATGAGCAGGCAAGGGCACAGCAGCAAAACAGAAGGCTGGGGGTAGAGGGAAAGCAAGGAGCGAGTGGGAGAGGGAAAGAAAAGCGCGAGTGGGAGACGAAGAGAAAAAGAGAGGGAGAAAGACGGGAAGGGAAGGGAAGCAAGCGAGGGAGAGTGACAGGGACAGAGGCCAGCAGAGGAGGAGGAGGAGGAGGTGGCGGGGAGGGGATTGGCAGGGCAGACAGAGCGAGCGGGGGCAGAGAGAGGGAGATTTTGAATCTGAGAGACAGACAAGAGAGACTGAGCTGGTGAGGTGACACAGGCTCGGAGAGGGAGAGCAGGCGAGGCAGCGCGAGGAGCCAGAGGAGCGAGGAGCGACGACACTTTGAGTTGTTGCACAGAATACGATGATGGGACTGTACTATCCTAGCGTGTTGTCGGTGAGTGTTTATCTTGATATCTTTCCGTATCCGCGTACACGTCTACTGAGCCTCGCCGCCGAGGCTCAGGCTGCACTGTACATGAAACGGCATCAGAGCTGGCTGCACTGTCACTGAGCATTAAATGTTAATTAACCACTAACAGATGAGGACTCTGCTTGACCCGTTTTACTACAGTCGTGCACGCAGGACATTAGGACTCTTGTTAGGACTCTGCGCACAGTTGCCGTGACGGATATCAACACTGGAAACTAGTGTAGTAGGTGTAAGTGACGGCGAGATACGAGGCTGGAGATTGTAGTGCTGCAGTGATGATTTGCTGTGGTGAAATGCAGGAGCAGCGAATGTATTATTGTACGCCGTTGTTGTGGCATCTGTTCTCCTGCCCAGAGCTAGAAGTGTGCACGCAATCTGAACAGCAAGAGCTGCCACTGCCAGAAACTGTGCTCTGTCATGTATTATGTATGCTCAGAAGAATCTATGCAAGCATGCAGCACACCGCGTTACTCCGTACAGCTGCATGTAGCGTTAGAGTGCACGGCTCCAGCCGTCAACTCTGCAGACATTTCCCAGGCAAAGGAGTGGAAACGGGGAAGCAGTAAAGAGGGGGGAGGAGGAGGAGAGGTAAGTGCAAAAAGTCCTTCTGTATCGTCCCCGCAGCTGTCTCTGTACATCGCTCAAGACTGTGAGCGAAAGGGACAGGTGTCCACTGAACAGTTGCCCCTGTCTCTTACTTTCTCGTGTTCCCTTCTGCATCTCTTCTGTTCGGTAACAACACCTCCTCACTGTAATATCTGTGTCACACATTACACAAACACACAGTGGGCTGCAAAGTTGCTGCATGAAGTGTCATGTTCATATTGCATTTCAGTTGGTGTGAGTCAGGATGAGTGTGTCTTTGGTACCTCTTCTTTTTTTCCAGCTATACCTTGGATTCCTGCTCTCTTTACTGTTTGACCTCTTTTCTGCCTTCTCTCGCTCTCCCTGGGGCCCTGGCAGCTGTTATCTCAATGTTTTCCTTTAAGAGCCTGAAGAAGGGGGTGGGGGAGGGGGATGGGCCACGAAAATGGAGAGAGAATGGGAGCGAAGACAGCAGAAAATTGATTTATTTTTTTTAAATTTTAGTTAAATGTGACAGGGCGTCCTCAGACAGTCACCGCGGAAGCTGAACGCGGAGCAGGAGACGGATGGGGTGAAAGATGTGGAAATGTGACAATACTGTAGGGCACGGCAGGTCAGCCGCAGGGGGCTGGTTTGCTCAGCGACGCCGCTTCACACTGTGGAGCTGACTTTGCAATTACGTGTGAGTAAATGTGCAGCGCTGCTGTATCATAAGGGTAATTTATTAGCCCCTGTAACGGAGCTCTGTGTGCTATTAATGTCGGCCTGTTAAAAAACAGCAGACTGGGTGCACAGAGACTGAAATATTTTCTCAAGCCCCACCTAGGTGAGTGCCCTAAGGCGAGGGAGAGACACACGCCTACCTGGTGCAAAGAGCTGAGCACATACTGCCACGCTTGCATAAACTGTGAATGGGTCGTGAGGATTCACCCATCTTCACCCCCCCGTATTCCCCCACCCGGCTGCCTCCACCTCCAAAATCTTATTGATTCTTTGCTGAATTTTACATTGATGCTTGCTAAATGATCCCAATGAGCTGTGTTGCCGTGGCAACTTAGGATGAGTCACTCATTTTGTCTTGATTGTTAGATGTTCGAAGCATTCTGATGTTGAGCAGTGAGGTTTAACACCTTTTTGGACCCTAAAGAGCTAAACTGCTTCAGCCTTGAGCTCGAAGGATATTCATGTTTACGTTTTTCTTTTCTTTTTTCTTTTCTTTTTTTTCCCCCTCGTTTGCAGACTTTTGGTTGTCTAACTGCTCCTTGTGAGGATAGGGGGTTTTGCTTGGAGTGACGGCACCGTCCTCCAGCTGGCTTGAAAATATTTGTAAAGCGCTCTGGACAACAGCTCGTGTGTTGTCGTAACACAGAGTTCGTCCCAAACTAGACAAACTGGTTTCATGGTCATAGCTGTTTCACCGGAGGAGGCGTGTTCGGGTTGGGTAAATACATATCTGTCAATGAGTTTGTGTGCTCACCTGCACATGTGTTTGACTGTGGTCATCTCCTCTTTTTGTCTCGGACTGTTTATCTTAATAAAATGCTGCAGAAAGGAGATGAAAGCCAGCTATTGTGTGTTCCTGTGCACATGTATGAGGAAGAGGAATCTCCCAGAAATGCTGCGTGAGGAAGGGGACACCCTAGAAGGCAAAATGATGGGGATGGACCGGGGAGGTGGGCTTCTTTTGACAAGCACGCTTGTTACCCTATAAGGAGATGGAGAAAAGCGTTGTGGGAGGAGCTTGCACGCAACGGGTATCCTGTTGCTATGAAGCAAGGGGCTTGACTGACACGTGTGGGGGCGGGACGTATGGAAGGGGTCCCGTCTGGATTTCATGAAGCGTAAAGAAGTGAGGCGCACAGCAGAGGGAGTGGGAGGAAAGGGAGAGCAGCAGCAAGAGCAGGAGGAGGACGAGGAGCAGGAGGCAGAGTGATGGAGGAAGAGGGGTTGACGTCGGGTGGAATAATTTAACAAGAGAGGGTGTCTCCTGTCTCCTCGGTGTGCCACAGACGCGTTGTAAAACGTTTCTCCAGCTGTTTGCAGTGTGGGTAACAGCGGGGCGCGCGCAGGAGCTGAGCTGTGAGCTGAGCTGTGAGCTGAACACCGAAACTTCCTCAGTTAATCTGATTATTGAGCCAGAATATGAGCTGCCGTTAACAACATGAATCACGCTTTCCACAGTCGAGTTTGTTGAATTGGCCTTTATACTAATGCTGGCGGCCAGAGGATGTAAGATCCTGAAATGCCATTATTCATGTGAAATGACCCAGTGATGGCCTAGTTAGCTGTTAGCCCTGTTTCCTCTCCTCTCCTCCTTATTTCCTCTCCTCTCGTAGCACGGCGAGACTGCTGAAGACGAGTTCGCTCTATAACGTGCCTCCTCAGACTGCTAAGTGACCCGAAAGGAAGCTGGCTACGGCTACCGCTCTGAGTCACTTGGCTCGGTCCGGCCAGCGAATGCACTTACACAACCCTTAGCGTCGTCCTAACACCAGGGGAGAGGACGTGCACGCGCAGATGTGTGCTGGAAATGTACAGAAGTAAGTGCTGACACAAATGCATGGAGTTGGCACTCTTCAAATTGACCAAGGATGCCCTCCGTCTGCGCCTTTGTGTTCCGCCTCTTATCCGCGCGGTCTGCTTGCATTTGTTCAGGAGATGCTTTTATCCTGATGCGAATCTCAAAGGCCACTCGCAGTCAGCAAAACGCCTGTAGCTGAACGGGCTGAGGGAGCACATTGAAGTGAAGGGAGGTGGCTGGGAGGAGGGCAAAGCGTCACAGAGGCACATAGCTGCGTGGACACTGATGCACGGTGTATCAGGTAGAGGGGACTGTTGAGAAGTGGCCAAAGTGGATCTCCTCGGAAAAGGCCAACGTGAAACACAAATGCACGGTTGTTTTTGGCTTGTGTTCCCACCTCTATTTTCGTCTGGCAGAAGGAGCAGTAACAGCCGGGGTAGTCATTTTTCCTGCTGGCGGGAGTCCGTTTGAGCAGGAGCACCAACAGTAAGCTGATCAACAGACTGCGATCAGGTCTCGGCTTTAATGGCACGAAAATCATTTAAGTTCAGCATAACATCATTATGTGCACTATGGAAGTCCAAGTCACTATCACTTTGTCAGTTACTCCAGGACTGACTCATCTAGATTTAAGTGAGATGAGTCATCAATGTTGGGACTCAAACGGTAACACATTTCATTCTGCAGGATTAGGGTAGTTTTCCCACCATGGATCAGAGGATGGTTTTGTTGCGCTCAATGTCTTCTGGTTAATCATATTCTCGGTGTAAGCTGCTGCAGCAGCAGGCGGGTCAGTCCAGGTTTCCTCCAATGTTTTTACTTGCTTTGATTTGGCTTTATTGGTCCAGGTTAAGGTTTATTTGTCAGTGGTGGAGTATTTACGTTGTAGCAAATGGAGGCGACAGTTAAAGAAAATAACATCTAGATCTTTAATCAAAAGAGCATTTTTTTAACACTTAAATAGCCTTCAGGGTGCAGATTCCGTGCGGTTTTCCTTTCATTTAGATGTTCTCGTTCGCTTTACTACAAGATGCAGCCATAGATCAGCCACTGGCCGGAGCCTGCTGGCTTTTGGCTTGATGAGCCGTGACCGGTGACCGGCTGATTAGTCACAGATGTATCAGATTAGCTGACACAGACTAACCACACGGACAAACAAACATTGTCGGCTTGGAAATCCATTGCTGTAAATTAACTAATCACTTCTTTTCCAAGCTAGACGAGCTTTGCTGGTCGTTGCTATTTGCTCACGGCTGTGAGGGAAATGTGCAGCTGGCATCCACGAAGTGCAGCAGCGACGCAGCATGAGCCTCCTGAGATGGGATAAATTCAGATATATTGCAAGTTGGACTCAAGAAAAGGTGAATGGAAGAGCCCCAAAAAGCCAATAAAATTCCTTAAGTCTGCAAAAAAATAAAGAAGAAAAGGAACTCGCCTTTTTTATAAACGCATGCTGGAGAAGGTGGAATTGTGTGAAGTGTGAAGGTGGGGCGATCCGTACTGGGAATTGTCCTGTCTGTGGCCGTCAGATGGGAGGAGCTTGACAGTGATCCAGTGTTTACTGTGAGCCAAAACCCCAGACATGAAAGGATGAAGAGCTGAAAACTATTCCTGAAGACATCTCTCCATTTTTCTGCTGTAGGTGGTCACGATTGGAGGTTTTATTGATGCCTTTTGTGTTCTGTTTCCTGATGATCTGCCTTCACGGTACACGGCTTTCAGACTGACACATTGCTGAGCCATCTCCAAGAGCAGACAGATATCTGTCATGCTGAATTTCTGGAGCTGTCGTGTCTCCACGTCCAAGTTACAACCAGCGGGAGAGCAAGGCATGGGCTGAGGTCACCGCGACAATGGGAAACCCGCGAAGCACCGGGAAGGAGCTCCATTTGCATCTTTGAGGTCCTAGGTTTCCTCTACATGCTATCGTCGCCTCACGTGCACGAGTCTTCAGTACCGGGCGCTCTTTTGCTTTTACTTCACTGATGTGTCATCTGTTGACATTTTTATCCCAAAAATCTCAACAGAATGAGATACGCGGAGGAGAGGGATTCGGTGCCTGTTTTGGTCCACAAAACATCAGCGTTTGACTGGAGCGTAGTTTTGCAGGTTGCCAGCTTTGTCGATAGTGGCGGTCGTGATGTACAATGTTCAACAAGGAAATGACAACTGCGATAGAAAGAAAAAGAAGCAACACGACAACAATAAAAGTTTGGACACTGCAAGCCAACAGCTTGCACTGCTCTTTTATTTGCTGGGTGCTTTTTCCAATCAACTCCTGTGCTGCACGTGGTTTCACATCTTTGGGAATGAGTCAGATATGCTTCAGCAATGAAGCATCATTTGAAAATCTTGCTTCAAAACACTTCAAATCCTCTCACTGGAGCAGAATGTAGCCCCGAGTAAAGCTGTGGGGATCAGAATCTGCACCTCCAAATCTGAGGCCATGGTTCTCAGTTGGAAGTGGAGAAGTTCAAGTGTCTTGTGGTCTTATTGATGAGTTGAGGGGGTTACAAGTGGATAAAATGAGTTACATTCGTGAGCGAGTCAGTTGAGTCACTGCTCCTCCACATCGAGGGGAGTCAGCTGAGGGGGTTCAGGAATCTGGTAAGGATGCCTCCTGGATGGATTTGTGGGAAGGCGTTTCAGACAGGATGCACACGTGCAGGCCCAGGAAACGTCTCTTAGCTGACCTGGGAACCAGGGTCTAAACATCCCTGCAGCACTCCTGGATGTGAGTGCCGACCCGTCGCCCCCTCCACATGAGACAGCAATTTATTTTCAAACCTGGCGAGGACAGTTTGCATTTTCCTTTCCATTTCGTTTTAGTTTTTTTTTTTACCCTGATGATGGCACTAGATGAAAATTTGAGGCATCGCCAGCTTCCCTTAGCCACTTCAGGGTACGTTGAATGTGCTGAGACATTTCAAAGGCAGACGGAGCAGACGCATCAGTCGTTACCCACAGAAAAGTACTTTTATTTTTGCCATAATTTTTGTGCTTTGACTCTGAGACTGCACCCACACACAAACGCTTCCCTCATGGCGGTAAGATGTTGGCAGTGCATCATTCCCTTCTACTTTTCCCATTTCACCACTTCACTCAAAGCTGGGTGATCAGCTTTCCTTTTTTTAGCCCGACAGAAGCAGCTCTAGTTTCTTTATTTCTGTTTGTTATCCAGAATGACTTTCTCCACCCACTATCACTTTTCATATCTGCAGATGATTTTTTTTTTTTTTTTTTTTTTATATTAAATCGAAGATGGGCTAATGCAAGGTGAGGTCACCCGCTGTGCCATTTGGGAAGCAGCTTTTCCATTGCGCAGCTAAAAGCCTGGTCTAAACTGGCCAATTTACATGCTTCTGCTGTGCCTTTTGTGTAGCTGTGAGTGAAGCACATGTAATGAATTCAGAGAGCTCCATGCAAGGACTGCAGCTCGTGTTTGCATTATTACCACCAGTGATGTAACATTTTGAATAAAAGTCCTGCCATGCAACAGTGCATGGTACGTTCTGGCATATTTTGTAAATCTTAATGGTAAACTTACAGTATAACAGGTATTTTAAGTGAGCTTATGGAATGTATATTGCAGTAATGTGTAGAAACAGGAGTCTACTTATTTATAAGTTTTCCAAAGCCGTAATATTCAACACAATGTGATGAGCATCCATTGGCAACATACGCAGTTACTGAAACTAACGGCAGGACAGGAAGGGAAGGATGTGGGGGATGATATCAGCAAGATCTTAATTTGGGTGCTTGTGGGCAAGATTGGACGAGGTTCGTACAGCTGCAGGGTTTAGATGAGCGGACACAGCTGCTATCTGAAAATGTGAATAAATTTGGACACTGCGGTCAGTAATCTGGTGGCTGCGCGGCTCAAGTGCCAGGCGCTGAAGATGGAGAACATGGTTTCTGTTCTGAGACTCTTCACCTGACAGGCGGGCAGAGGGAGCAGTTCGGGGATTTCTCCATGAAAAGGAGGATGTGTGCAGCACGGTGTGATACCAGGCTTACAGTGTTGAGATTAACAGCACGTGTGTTTACTGCCTGTTATCAAGGAGCGGGAGGGAGTAAGATAACAGGATTTCTGCTTGTGATTACGCTGCTGAATCACAAGAGGCAGACCAGTGCTGCAGTCATTAAAGCACCAGGTACCGTCCGCTTTCTCTTTACATCAGCAGGAAATGGGGGCAAAATGGATACCGGGTTCTGCACAGGGAATGTTCTGGGAATAGACGAGATGGTTGCATGTTGCCGATGACGAATAATCCAGATTTTAGCCGTGCGAGTTGAGAGAGAGCGTGTTCCCTCGTTTAATCTTTCATAGGAAGGCATGATGGAAACGTCTGGTCTTCACCAGGTCTTTAATGAATCCCGCCTCAGATGAACAACGGCGCTTTCTGTTGTTTTGATTTATGATTTTAACAAAACCAAGCCACAATGCAGAAATGGTGCATTTAAAAACTAATATACACTAGAGATGTCTGATACCAGCACCATGGGTATCGTCCACTAGCAAGGTCCGAACCAATGCCGGCCTCTTTTTATAAGTCATTTATTTTAAATGTGCTACCAACCTGGAGCGATGATCAGATGGTTGTCATCAGAACATCACTCGCACTTCCTTGGGATGACGGGTCTTTATTCAAAGCTCCAAACGTTCAATCTAGCGTCAAGGTCCGACATTTTCAATAACCGTCAAGCGCTGATGAATTCTTTAAACTTGTCCATTATTGCTGTGGTTTCAGGTTCTCTCTGGGAAAACTCTTGTTTCTGAGAAAACAAACTAGAATTGGTTTCTTCAGTTCCTCCGTCTTCCCCTTTCACTCAAGTTCCTGGTGCCATTTCATCATAATGTGTTTATACACATCTCTCTTGAAGTTCAGCCGCAGCATTTTAGTCCGTTTGTGGTTTCTATTCTGGCTTATTTCAACACATTGATTTTTATTTTGGTTTTCTACCTTTCTGTTGTAAGTTTAGTAGTACGTTGGAGATCATTGTCCTATTGGATGAACCAATTTCCTCCAAACCTCAGCTGTCTGAAAGATTACCTCACATTTGAATGTTGGCCTAATATGGTGCTGTGCCTCCCGGCCAAACATCTCCCCTTTGGTCTTATCTGTCCAAATGACATTGTTTCACAAAGCTGCAACAACGATTATTGATAAATTTACCCAACTGGATGATAATGCAATAAACATTAAAAGAACAACAACGAAAAAAAGACCGACCAGCAAAGTTGTTTTAGTAAAAACTCTTTACTGGATATAAACACAAACCAATAATCCTATATAGAAAATCCTTACGTCTTCCACGTGCATCCTGAACAGTCAAATTCTCCAAAGTCAAAACAAAAACAAAAAACCAAATTGGGAAGAAAACAAAAAGTTTGGAGGGCTCTCATCCGATTGTAGCTGCTACCGCAAGGATATATTCCACAGAGCCCCGGTTATTTAATCCACTGCAATCTGATGATATATCCCGCAAGAGGAGAAGACGTATTCAATGGAACTTGCTAAAAACCAGAATCTCAACGCCATGACACCGATCAGGTCTTGCGTAGACTCGCGGACATGTGTGTTCCAGTCAGCGTGGAACTGTGACAGGACGCCACCTGTGCAACAAATCCAGTCGTGAAATTTCCTGGCTTCTAAATATTCCACAATCAACTGTCAGCTGTATTATAACAACATGGAAGCGTTGGGGAATGACAGCAACTCTGACACGAAGTGGTAAATCACGTAAACTGACAGAGCGAGTGCAGCAGATGCTGAGGCGCATAGTGTGAAGAGGTCGTCAATCGCTACAGACCTCCAACCTCATGTGGCCTTCAGATCAGCTCAAGAAAAGTCCACAGAGAGCTTCATGAATGGGTTTCCATGGCTGAGCAGCTGCATCCAGCCATACATCACCAAGTGCAAAGCGTCGGATGCAGTGGTTTAAAGCACGCCGCCACTGGACTCTGGAGCAGTGGAGACGCCTTCTCTTGAGTAATGAATGGCACTTCTCCATCTGGCAAGCTGATGGATGAGTCTGGGTTTGGTGGTTGCCAGGACAACAATACTTGTCTGACTGCATTGTGCCAAGTGGACAATTGGACAATTCCATGCTCCCAACTTTGTGGAAACAGTTTGGAGCTGGACCCCTCCTCTTCCAACATGACTGTGCACCAGTGCACAAAGCAGGTCCATAAAGACCTGGATGACAGTCTGGTGTGGTAGACTGCTATCTTGAAGGTTTTCCACATGTTAATAATCGTTCTCTCTGTACAAGGATGTTTAGAAAAGTTTCCCAGATTGATGGATGGCAGCAGTTACGTCTCTAACATCACTGCTGATGCCTTTCCTTCTTGGCGTTGTGTCGCCACACACTTAAATACTCTACACCAGCAACCTGCTAAAATGTCTTCTTTTTTTTAGAGGTGTTCAGTCTTTCTGATGACAATCATTAACCCTCCTAACTCTAATGGGAGTAGTAAAGTTGTACTTGATTTTGGTAGTTTTGGTAATATTTGGTGTGGTGGTGGTGTTCTACTGAGGTTCCATTTACCTTTTTAAAAAAAGAAAAAAACATTTTAAAATTACTTTGAAAAAAAAACCATAAACTGCTCTTAATAGGTACTAAATGTTTGTCACTTTCATTTCTAAGTGAGCATCTTCTTACTGTATTTGTCTCATGATCTGTAGATAAACCGCAGTTCCCCGGTTTTGTCTGCCGACCTTCTCTCATGTCTCAGTATTGACGTGATCCGTGTCGACTGCGTACATCCACTGCTTTGTTACTGGGTCAAGGGGCCGGACTTCAGCGTCGCAGGTGTGACCATAAAAAAGGTCAAAAGCTTGGAAACAGATGGCATACACAACCTCCCGCACACTTTTAACTCTCCCAGAGGGACAGGGATACATTGCATCTCAGCTGAAGCCCGTCACTCATGCACACTCACGTGCACACACGCGGTCGCATACATGCACAATAGCCAAGCAGTACTCTAGGAAACGCCAGTAATAAAAAAAGGACATCAACCATCACTGTTACCTACTGCTACCTCACCTGGCTCCATCTAAGTCAGAGGAGCTGCACATCTACGCTGAGCCCCTCCAGGAATGACCCGGCTCCTCAAATATTTTGGCTATTTCAGCTGCTTGAGTTGAACAAGACGGACTGGAGAAACCTGTCGCATAGCGTTTCAGCTTTGCTCTTTTTCTTCAACATGACAGATCGGTACGACGATTGTCCAGTACGTTTTACTGCCACTCATCCAGACCCAGAGATCCACTTTAGGCAGAACTTAACAAATCTAGTGGGGGCAATGTGCTTTTTACAGCTAAGAGCTGTAACCAACAAAACAACATCATCTGTAAAAAGCAAGGATTTAGTCCTAAAATGACCAAACTGGAAACTCTTCTTGCCCTGGATGGGGCTACGTTGTCCACACAGGATCAACATCTCCTCGTCTGACTTGTGACCAGTAATGAAAAACAAACTTTCACTAATGTTACACAGGGACCAAAATAGTGCATAGCAGAGGCCTTAATACCACATACTCTCCAAACGTTTCCCACTGAACATCATCGGGGACATGGGCGTAATCCTTCCCCAAGTCCACAAAACCCATGAAGACTGGTTGGTTGGTCAAGTTCCCACACGCCCACCAGCCTGTGACATAAAGATACTGTTTATGAACTCTCACAGATACCGTCTCGTTGTAAACACTCTGTTTTAAACATTTAAAGAATATATTATTCCTCTGGAATAACTTCAGAGTGGCACTTTAACTTGTCAATAGAAAGACCACAATGGCAAGATACCAATGAAAGCAAGCAAGTAAGTTGTTGTTCAATTTTGACTTTTTTTCAGATGATGTGACTGCAGTGGCCTACAGAAGATAAACATGAAGAGTGTAACATTAGATACATGGATCATTGTTAAGAGATATTACTCAGCACACATGCAAGACTGAAGGGAAATTGATGAGCATCGTTAAATTGGTATTTGCGAACATAGTCCATGGTCAATTAATATTGAATATGAAACCTATGGGGCATAAATCGGTAACTCGCCCATTTGCCAGCAAAGCCCTGCAATGAGAATTTTCAGGAATCTCTAAAGGGGCCAAAGCACATCCCGTCCTTGGGTTGTGTACTCAGAACAGCTGTGAGAAACTGCTGGATGGAAAGATGTGTGCTGACTGGATACGCGGAGAGTCACGTCTTCACATTCATCAACGGTACGCAAACGGCCATCTCATCTCCTTCGATGATGATATCGCCATTGCGGCTGTTTTCTTTATTGGCGGTAGACACCAAAAGTTTGCTAACTCAGTAGATCCTATCAGGTCCGTGCCTGTTAATGTAGACACGACAGCTGAAAGGACCCAGGAGGCGGTGGACCCTTTTGCCAATCTAATCTCCAAGGTTTCATCCCAGACGCCCACCAAGAAACAGAGCTTTAATGTGAACACTGCAAGACTCCTTGTTACAAGACAGGATGTTCTGTAGTCTGAACACAGCGATTTACTGACGATGAAAATCACGCAGAGTGAAAGTGTCCTGAGTAGAGCTGAACATGGATGTAGTCTTGCTGTAATTTATAAAAGGATTAGCAGTAAACTAAAGCCAATAGATCCTCACAGTTTGATGTAGTCTTTGACCAGCCATCCTGTGCAATCTTCAGAGTTATAAATAGATTTAAAAAAAAAACCCGTGATGGACAGTTTATCTTTGCAGCCACAGATCAAAGGCAAACCATTCCTCTTCTATCAGTCACCACCTTTTATCGTCCTCATCCCCCACCGCCGTCTCCCTTCACACTCTAACCATTACCATTTAGGGTATCCGTGCCCTGCTGCCGGCAGTTAAGAATGCGTGTGTGTTTGTGTGTAAGTGTACTTTCATGGCGTTCTCTAACATGTTTTTGAATGTCGGTAACTTAAACATCTATTTGTGGGGTAATCGTGTTCGGAGCGCTTGGGCAGACTTCCATGCTGACAGTTGGTCTTTGTGTGGGCACTGAGGTGTGTGGGTGTTCGCGTGTCAAAGGTGGTGTGTGTGTGTGTGTGTGTGTGTGTGTGTGTGTGTGTGTGTGTGTGTGTGTGCGTGTGTGTGTGTGTGCACCCATTAGACACTTATGTTTGTTCAGCACACTGAGCGTGGAGGCATCTGACCCTCAACACTAGATGTAGCTGCAGTGAATATTTAATGGGGAGGAGTGTAGATGCATGTAGGAAATTTAAATTTAGTATCATGCCAGCAAGACGTTTTGGCTGAAGCTCCAGGGAAAGTGGCCTCTGCGTGTTCGAGTGGTTTCCTCTAAAAGATACGACTTTTACCAGCCAGTTACTTTGGCTTTAACAGCACCCCCCCCACACACACTCTTCTCTCGCCTTCTTCCAACAGGGTTCTCAGGATAGTGCTGGCGGTCAGGAGGGACTCGTACCCCCACCTTTCTCCACGTTCCCACCTCCTCCACCACCACCTCCCCAGAACGGCCTGACCTTGGATTATGGGGGCAGCCTTTATGCAGCGGGGGCCGTCCAGGGTCCAGTGGAAGCCGGCGGAGCCGGAAATAGCGCAGCCAATGCCGCCAACAGTCTCAGTGGCCAAGTGAGTGCTGCGTATTTATGCCCCTGGTGGGCGCAGATGCATGTTAGAGATTTAAAATGTACACATGGGAAATGCTTATAACATGAATTAGACTACTGAGCGATCCGGTTTCATATCCCTGTCCTTCATTCTCAAACTTGAACTGTATCATCCTCTTTCTGTCATCATGCACACTTTAAAATATGTCCTTTCCATTGGCTACTCTTTTTGCATCTGACTCAGACTTCCATAACTCTTTGCGTGCACGCTCCTCTTGTGACCAGAAACGCATTACCGAGCGTTTGGGTCTAGGTTGCCCTCATTTAATGTTGCATGCGTTAATCACACTCAAATGCACGTGAGCCACATGAGCCACATTAGTTTGGGGTTGTGCGCTCCATCACGGGGTCATATACACACCGTACAACACAGCAGCAACCATCTCCCAGCAGCCGTTGGACATTCAGAGTAACCTTCTGCTGAAGCTACACAGCTCTTCAGATGGTGTTCAGGATGTCCCATGTTGCCATTTTCTTTTATTTGCTTTTTTTTTTATACCAGTCCAAACATATTTGAGTTGAGTCTGTAGTTATTCACACAGCTTTCTCAGGGGTTTTCCCCCCATTTTTCTGCTTTGGAGTAGTTTAAAAAAAAGGATTTAGCAGTTAATAGCTCTGATACACCAGGTATCTTCTTTTTTGTTATTCATAAGTGTCTGTAGAACACATTCAAGCACACTGACATAAAAACTTCTACCTATTTTCTAAGATCCAGTTGGAGAAGATTTTATCAATTGTTGATTTTTTTTTTTTTTTTTTTTTTTTTTTTTTTTTTTAATTTAACACCCTGTAACATCTTGTTTCCATATGCTTCTGTTTCCTCAAGCGCCGCATCCGTTCACTCATCGTTATGGGAACCTGCACGGTCTCTAATATAAATGTAAACCTTTTACTTCCGGCGTGTAATTCGGCGTGCTCGTTTTCCAGCTTGTGCTGTGTATTTCAAGGAGAATGTATGCGCCTTGTAGCCTGGGGGGGGGCGGGCCTGGGCTGGGCTGGGCTGCTCCTCCCATTCACATCCCTTTCCACCGGTACAGAATGTACCAAAGCAGTCGCAACGGGGGGAGGGTGGGCTTTGTGTGATGACTCATACAGGAGCCTTCAAGAGCCACTTTTCAAAGCAACCAAGACGGCTGCAAAATTATGAATAACACCTTTTAATTAACAACTTCTAACATTTAACAGTCATTAACCGATTCATTCATTCATTCATTTTGAATGTCTGTCTGAATGAATGTTTTTAAAACTATGGTTGTCGCTCCGCCAACATCACATACTGCCTTTCTCTGATAGTTTGTGTGCCTGTCCAGCGGCGGAACCCGTTGGTAGTGTTCCCTGAAAATCAAGTCAAATCTAGAGGAACCAGACTCTTTTTGTATCTAAGAGGAAAACGTTTGGTGCCGTACTGGAAAACCAAATTCTGTGGACAAACAAACATCCTTCAAGTATGTGACTGTGTAGTGAAATTGTTTCATTTACAAGTGGTGCCTAGTATAACCAAAATAGATACTTAAAAATGTAAATGTTCCAAATTCACATAATGTTTGCCAAATTTTGAAAAACAGTAGTTTGACATCCAAGTAGTCGCTTTGACCAAGAAATAGACCAGCGCCTAAACCCTATAATACACAAATGTACTAAAATTGATGTTCTCAAAGAAAGTTCTAGTCAACACATTTAGGAACGTTTGACACTTTATTTCTGCAGTACTATTCCATCCATCCATCCATCCATCCATCCATCCATCCATCCTTCGATCCATCCACTTCTGCTTATCTGAGCTTGGGTCTTTGGGATAATTGAGTCCAAATGGGCCATGTTCTGCGGGAAAGAAAAGAGCTTGATGTTCAGACTAGGCAAACCAGGGGCCCGCGCCCTGGCGCCAGGCCTGGGGTAGGGGCTCATTGGTGAGTGCCTGGTGGCCTGGCTTTTACCTGTGGGGTCCAGCCACTTCGGGTACAGTGAAGAAAAGCAATGTTTTTGTTTTACATTTGTCTAGTAAACATCTTTTTAACAAAAGATGTACTTTAAAAACATGTCAGTATTAGAATGTTGTCTATGCAGATGATGGCGTCTTCTCATCTAATCATGAGAATCAGCTAATTAATCCGGAATGAAGATGGGTGTGGCATGATTTCTGATGTCCAGTTTGTCTGTCCCTGCAGTCGGATGGGTCTTCCCAGATCGACGGGCAGTCTGGAGTCGGCTCAGGTGGAGGGGGTGGCGGTGGGGGTCCCGGGGAGGATTCAGATGCCAAGGGGACCCCCAAACGGCTCCACGTATCCAACATCCCCTTCCGCTTCCGAGACCCTGACTTACGGCAGATGTTCGGGGTATGCAGACCCGGTTATCATTTTCTTTTGTCTTCATTCTGCATCATCCTGTTTTTAGGAGTTAACTGTATTTTTTACGTTCATCCAGTTAATTTATCAAGAAATGAATAAAACAAAGGTTCTGCCGTTTCTGTTTAATGCTCAGGATTTAACCTGTCAGTTTTTTTGTCATGTTTCTTGAAAGGCAGATGTTATAATCTGGCCTTGTGCTCGGCTGTTTTGTAAGAGGAATGCTTTTAAAATACAGCGCTGAGAAAACAGCAGAGCGAAGCAAGAAGTGGGAGAACAGCCAAGCGGCTTAGTGCCAGTCTCACTACGGTTGAACAGCACTGACTCCCTGTGGTGAGCATGTGACTTAGATGTTTATGCTTTCTCCTTATTTTCATCTTTTTTTTTTTTTTTAATTTTCAGCAATTTGGCAAAATCCTTGACGTCGAGATCATTTTCAACGAGAGGGGCTCCAAGGTAAATACAAGCACAGCAGCTGTCAAGCATTTCAGAAGTTAACAGAAGGACTCTTGAACTGGTGTTTTCATCTACCTCTCGGTCTCCCACCGCTTTTGCCCCGTCCCCCTGCCCCCTCCTGTCCCTGCAGGGCTTTGGTTTTGTAACATTTGAGTCGAGTGCAGATGCAGAGAGGGCCAGAGAGAAGCTTCACGGCACCCTGGTCGAAGGGCGTAAAATCGAGGTAAGTCGCCACCTTCAACACGGAGCTCACGTCCTCTTCAGTGTCCCCCTTCATGTCTAACAATGACTGAGTTTGTTCTCATCGTTTCTGGCTCGGATAAGGGTTTTTTTTTTTTGTTTGTTTGTTTTTTCCCGGATGGCTGTTCTGTGTTCAGCTCTACCCCTTTTGGCTTCACTATAGCATGGTGCAGCCGAGCTGCACGCACGGGCGTCCGTTCCGACGACGGCACTTCCCGTCGATGTCGTTGATGGTCTTGTTGATGTTGTGGGCTGTTCATTGCACCTTGATCTGTAGGCTGTGTGGTTTGCAAAGCTTGCTGAGTGGATTGGCTACACAACAGGCATGGCTGGTGAGACGTCACCACGACGCCGTCGCTGGCGGTTTCCGCTTCTGTCACAGCATGTAGGAACTTTTATTTTTTTCTGTTTTCCTGCACCTTTTCCATCCCCATCATCACTTCTTCCATGACCATGATGAGTGGCTGTTTTTGGTTTATGGTTGCGTTTATGACTGGAAGGGCAGTTAAAAGCCTCTGTTGTTTTCCTCTAGGGAAAAAAAAAAAATGCCTGCTGGTGTCTGCGAGAGGCTTCTGAATGTTGCATGGTTGGAGCATAAAGTCAGTCGATGCCAAGGACCTCTTCTTTCTGCCTTTTCCTTTCTTTCTGTCTTTCCCACTCTTTCACTTAACAGTTTGCGGCTTCCTCGAGGGTCGCATTTTGTTTACGTTTGGTGTGATCGGAGATTGATGCATGATGGGAGCATTTTTTTGGGCGGGCCAGTTGGGGTGATGCTTTGTGGTGTCATTTCTGAGTCTTCAAGAAAAAAATTAAAAATTCAGATATGCAAGATGGATGGTAAAACAAAAAGAGGCACGTACTGCTGGCGCGCACACGTGCGTCCACCACTCTCGGAAACGAACACGAATCTCATGGAAGTGCATTTTGTTGTGACATCCTTTAATTTGTCAGCATGAGCTCAGATTTCAGTTGCAAATGGCCTCGGAGATCAAACGCACCACGCTTTTGCCATTTGCTCTGGCTCTTGATCTTTAAATCACGCTTTTATTTATTTACTTGCTGCTAGAAAATCTTCTGCATGGTCTTGAATTTCCTGCACTCGTCTCTGTTTTGTGTGGGTGTTCAATATAAAAAAAAACATATTTCTATAAATGATGGAGGGCAGAGAAACAAGTGAATGTCACAGATAGCTGTCGTTCCCTCTCCTTTCCTTTTTCTTAGGTTCTCCATCTCATTCTGCTTTTCAACCAGGCCAGTCTGTCTGTCCGTCCGTGTGTCTGTTTCTCCCAGCTTGTGTTCTCATGTGCACCCACATTTCTGCTCTGCACCCCTCCCCCCTCCATATCTCTGACCATTTCCTCTCCTGAAATGAAGTCAGGTAGTTTGTGGAGTGGGGTCAAGTTTGATTTTTGAGTGATTGGTTTGTTAGTTTAGTTTTTTTTTTTTTTTCTGAAGTGGGTTATAATCATTTGTAGCGTCTCTAGATTTTACTTTCTCTCCTTTTGTTTGCTTTTAAACTTTTACGATCTGTGTTTGTGGTGGGTTTTTAGAGGCTACGTTGTTGGCTGATACTTCGTAGGTGACTGTTGACATGTGACCTGTTACATCACTTCCTCTCTGCCACAGGGTGGGGGTTGCTCTTCATTACCTCTTTTTTTTGTTTGTTTTGTTTTTCTTTTCTCTCTATTTTTTTTTTGGTTCATCATTTCTTTCTTACATATATTTTCTCTATTTCCCTGATGATTTTTGTATGTTGTTGTTGTTGTTGTTGTCAGTCTCCACGGTAACTGCTCGCGTGTCCTCACGCCGTTTCCCTGGCAACGGTAAGTTGTGTACACATGGCATCATCTTTGAATGACCCCTCCCCCCACCCCATCTGCCCAAAAGAAATAAAATGCACCCAAATGAAAGACTCCTTTTTGCTGAAGGGAGCTTGATTGATTGATCTGACTGATAGAACCTGATTGGCTAATCCTGTGATTGATTGGGGAGGTGGTGAATGAAACTATTACGAGATTAGCCATTGACCGCATGGCATTATAATAAAAGGCCACTTGTATAACTGAATGTACTGCATCTATCTGCAAGTGCAACAACTTTGACTACCACTTCTTATGCATTCATTCCAATCACCTCTCTAACTGCATTCAGCATTTAATTCCAGAGCTGTATCCTGCATGGTTTACTCTTTTTCTGGTCATCTGTATGACGCCATATAGTACTATGTCATCTCTCTGTGTCATGTGTCAGCTAATAGCTGCATTCTTGCACTTTAGTTGGACGGCATGCAGAAGCATGAGTGCTATGTTAGCTTTACTGGAGAGGGGATGGTAGCTGTCTGTATCTCATGGCGTGCTGTGGTGCTTGATTATCACTTCCTGTACTGATTTTGTAGGCTGTTGCTGAAGTACCGTCGCGCAGGCTTAATATTCAAATTAAAGCTGTGAACTCCTACGTGGATGAGCAGTCCGCGTCCCAGAAGGGGCTGCAGTAACATAGCGAGTTAAAACAAATCTACTTATGTCGCATGAACACTGAGACTATAAAGAAAGTGGAGGAAAAAAAGCAAACCTGAAACACGTCATAGGAGACTTTAGACATTTCCAGCAGTGACAGCAGCTTTTCCGTGTTCCCTGATTTCTGTGAGGAGGTTGATTTTTACTTTTTGATATGTTTGGTTCTGGACTGCGTGTGCTGGTGGTTGTTTCTGATGTGTTGCACTGATCTGAGATGCCTGGCAGTATTTCACAGCCATGGTCTGAATTTTCTTTCGTTTTCTTTTGTTCATTGTTTTCCTTTTCTTTTTTTTTTTTCTTTTTTTTCTTTTTTTTTTTTGAGGAGTGATATTTGCATCCCCCATCCTCTCTGCCTTTCATCCAGCCTCTTCTCTCTCCGTATTCACTCTTGAACCATCCATCACTTCTCCATCATCTCTCATGTTCAGATCCGGTGTAGGCAGTCGGTCAGACCTGTGCTGTACATGTATGGGATCTTCTTATCGCCCGTTAGAAGAACTGCACATTTGGATGGATTGTTCACTCTTTGTTGCCTCGTGTCTATGCTTGTCTGTCTTTTCACGTGGACTGGCACCTCCTTCTGCATCCCTCTATTTCTGTCCTTTCTCTGTTGTTCTCTCTCCCTCCTCTTCCTTGTCCTTTTGTATGATGTGTATTCGATCAGGAGGGCTTAAAATCTTTTTTTAATTGGTCTCCTGCTGCATCTGATGCTTGCTGATTGGCTGGTTTTGCTCACCTCTGGTGATGTGATGCGCTCCAGACTGGCTGTATGTTATTT
The DNA here is from genome assembly GCA_014839995.1 of Xenentodon cancila. Classification (NCBI taxonomy): domain Eukaryota; kingdom Metazoa; phylum Chordata; class Actinopteri; order Beloniformes; family Belonidae; genus Xenentodon; species Xenentodon cancila. The sequence continues at coordinate 4,621,786 of CM026198.1, read as the reverse complement.
GTGTATGAACTCTTCGATTGATGTCTTTATTTATTTATTTATTTTGCATTGTGTTCGACCGATGAATCTGCTGCTTAATTCACCTTCTTTTTCCCTCCTTTTTTCAGCAGCAACATAATGGTCTTGGATTATAATTTTTTTTTCTTTTTGAATGCATTTGCACTGAAATATCTTGTTTTATTCATTCTGTGTGCCAACGGTTGCCTTGTTTGTGTGCAAAACTGCCTGATTACTCACCAGGATCCTTATTTTCTATGTTCTTCTCCTTTTTAAAAGAACCGCATGCATCAAATACAATTGCTGCTCATGAACAGAATTAACTCATAAGTCGGGGGGAAACACAGTTAGGACTATAATGACACAAAACAAGCAGAATGTTGATAGTCTGTGAATACACAAAGTGATTATACAGCACTTTTATAGCTCCTCAGTACTCGTTTATCTCCAGGGTTGTGTAAAGCTGGCCTCTGAACCGTGTTGTTTGGTGTCCAGGTCAATAATGCCACAGCCAGAGTGATGACAAACAAGAAGATGACGACACCGTACTCCAATGGAGAAGGCCTAGCAGCACTACCATATGGTAATATATGTCGTACCATTACTCACTCAAACATGTTTGGTCAGTTGCACCATTTTTCATGCTGTGACCAAAGTCACCCAGATGACGTGAACGCTGCTTAAGTGTTGTGATTTTTGATTATAGCTGGATGGAAGTTGAGTCCTATGGTTGGAGCCATGTACAGCCCGGAGCTTTACACAGGTGAGACGAGAACTCACGTTATTCACACCAACGATTAGTCAGTTTAGAGTTTTACGATCTGTGTATTTGTTTATTTATTAGCACATGTTTACCCCCCAGAAAACCTTTTCCATTTGAAGCTTCTCAATGGACAGCAAATCAGCTAAATACTGAGCTTTAACTTTATTACAGTTTAAATATTTGTGTTCACCATGTAATGGCTTCTAAAGTCTTCCTTATATCAATAGCAGCGATCTTCTGAGTTGGCCAAAGCACCACTGTCGAAACTGTCCTGGGTTGAGTCCGTAAAAACGTCTGGTTTTACCAGGCCGTCCCACCAGAGGGGCGTTTGAAAACTCGTGTGAGCGTTGGTAGCATTACTACCCTGACCATCTTTATCGTCTTCTGTAGCAGACTCCACTCTCAGGTCGCCTCCAACGTCAAACCCAGAAATAACGTGTGAAATAAAAAACATTGAATGAATAAAATCATGTAGACATCAGCTCATGGGCTCAACATAACCGCCATCCATCCATTAACTTCCACTTTTCTGGGTTTGGGTCGAAGGGGCGGCAGCCTAAGCAGATGTGCTCTCACCTCCCAGCCGCCTCCTCCAGCTCTCCTCCTCTGGCACTAAGCCAGACGAGAGTCCCTCTGGTGTGTCCTGGGCATTCCTTTCCTTGTTTTCTTGTAACTCTGAGTATCGAAGGCCTTTCTTCATCAGTGGTTATCTGTTTTTGGGAGACTGGTTTGTACGGATAGTTTTGAAGGCATTTGGTCAGCGTGTACGACTGCACCGAAGACTGGATGCAGCCTGTTTTGCTGTTTTTATTATGTTTTTAATTTCTTTAATGAATTGGCATGATATGAATTTTGATTCTGGACTTTGTTAGAAACAAAACTGGACTAAGTGAATTAAAATGAATCGGAACATATTTGCTCTAAATGTAATTGTATAACGGGACTGTATTAAACTGGTTTGCTGTGTAAAAGTTTGCTTTGCTGTGAACCGGCGGTTTGCAGATACATAATAAAGTGAGCTGTGTTGTCTCACTCATTAATTTGCCTTTTTTTGGATCAAATAATGAATTGATACATAAATAAATAGATCCAATATGAACAATGGAAGTGAATCTATGCTCTGGTTTTTCTTTTTTCGTGTCAGTTCCAGGGTTTCCGTACCCGGCAGCGGCAGCTGCCGCCTCCACCGCCGCCACCTTTCGGGGCGCTCACCTCCGGGGTCGTGCTCGGCCCGTCTACAGCGCAGTCAGGGCAGCCGTGCCGCAGCCGGCCATCCCTACGTACCCGGGGTAAACGCCAGTCGCTGACATTAAAGATCACTCGTGAACTGTAATCAAAAGTAGCCAGCTGCCTTCCTTCAAAGCACGGCTTCACTTGTTATCAACAAAATAATTCATAATTGTGCATGCTTTGTGTTTGATCAGATTTTTATTGAGATATTGACTTTGATAGGTTGCTGAGCTGAAATACCATTTCCTTGTACTTGTATGGTGATAAGAGTTTGTTAAAATGAAGCGATGTTGCCCCGGCTGACAGACGGTAGTAACACGTAAAGCCTCTGCATCTGTATACAAAGAGGTGGTATTTAGAGTTGCATGCTGCACGGTGTGCAATAATCTCACCCTTCTTTCTCTTCTCTCTCTTTCTCACAATCTACTTGGCACTATTTTCTCACCTCCCCCCCCCTGTAATCGTCACTCTTGTTTGTTGTTTTCTGCACTGCCCACATGGTGGCGCATCACACCCATCTTTCTGGTTCATTCTGTTTGGACGCCCCACCACCGCTCCCGTGTACTCCCTACCTTTCCTTCCTCCTCTCTGCCGTCTGTTTCCCTCTCAGTGTGATGGCCTATCAGGATGGTTTTTACGGCGCAGCGGCCGATCTCTACGTAAGTACACCTCTCTCTCCTCCACTGCCTCACCCGTCACCTACGTTTCCCCCCTCTTTGCCTGTGGGTGTCAACTGTGAAACGGCACGGATCAAACCCACAGAGGCGTGTACTTTTTGGAGCCGTTTCGATTCATCGCTGTTTTATGTTAAGATAACTGAATCTGAAAATGACCATTTTAGCATTCGTATCTACAACCAGTAGCGTTCAGGATTGCAACACTTGAATCACGCACATTCACGAGTAGACTCTTCTGGGGTTTGTTTCTGTGCATTTGTGAGAAAGTTTGTACCAAAGTGATCATGAGCGTGTGTCTGTGTGTGTAATGGCGTGTGAGTGTGTGACCAGGTTGACAATAGCTGTTTCTGTTCTCTCTGTAGACTAGTGTTTCAGGACATTAGTGGCAGATTGCCCCAGGTAGGGTTTACACACTCTTGTGTGAGAGCCAGTGTGCATCCTCCTCGTCTCCAATGACTGCTAGACATTATTGACCATCTGAGATTGAAATGCCTTCTCTGTCTTCTTCTACTAACTCACTGGATTCTGACATGGGTGGAGTTACGGAAGGGGGAGAAAAGAATTCAATTAAGATCTGATTTCACAAAGAATACAGTAATGCTTCAGGGATCTTTTATTTTTTTTTATTCAGAACATTAACTTCAGGATAGCAGGGAAGCAGTTGCAAAGTAGTGCAAGTGAGATCTGGGGGTGTGATTTAGTTTGAATAACGTAAAATTAGATCCAAATGTGTATAGAGTCTGCAGGTAAATGGCTTTTCTATGGATTGCAAATATGTTCTATCTAGCAATTATTACTTTTTAAAATTTTGTTGTAGAGATTTACATTTTGGTTCAGAAGTGGCAGAAAATAAAGAATTTTGCATTTATGTCGCACCACAGTGGGTTTGAATTAAAAATACTGAAGATGACTTCAAGCTTTAATTTAGGAAGTTTCATTTAAAAAAAAAAAAAAAAAAAAAAAAAAAGCATTTTTAGGAAAGCAGGTAAAAAAAAAAAACTATCAGTTTATGGCTTCAGTCCAACGGCTGTTTGACTGGAGCTACAAATATAAAGGCCAAGCGGATCTCAGTGCACGTGAGGTGATCAATAACCTGGAAGAAAAAGAACAAACATGTATCGAGAAATAGAAAGAAAAACTCTGGTGTGGCCAAATCAGCAGCTGGGCACATTCTTAAAAAAGAAAAGAAAGCGCCAGAGAAGGTCGATGTGTCAGAGTCAATATCAGCGATCAATACTTGTCTTTATGACTGCGAGTAGAGAAGCTTTACAGCACATCTAAACCACGTCCTCTCGTCCTCTGGAATCAGGATTGTGTGGACAGATGATGCCATAATTAACTTTTTATCTGAATCACTGGAAGAGAGAAGTCTGGAGAAGAAAAGGAACAGCTCACGATCCAAAGCAGAGGACCGTGTGTCAGACATGGTGGAGGCAGTGTTGTGGTGTGGACATGTGCGGCTGACAGACGTAGCCTGGTCCGTTCTGGGGCGTACAGGGTCAACCACAGCCCGTATGAAACGATGCATGAGGTCACGTGACCGGATGGTTTCTGAAAACCGGGTTTGGTGCTCGTTTATCTTCGTGCGGGACACGGTTGTGTTGCTCAAGAAGCTGGTGGGACACGCCCACCACATGTCAATCAAAGAAGAAAAACGGGCTTCAACACCAGTGGGTCACGTGACCTACTAATGCGTCGTCCATTCAGTCTTCAGGGTTAAACTGTCTGCTCACGTTCAGATAAATGCTGTAAATCCAATGTGCCCGGACAGTGACTCTATTCACATAGTGTGAAAGCAACCCAAGACTTTTTAAAAGGATAAAAGATGGAATATTCTGTTATGGTTCAGCCAGTCACCTGACCTCAGCCCATTAGAGCGGATACCATTAAGGTCTGACTTTCTGCAGACAAAACTGAAGCCTGAAAGGTTCGTAATCGAGCAGCAACTGAAGCTGTTTTCTTTCATTTAACCCACCTCATTTATTCATGGAGCACAACCGCAGTGGACAAAAGGGCTATACAAAATAAATGAAATACCGATAAAATCAGAACCTACAGACACTTTAAACTTTTTCTTTTTTTTTATGATTTTAAAATTTCTGGTTATGTCCCAAAGGTCCATCAGTTGAAACCATCTAAATACTAGATCTCATATTTTTGTGAATCCTCTTCAATTAAAGCTAAAAGTCCACACTTTTATCTCATCGTGATTGTTTTATTTCAAATCCATTATGGTGGTGCATAAACTCGTCGTCCAAAAGCTTGTGACCTCTAGTTTTTTCCATGTTTTCGTATCCTCCAGACTTCTCTGAAACTGCTGTGAAAAGCAGATGTTATCTGTCGGGTCAGAAATCACTTCACCGGGTGCACAATAATCCGACAAACGACTGTTCTGACCTTTAAGAAGCTATTGAATTGTCATTTTGTGCTCATTGCTTACTTAAAACGAAAGCGATTGAACCGGGGAGAATTGCCAATAGCCATTTCTTAAGCTGCCCGATAATTCTTCTCTGAAACGGTTTCCACTAAAGAAAAATCATTCGGGTTTTCGGTGAATTCGCATATTTAACTGTGAGCGTCGCCTTCGGGAGTCAAATTGATCGTAAATAATGACGGTTGCCTGGCGAATGCTCATTCTTATTTAGGAAAAGGGATTTGGTTTCCAGTATGACAAAAGATGAGACTCTAAATAATTAAAATGTAAAGGACAGAAGGTCTGGCGTAGGGTGGTGTTGGTGTATCGCAGCCGTCAGGGGGATGTGTGGTGGGACCAGAACCTTCATCCAATCTGCAGTAATTTCAGACCCCTTCCAGGAATCTCCCTATCTGTTTCACCTGTGGCATGCTAACTGAATCAGTGTCAGCATGCGGACATACTTACAAGGCTGACCCCCACCCCACCTCCCACCCCCACCTCTTTCCATTCTTTACTTTCACCTTTTTCTATCCTTTCCCCCTCTAGACGTTTCAGTAGTTCCCCGTGTATTTTATTATTCTTCTCTCTCTCGTCCACTTTTATTACTTCAATTTCCAAAAATTGGATTAAAGTTAAACAAAATCAGAATGCAGTGATCTATAATTTGTCATAAACCCACTTTTCTTTATTCACATTGGAACAAAGAAAACGTATTTGATGTTTAAACTAAGGATATGTACCATCTTGAGGGGAAAAATAAAAAGATTTTGAATCTGAAGGCGGCAGTGTGACAGGTCGATGTTTACCACTTTGTAACGTCGCCTCTTCTTTTAACAACAATCCAAATATGTGTGATAAAGGATTTGAGCTGAACAGCAGTCCTGTTCCTGTTGATTTTTTTTCTTTTCACTTCATCATTCATCGAATGTTTTTAATCGAGTAATAGTCTGGACTGCAGGCAGGCGAGATTCGTCGTTTAACGCTGCGTTAACTTGTGCCTTGCTTTGCTGAAGGTTGCAGTCGTTCCCAGAAAAAGACGCATAGACCTGGAGTTTGTCGCGTAGGATCAGCTGCCATCTACCAGGGGCCTTCAGGTCTGGTCCTCCAGGTCTGCTGTCCTGCATGCGTTAGATGCTTCCCAGCTCTCTCACACCTGATTCAGATGACAGGCTCATTACTACGCTGGTGCAGATTCCTGGTGACAAGCTGAGGGTGAGCGAAAGATCTGAAACATGCAGGACAGTGCACCTCCAGGACAGGAATTAAAGATCGTTGCCTTATACCGAAGATTATGTCGAAGATGCTCAAAGATGCTTTTGAATTCAGCTGAGAGAGCAGTCGAATGGTCCCCAGCGTACAGAGATTCCCCCAGGTTCTTTGGAGACTATTCATGACTTTATTTACATCACAGAGCCTTATTTTGAAATGGTTTCACAGGTTTTCACAGACTGGTGAACCTTCCTCTCCAGGATGTTCTTCTTTTAAACCAGTCATGTGCCGGGCCTGTTGCCAGTCAACCCAATTAACTCCAGGATGATCCTTCGGGATCTCGCCGTACTTTTCCAGCATCTGTTACCGTTTTTTTTTTTTTTTTAGAGGTGTTTCTACCATCAAATTCAAAATTAACCAATTTTTTTTTTTGTCATGAAATGGTGAAAAGCCCCACCTTCAACATTTTAATGTGTTTTTCTTTTTGTTGTAAATAAAATGTGGGTTTCCGACACTTGCAAGTCATTGCATTCTGTTTTTATTTACATTTTATACATTTCTCAGACTCCCTTTCACTATCTTCCAACGTCATCCCGTCTTTCCCCTCCTCCTCCTCCTCCTCCTCTTTCCCCTCCACCTCCTCTTCCCCCTCCTCTTCCCCCTCCTCCACCTCCTCCTCCTCCTCCCCTCCTGCCAGTCCAGCCTTCCTCCCATAGCAGGCAACTGTGTGGTTTTGAATGCAGGGAACTGATTGTGACTGATTCTTTAGGGTAGAATGCAGCGGTGTGTGTGTATGTTTTTAATTATTTTTTTTAGGGTTTTGTTTTTTTAGTCTAATACATGTTCTGAGTTTGGGAAGCATGCTGCGTCTGTCAGTGATTGGTTGCTGACCACACGAGTGTGTGTGTGTGTGTCTGTTTTTTGCCCTTTTTTTTATTCCAACTGGCTGACTGTTTTCTTCTACCTGTAGTTTTGTTTTTGTTTGGTTTTTTAAGTGTGTCTGTTCACCAGCTGTTCATTCAAACATAAATAATGACACAATCATCTTGCCACCCCTTCCCCTTTCTCTAACTGCGTGTTTTTGGAAGGGAACGTGGGTGGAGCACAGTTTTGGCCGTGGACGCTCTCTCCCTCCGTCTAACTCACCATGAGGAAAACGAAGCACTTGAGTGCTGCAAACAGCTATTTTTGCTGAGTTAGTCGCGGAGTGGGAGAGCCACGCAGAGCCTGAGCTGCATCCTTGTGAATGCCGTACTGCACCAGATTAGCCAGTTCTGCTGACTGTCTGCTTGTTAATCTTTCGCTCTTCTCAGCAGTTTCTCTCTAAGTGTAACCCTTTAGATTCACTGCTAGTCTTCTACTCTGCAGAGTTTAAGTGGCACTGAGTTTCATCTTCTTTCTGTCCTATTCCACCTGCCCCTTCATTTTCTTTCTCTATCACTCTCCCCTCCTCCTCCTCCTCCTCCTCTTCATCGCCTCCTCACAGGGTGGATATGCAGCATATCGTTACGCCCAGCCGGCTGCTGTAGCGACTCCTGCTGCAGCAGCCGCCGCAGCGGCTGCGTACAGTGACAGGTGAGTCACCCATCCGCCAAAATATTCATCACACCTCACACCATTTTTTTTAAAGCAGCAAGAACAAAGTCAAGGTTAATTTTCATTGAAAAACTTAAATGATAAACACCTTTTTTATGCAGTTTCAAAGCTACTTGATGTAGAAATGCATCGTCTGGCCACATGGGGGCGTTTAGCTCTGCTGTGTTGACAACAAGAGGTGCACTTTTGTCTAACGTCAGGGACTTTCCTGTGATATGTTGCATCCAGGTGGTTAGAAACAAAATGAATACATATAGTGCCTTTATTTAAAAAGGAAAAAATGGCATGCCTCCCCCAGTCTGACAATGATCTTATTAGACAAAAGGTCAGCCTCAATTCACATAACTGTCTGTTTCATTCACCTCGGAAATCAGAACTCGGGATGATGTCACACTCAAGTTGGCCACCGTCGGGGTTTAAAGTTGGAAAATGAATCTTTTAAACGTTGGACTAGCAAATAAAACGTACTTGTTTACTGAAATCCTGTAAAGCGCATTGAGTCTGAAACAGAGATAAGTGTGCCGTGACCAGATGGCGTGATGACGTGAATAACATCACTGACGCATGCGCGTCACAGTCCATCAGAGCACCATCACTGAGGATGTGGCAGTTTTGGAAAACCAAATTAAGGAACTGCTGGAAGGTCCTGCACATGACAAACTGTCTTGGATGATTAGGAACTGGTTTATTCATTTAAAACCGCACAACAATGACCGCCGTATTTTAATATGTGCACTTGCATATGTGCCAGCAGCCGGCGGTTAAGTCCTGCAGCTCCCCTGAACAGTCTGAACGCTGAACAACATTGTTCAAGTGCAGAAGACCTGACTGGTCACGTTTCACTTCCCCTGCAAAGTCGTGGAGACGATTTGTGTCTGGATGTTGTGTGCTATCAAGTCTAATTTCTTTTTTATCGTCTGAAACATAATGAAAGGTTTTTGTTTGTTTTTTTGGCAGCTATGGACGAGTTTACACGGCAGACCCCTACCACGCTGCACTCGCCCCCGCGGCCTACGGGGTCGGAGCCATGGTAAGTTCAGTTTCGGGACACGGCCGAGCAGGTAGTCGGCCTTCCCTCATGTTCAGCTGACAATTCCTCTGGTAGTTGGAGCTGCCGTGAAATGTTCTCTACATCAGAGTCTGCATTTCACTGCTTTCATGTAAAAATGCTCCTAAAGTTCTTCACAGTTTATTTAATTACTTTTCAACCCTGATTATCTGTGCTCTCTCCCCATATTTTGCTGTCATGCTTTTGTTCTTGTTTAATGAACAACATGCAGTTACCGTAGCAACCGTCTGGCACTATACTGCCCCCAGAGCCTGTTGTGGGTCATTGCAGCTACATATTTACCCCTAAACTGTGGCCATCAGTGACAGTTATCTGTTTTATATAATGCATGAAAGGTAATTCGCCTGGAATAAACTTTGACTTGAAATGCAAAGATACAGGGTTCAAGGTGTGTTGTTTTAGTAGCTCCAGCTGCTTTTGGTGTAAATGTCCCACTAGAGGTTCTGAACCAGTTGGTCATTATGATGGTTTATTCTGAGAAGGATCCATGTGTCTGATCGTTTGTTTTTGTTCTTTTCTAGGCCACGCTGTACAGGGGAGGCTACAGTAGATTTGCCCCTTACTAAAGACACTACGTTTCCCAGGAGCTCCTCTCTTCCATTAAATTACTTTATAAGAGCTCCCCCTGTTGTCGTGGAGGTGGACTGCGCCCCGTTTTAACTGTGGAGTCGACCACAGCAAACATATTTCAGATTCCACCCCCAAAGCAGTCCCACATTTTCTTATATATGCTACTACAGAAATAGAGGAATGCTGTATTAAAGACTGAAGGATGGCCTTTACATAAAAAAAAGAAAGAAAAAGATATTAAGACAGAAACTGGCCATCTTCACTGTTGCACGACTGTATTATAGTCTCCCCTTCTTATTCCCTCGGCACTCAGCAGCACAAGATTTGAGGACGGAGCCCAGATGTTCTTCCAAAGGCTGAATGTGGATAACTGACATTTCAACAGCTGTCACTCACGTATGACAAAGAGCTGAGCGCTGTGTGGCCTGCACGCGCTCTGTTTGAGGAAAAACGAGTGGGAAAGACGCCATCGGGGTGGTAGAGAGAAGCCGGGTGCTTTGACAGAGTACCTGAAAACGTTTCTGTTTTGAACCAGAACGACGAGTTTCTGAGATATTGAGGCGTCCACTGGTGGATTTTAGTGTTCCTCCATAGCGTGGGTGGGTAGTGGTGAGGTGAGTTTCATTCCTGCTGTGTTCGGCGTTGAGGGAGACTGAACGTGGCGGCGTGGAAACGTGGTGGAAACGTGGTGGAAACGTGACGGAGGGAGGGTTTATTAGAGCTGTTCCTTACCTCAAGTTTTCTTAGTATGTGGAAATGGTAAACCTTTAACTTTAAAATTCTTATGATATGCAACAAAATTAGTTTAGAGAGAAAAAAAAATTACCAAAATTATTATTATTATTATTATTATTATTATTGCTGTTGTAATTATTCTCATAATTATGAAACCATTATTTTGTTTGACTCAGCTGCACCGAAGTCGCAGACGTGATGAAGGTTCAAGACTGAACCTCAGGGGGTTAAAACCATCAAATTAGCATCTATATAACAAGACTCCACCTTTCCATGATCGAACGCAACTGTGTCGTACATTTTCCTGGCCATGCCCGGTATTTCACTACACTGAACACTACAAAAAGTGCAACACTACACTTTCAAAGGATTTTTGTTTAGTTTACGTCCAGATGAATTCATCTACCTGCAGACCCGGGGTTCAGGTATTCTGATCTTTTAACGTAGAGATCTGTTCTTGGCATTTTTCCCCTTTTGTGCTCCATCTTTTATAGCGTCCAGCATAGATTGAGTCTTCCTGAAACACACTTTTACTCGGTAATTGCGGTTAAGGTGCCGCCAACGGCAACTACCGAACGACAAAGAGATTCAGTCAGTAAGTAAATAACAAATATTTAAATGCAAAACACATGACTATTGTGCATATTTCTATACTATTGTACCCTATATTTCCAAAACGTGGCTTTTTGGCTTTTGTTTTTGTTCCAAAGATTTGTAGAAAGCACATTTTTCTGCAGTTTGTATGAATATAATACCTGTGTTATTGTCATTACTCCTTATAACTGTCTTTATTTACTTCAACCAAACATTTGTCCTCTCAGTTGAGGCTGATTTTGTTTTTGTTTTTAGTTTTTGATTGATCATAGGATCTGCCAGCATGACTTTTGATGATCCATCACAATATAAAAAAATGGCTGGATGGATTTTTTTTTTTTATTGTATGTCAAAATTTTGCTGACAAGACATTTGAAATGAATGAGTATAGGTGTGTGGCACTTTGGTTGAAGTTAGTTGTAAACCTTTTTTTTTTTTAACTTTTCTTTAACTATATGAAAACATGTTTGTTTTTAAAGCAGATTCCTCACATTTCAGTGGTTAAATCTGTCAGCTTGACCAGTGTGGTAGCTCCAGGTTGCTCCAGATATCCAGAAAAAGTGTTATTACTCGTATGTGCGCAGGTTGATTTCAAGCTTGGTTGAAAAACTAAATGTCAGTGTGGGATTTGATCTGCACCGTGTAAATGGATTTGTTTGAAAATGATTTTAATGCTACCTTTTGTGTTTTCCACTAGTCATAACATGTAACTTTTTTCTTTTTTTTTTTTTTTTTTTTTTAAATAATATGTCCATATTAATATAGAATGTCTTTTTACAAATTTAAAGGAAATTTAAAGGAAAAGAAAAAGGAAAAGTAAGAGGCCACCAGCCAAAGATGCTAACAGTCCCCAGCATGTTCTGGTTCCTGACTTGAAAAGTGCTGCAAAAATACATTAAAGATGGACTTTTGGAGCCACTGATGGCATGGACAAACCAGCATGAGCGATACTTGTCAAGTTTAAAAAGAGATTAAAAAAAAAAAAAAAAATAGAAAAAAAAAAGTTGCATGAATCTCGTGTCTTTTCATATTTGGCTCCGGAGCAGCAAAGTCCAGCTCTTCTTTACTTCTAAAAGTCTGGACGGGCAGCTGGTGGTTTGACGATAGCTGATACAACAAAGAGCACAGTGATGTTTGGAAAAAAAAAACCCTGCTGACAAAAAAGGAAAAAAAAAAAAAGGCTACTGCAAAAATAACATGTAGCACCTTCATTTTCCTGTCATGGTTTTCTCGCCACTGTATTATAAAGATCAGCGTGTGGTCAGTCCTCATAGTTGCAGCGGTTTCTCGATGAAAATCCTCCCCTCCCCTGTCTGTATCCCCTTTTGACTGCCATTATGTTGTCTTAACCTTTTCTTTTTTGTTTGTTTTTTGTTCTTTTTGTTATTGAATGTCCATATAAAATGTTTTATATAAAAATGTTTTGTTGTGATTGAGAGTCCTGGTTGTTTTCTTATTAATTCAAATTCAACAAGATTGTTTTTAGGATTTTGTATCTTATGACAAAAACCGCTGTCCTGTGTTTTAAAGTTAAATTTTAAACGTAAAGTTTTTAACCTTGTTGACGCTCACATTAGATATTTTACTTTATCTACGTGCTATAACGCTTAATTTAAGTGAAACGCTTGCTGTGGATTTCTGCTTTGACTCTGTGGAGCCGCATGTCAGAGAGGTGATGTTTGATTCATGAAGAACGTTAGAGGAACCTTCCTGACGCCGTTATGAACTAGAGGGTTTTACAACAGCTTTGCAGAGGTGAAGAAAGAGAAGTTGTGTGAAGGTAGCAGAAACGAGGAGAAGCTGTTTAATGTGTTACGCTTGATGTGATGGAAAAATGAGGCTTTCTGTCTCTCAGGTGTGAAATACAACAGGAGAGCCTTCAAATGTTTATTATACATTTACAATTAAAGTAGAGAAGAGGACGTGGATCTGCAGTCTTCCAGCTGCTTCACAAACATTTCCTTTTATTGAGTATGAGCAGTAATGTTTTATGGATTTATTGTCCTGGTGGGTTTATGTGGAGCCATCTACGCTTACGTTACAGGGGAAAAAAACAGTCCTTTTGTCGCTGGGTGGTGATTTACTGATTTAACCCTAAATGCCACCAAACCACTAAAAGGTTGAGCATAAGCCCACAAATCTTGCTCTAATATCATTTTTATGTTTCTAAGACCTCAACATTACAAGGTTTGTAATTTATTAGAAACTGACGACATTTTTGAGCCTGAGGCAGAAGATTTTATGTTTATCAAACTATTGAATTTTTAAATTTGCGAAAATTCTGATTAACGATTTGTTTGACTTTTTAGGAGCCGTTATTTAGGAAACGGTTGATTTCATCAACCGCAGAGCTGGAGAGCGGCGGGAGCCACGGCGCCGTCTGCTGGTCGGTGGAGGAACTGCGAGGAGCGAATTCACGGGTTTAATTTACCGGGCGAGGAGAAGCGGGTGCAGACTGAGCAAAGACTCCAGTAGAGACGGGAAAGCAGGACCAGGTCTTTATGTAGCTCGTGTGGTTGCAACATAACCCAAAACTACTTTTTCTTTCTTTCTTTTGTAAGGTTAAAAAGTCATTAGAAAATTGAGCTTAAAAAAACTTGTATTACTCCAACATTCTTACAACCAGTTAATTTTTTTTCTTTGGTAAGTTTTGTCTGGATTGCCACATATATAACACAAGGAAGACAGTCTTTAAAGATCTTACTTAGTTTAAGTCTGAAATAGTGCAATCTATTTATATATAACTTTAAATTGAGTTAAGTTATATCTGGCATGGATAGAGGAAGTGTGAATGTTTGACAGTCTCTCCTCCCAAAAGTCCTCTGACAGCAGGACCCTCAGGTCCTCAGTCCAAACCGTCCTCAGATGCTCGGCATCAGCTGGCATAAAAGACGAGAGACCGGCCTTTTGAATTTAGCCCAGAAAAAAGTGCATCACAACAAGCATGTGAATAATGATTGGGGAAGATGATCGTTTGTTTGAAGTTTACTGAAATGGGCATATTTATTGTCTTTATACACATCTGTGAAGGCGTAGTTCTCTTTCTCTAGGCCATAAACATCCATCATTCCCGGTTTGAACACATGAGCCATAGTTGCGTATACTGAAATGTCTGGCAGTGCAAGGACTTTAATTTGATTTAATAATCTCAGAGAAGTCTGAAGAACAAAATTATGCCCAAAAGATGTACACGGGAGCTGTACTTTGGCAGGAAATGTGCAATTTTACTGATCAAGCATCTTGAAATTCATCCATAAAAGTCCATAATGATATACTTCTCTTTAACACTGTCCGTGTGCTCGGACAGGCAAAGTTTCATCACAAAGTGACACTCTTCAATCTTTTTAACAGTGGCTTTTATTCTTATATGGACATTAACATTCATAATTCATAAAAATACAAATAAACATTGTTCATAAATGGCAGTACATAAAGAGATAATTGCTCCAAAGAGGGGAGAGGAGACAGATGGAAAGGCAAAAGAGAGGAGTGAAATGTTTCAGGTGTTATAAGACTAATCGGTCGTGGTCAGTCTTACAACAGTCTGGAAGACGAGAAAAGCGGAGCGCAACGCAGTGGGGAGGAAGTCCGGACTTCGGAGCAGGGCTACCTCACTGAAGCATATAAATCCATACTAACATAAACGTTTCTTTTTATAAATTATATTACTATTTTGACACATCTTTCTCTGAGAATGAATGTTTGTGCATTACAGCAGCAAACAAGAGGTCAGGTAAGTGTAGGATGGCAAAGGAAAACGGGGCGATGATGACGGTTGGATGGCGTGAAGACGAGTGGGACAGGTTCTAGACGATTCCGTACTTCGCCAGGTCGCTGAGCTCCATGTCCCCGAACGCTTCCCATGGACAAACCACGGTGATGTCTGTGCCGAGGCCCTCCATGCCGGGGATGTCGTCTCCGAACCTACGACAACATGGACTCTTCAGTTATTGTGACTTGTGAGAAGAATAAACTCGAAGGCTTTTAGTAAAAAAAAAAAAAAAAAATGAAAGTTTCACATTAAAAATCATGAGGGAAAAGAAGTCCGTCTCACCCCTTCTGGCCGGGCTTGGGGGCCTTGCTCTTGAAGGTTCGAGTCGTCCTCTGCTTGAACTTGGGAGGTGCCTTCTTATCGGCGGGAACTGCAACGGCTGCGTCTGCCATTTCTGTTCTTCTTTTGTGGTCTGCGGGGGGATTAACAGTGTTGGTTAATCTTGATGTCTAACGCCATTCCTGCTCCTCTAAGCCCCACACCCCCATGCTTTGATGATATACCTGTCCCAGGTAAGTCCATATTACAGACCAAGACTTCATAACACCTTAAGACCCTGTTATGCAGAGCGTTTTGTCTGTTTTTACCAGCTTTCAAAATAAACCTTGGCTTCGGGCCAGACCGCGATGTGACCTCTGACAGCTAGATAGAAGTTAATGCACTTAACTCTGCGTCAGTAAACCCCGACTTTAAGGGGATTTTGCACTTAATAACTAATTTTCGATCTGCTTTAATCTTCTGAGGAAAGTGGAGCAGCGTCCGACATTTGACCAGAAACGTGTTTTCACTCGACTGACGACTTCAGTGAACATAAAATGATGAATCACTTTTTAATTGCATCTTGTCCCTGCTTTGATCAGCCACCGCTGATAATGTCAGAACCTGCTGCATGTTGCCATGAAGTTACTTCAATTTATGTTTTATAAAGCAGATAAGAATCAACCCCAAAGAGTTAATCCTCATAACTAAAAGAGAGCCATAAAAAAAAAAAAATTAAAAAATTTACACAATAGTGTCTTGTTTGTTTGCCTCTGTATTTAAGCGTTTTATTATCAGTTTTATCTGCTTAAATTTCTTGTTTTGGTGCCATCTCCTATCTCCTACTCTATTACGTTCACACTGCTTCCAATAAACATTTAAAACTGTCTACTAAAATTTGAAGAGTAACACTAAACACAGAACTAAAAACCTAAAGAAATAAAAACATTTTATAGGTATTTCTAATCATTTAGAACATTTTTTAGTATATTTGAAACAGGAAAAATACATATTTGTACATGTAAAAACATAATCAGATGGATAAAAAAAAAAAGACTATTTCTTCATTGGCAGCATTTTTCCTTAAAGCCACTCTATGTAGCAATGCCCCGTTTGACCACATGGTGGCAGCATTATCACAAGAAGGTTCATGACGTCGGCCCCTTGACTGTACAACAGTGCACCTCTTTCGGAACTAAGTGGTGTAATAAAACGTGCCGGACTGTCCCTACTCATTAGACAGTTCTGTTAACGCAGCTGCGTTCCAGTGGATGCTCCTCCTGGTGGTTGTAAGTGGCATTGCTACGCAGAATTCCCTTTAATCAAATAGAGCAAGGATTTTTTTCAAGGATTTCTTTTGTTAACTTTTTTGACTTCTGTGAGCTTCTTTGTGTATTCAACATGAAGAATTACAAAGATATAATTTGATTAAAAGGTGCTACACTGACAGTCTCCAGCTTCCACTAGGGAGACCATAACAATGGTTTAATTTTAATTCCAAAAACTTTTCAACTTTATTTTTAAAAAAAAGTTATACATTTTCTTTTTAAGTTCCTCTACAGGGAGGAGCGTCGGCTCCGAAGCAGCAGTGAAGGTGTCAGAGAGTGATTCTTACCTGTTTCTGGAGGAGATCGGGTGATTTCTTGCAGATGTCTCTACGATGGTCAGCTTCAAGCTGTCCGCTCTGCGGCTCGTTGTCTGCTTTTATACTTTCCAAACCGCCCACCCACCTTCTCTAATCCCCGCGACTTAATGTGCTCTGCCATGTGAAGGCGTTGGCCGTCTTGCATAATGAAGCAACGCTGTGAAAAATTAAATCATGCTCCTTAATTGATTCTGACTCCGAGAATAAGAATAGACGTCTCTCTGACTGGCCGCACTTATTTTCAAAACAAAAAGTAATGTTTTGTTACTCTGTGCTACAGTAAATTCAGTGGAGTTGGTTTCAAGATGATAAAAAGTGGAGTATTAAAATTCCTTCATAATGGAGAAAAGCGGCAGGTCTTCAGACTTTATGGTAAATTAAGACTCTGGTAGAAACAAAATGTAAAGATGTGGGAGAAACTGCTTTATACAAACTGGATCATCAGTGTTTTAACATTTTCTGACTCTTTGTGTCACAACAACAGCGGGCCATTTAAGGTTCCACATTCAGTGTATGACATGAGGGGACAGATTAAGAGCTGAATGTTTAAGTATACTTTATCTGCCTGCATGTGACTGATCCCCTGAAAAGAGTCCAAGCACCTTTGCTCTTATATCACATGTCCCAAATACTTCATGAAGGTAATATCAGGACACTTGTTTGTTTTACAAATAAGGTGAAAATGATATCCCAGTCGCCACCATTTCTGCCGCCTGGCCAAACTCGCCACCTACGAGCGCTCAAACCTCCCCAGATAAAACTGCAGTAAAAAAACTCAACATTTTGATGTTTAAAATATCTTTTTTTTTTAAACCCATCTTTTTAAGTCTGTTAAGGCAGCAAACAGACTTTGTGCCTGATTGGGTATAATCAAGCTTTGAAAAAGCAGGAGCCAACTGAAGAAGTTGACTTCTGAGCATGAAAACGTTGATCTTATTGATGTTTTTTTTTTTTTTTAACATGAGTTAATTCTTCAGTACATTTAAAAAGATAACGTCTCATTGGTGTTTTCTGTAAGTGCCTCTGCCTGGCATCAGTCTGCTGAACTGCTTGATTCAGCTCCTACCTACAGTTCATTGAACCGCTGGATTTTTAAGGACGTTCCTGGATAATTCCCGCCGTGGTCATTGTGGTCATCAACCCACATCATTTTCCCACTGGATTATCTTTTACAACTGATTCGTTTTGAGCCACTTCTTGAAGAACTTTTTTGGTTAAATGAGGATCATGATCCGAACTATAAGTAAACTTTCCAACAGTCCATCAGAAGGCATCAGAGGAATTGAAGCTCCTCTACGATGATGGAATATTTAGTGTTGAATAAAAAACTCTTCAGGTACAAGTGAAGCGTCTTCAACTCTCTTCCACCAATGTGCTTCACAGCTTCGCAAAATGTCTCTGATGATCTGCATCAAACCTGCTGACTGTTGCTCAGACTTTGCTCGAAGGCCTTTATCTTTGTGGATACGAGTCTTTTTGGTTTCGTCTTCGTTGGGAGACAACTAACGGCCTGGAGTTACTGTGGAGGTTTCAACTGTCAGGCACCACAGATTAATGTAAATAATGACGGTAGCGAGACTGTGATGGCGGGAAACAAGACCTCAAGCTCTGTGGTCTCCAAGGGATTTCTTGCAAGGTCAGACGAACCGTGACAAGGATTACAAAGCACAGAGAAGTTCCAGTTATGTGGCTGTGTGTCACAGATGAGGGCTTACTCAGCGAGGATAAAAACACAGGGATCGAGAACTTTCCCTCTGCGGCGAGGCTCTCGCAACACATCAACAGATCGCTACGACTGAAAACGTGAACAAGGGAAACGTTTCGAGATGGGTTTTTGCAGATTGGTGGAACATGTCAGACTTCGTCGAATCCTGCAATAAATCCCCACCGAACTTGACTATGAAGTCTTATTTCCTGCCACAACGTGATATAAATATGACATTTACAATACACGTACTAGAATACACATTAAAGTTCCTTGTATTCAAACTCCACAACAGTGAAAACGTCATTGTTCATTGTGGCTTGTGTAGATTTGAATGAAATTTGTTTTTCATGGTCACGAGTCAAATTAATTTGATGAATATTGAGTGAAGCAGTTGGCGACCTGTCAAGGATGTGCCCCTGCCTTTGGTGGGAATAGTTATATATTTGTATACATGTTTGTATAACAGTCCATAAACTTAGTCAAACGTGTCTCATTTCAGGCAAAACTGTCTCTGTCGGTGGAGTAAAAAATTGTTCTGTCAGGGGTGAAACGAGGATGAGCGGAGCTCTGCCGGCACTCGACATCGGCGGGTCGTGGGGGGCTCGTGGGTCGTCCAGTCCTCGTCTCCTAGGTGACGGGTAGCCAGGCGGTACAGAGTACAATCGACGACCAGTTTTCAACTGGTCTGGTTAGTCAAGCTGGAAGGGTCCTGAAATGATCTGATGGAAACGTTTTCTCAGTCGGGCAACCCAGCAGCTGCAGGAGGTAAAAGCCGATAATCTCGAGGCGGTCCAGCTGGCGGGCTCCAGCCCTGGCTGACAACCTTTAACATGTGACGATAGTTACTTCAGGCTGTTTGCTAAACTTGTCCATCGAACCCACATAAAAACTCATCTCCGGCACACTTTTCATTGATATGAAATCTAGTTATGAAGAGCAAAAATGATTTGTTGTTACCAGGCTAAAATTATTTTTATGTTTGTTGCAAAGTTAGACATTTTAGATAAACTCACTTTTGAAGCCCCTAGTGGTCATTTGATGAACTGCAATTTTCCTAATTTCCACAATTAATTCAGCTCTGAAAACAGCACATTGGTGCCTAACGACTGCACGCCCCTGAATATTGTCTTTTAGCTCCATTCTCCGTTGCATTGTTGATTCATTTTCTTTAAGTGGGCTCATTTATTTTAAGATTCAGATCTCTTTATTAGTTTCAAAACTAACAAACATGGGCAGCGTCTTTTTTTTTAATCTTTCCTCGGCATGATGAGGCTGCACCCAGAAAACTCAGATGTGTTAATACGACTGCATCAGCGCTTCATGTCCTCACAAGCTCTTTGGTATAATCGAGAACCCTGGATCCACATTTTGTGGATTTAAATCCACGTTTTTTTGTTGTTGTTGTTGTTGTTGTTTGTTTGATCAGTTATTTATTTATTTTGTTTTCTTTGTTGCTTTATCAAAAATTTTCTTTTTTTTGGCCCCATTTGTGAAGAATAGCACCTTTAGGAATAATTTCTGTTTCAGCTGTAAAATTTGTATCACAGTGCGTTTTAATTAATCATCTTTATACGATGTTGTGTATAAACCTTGATGGGTGATGTAGTGGGATTTCTGATGTTGACGTTCAAAACTTCTGACGTTGTTACAGAAAACTTGTTTGAGAATGTGTTTTTGTAAAATAAAATAAAATCGTGATATTGTTGAAAACCAAAATGATGAACATTTAAAGGCTGCAGTCATGTTCCAGGTTATTCAGGCTCTCGTCTCTCAGTTAAGTTCACTACAGTCGCTCTACTCCTCCAATTCCTTACACATCTCCAGCGTACCTGAATGTGCACGTTGAAAGGCACGTCTGCCTTAAAATAGTGTCGGTGTTTATATCGAGCTGTGCTTTATCTTGCCTATTTGTGGCTGAGCCGCTGCAGAAGAGGGCTCAGCGGAGCCGCCACATGGAGGAACGACAACATGAACATCTGAGCGGATTAGCAGCTCGGGGGCCTTTAAAAAGACGCGCTCGCACCGAGAGAGACGCGCCACAATCGAGAACCCGACAGACTCACCGGACAGCTTCAGAAAAACGCTCCACGAAAGGTGAGACGAAACTGCGTGAGATGAAGCTTTTGTCAGCTCTTGTAGCGGGGAGTTAGTTTGTTTTTCTGCTTTCGTATCAAGCATCTCTGGAGGTGTTAGAAGGCCTGAAAGGAAAACTGTTGCCTCAGACTTTTAAACTATTTCATTACAGAATAGAAAGGCTGAGATAGTTTTTTCTTTTCTTGTATTGCACAACAGAGAGATAGTTCACGAGTTATTTAGTGTACTTGACTGTTTTCTGGTGACTGTTTTGAGCATTTTATTAATCAGATTGGTGCTTTTTAACATTGTGATGAATCTGATTACCTGGAAGCTTGATGGAGAGGTGGAGAAAGACGTGAAAGGGCCTTACATGTTCACGGTGACGAAGGACTGAACCAAGGCCGGTTTAATTCACCGAAATGTTCAGGGGCATCAGCTAGAGCTTTAAGCTTTTGGAGACCAGACGTTACACGGCTCGCAGGGCAGCTCGGGTTTCAATAAATGAGGGTACAGAAACGTCTTGGGGCCGAGTTTAGAGGTACACTCTTTTGATTTGCTCTTTGTTTTTCTTCTTTTCAGTAACCAAACTAAAATGGCAGACGTCGCAACTCCCGCTGAAAAGAAGGCACCTCCCAAGTTCAAGCAGAGGACGGCTCGTACCTTCAAGAGCAAGGCCCCTAAACCAGGCCAGAAGGGGTGAGACTGTCTATGATCACATCTGGTTTCAAACCAGTCATCATACATTCAGATTGTTCTGTTCTCTAACCTGTACCCACTAAATCTGTTGTGTCTGATCCAGATTTGGAGACGACATCCCCGGCATGGAGGGCCTCGGCACAGACATCACCGTGGTTTGTCCATGGGAAGCCTTCGGGGACATGGAGCTCAGCGACCTGGCGAAATATGGAATTGTTTAGCACCTTTCCCCCTCGTTTTCCCCTCCTTCCAGCTTTCCTTCCCCCTGCTGTGGTCCTAATATTGACGGTGAAGCAAATATTATTTGTGCTGTAATAAGGAGGCAGCTTTTAATGTTGTAGACATTTGACCTGGAACAAGAAAATAAACCTGGCACGCTCATGCGCTTTATTTTGTCCTCTCTCTTCCACCCAGTTTCCTTCACCCTTTTCTCATCCTTCGCTCCTCTTCCTCTCAACTGCTCTCTCCCACCAATTATAACCAGCGTGTTTAGCCCAGAAGGGAAAAACAAAACGAAATAAATGGAATTCTTCTTCCTAGAGGGTTTGGTATCTGTCATTTTCAGCTCCTCCCCTCAACGCTGCTGATTCAACATGCACAGGTGTCTCTTGTACTGCTAAATCACATTTTACTTTCATGAGAAATCTGTAAATCACTTCATGCTTTAGCAAGTGAGATCAACTCTGTTTCCCAGTCAAGAGAAACGATTATGTGAAAAAGCAATAAATGTTTGAATGTTTTCCACAGAACATCTGTCTTTGTGTCCTCATCAAAATGCAAGTCTGTAATAACCAAATTCATCTGGAGATAAATGAAAGTGCTGTAGGCTGTTAAAATAAGAGCGAGAACCAAAAAAACAATAGTGAAACAAACTGGAAGACCAAGATGTCCTAAAAATGGAAAATGCAATAAATGGGATTTATATGTAGAGAAGCCATCAGTGACTCCTGAAATGAGCAAAGTCACAGACGTAAACAAGGTTAGAGGAGCCTAAAGAGAAGCGTGCTGGATATGAGATCTGATCTCAGAGAGGACTCCTGCAGGACGGTCAGCGCCACACATTCACAGAAACCCTGCAGAAATACAGCGTGGTGCGATTAAACTCTTTTAATTTGAGGCCAGCTGAGGTATATTTACGGGTAGATTCAGTTTATGCAGTTCATGCACCATGATCATTCTCGATTAATTACTCTGACTTTTATTTTGTGTCCTGGCATTATAATTGTTGATCATTTCTTGCTGTTGGCTGTGTGAAGAGCAGCTTTCAACTGTCCTGAAGCATCAATAAAGCATAATATACTCAGCATAATGCATCAGATACCTAATATATCTACTGTATTGTTTGTATTGAGAAATGCTGCAGAAGTCTTTGGCTGTCTGCTGATGACAATTATTTTTTTGATTCACCATCCTGTCACTCAAGCTCCCGTCTGCCGCCGCCACAAACTGGTCATTTTAATTAGTTCATTCACCAAAGTCATTTCCTTTGGCTCCCTCAAATGTGACTACAGGTGGTTGATTCTCCCTGAGCTGAAATAATCTTAGAACTGAGAGAGAAAAACTCCTTTTTCTGAGAATTAGTGTTTCATTGTCACAGCCAGAAATATCCCTGAGCCTGAATCCAAATCCACGTTGGTCATGACTCTAAGCTGCAGGGGAAAATTGTGTGCTTTTTGCAGACAGAGCTGTGCCGCTTCCTCCTGAGTGGAAGTTCAGAGGCTTCCGAGATGCTGCATCAGAAAATAAAGTGGAACTTCAACACAACAAAAGTGTGCTCTTGTGAAATAAGAAGTCTGAGGGACTGTTTCTGTTTGAGCCTCGAGCACAAACTTACGGTCCTTTAAGTTTGTGTTTTTTTATGAAAACATGAGACAAATGATCCAATGTTGGTGGGTCGTGATGTAAAGCAAAAACAGCTTCAGATGAACAACAATTCATGGGTTCCCCCTACAGGGACATTATACATTTAAAACCAACAACAAGGCTTTCAAGTGTGCGTAAACACAGTGCCAAGAGGGAAAGACATCAGTGATGGGCTTAAAGAAGAAACTGTTGCTGCACATCAATCTGAAAAGATTATGAAAATAGTTTTGAAACAATTTGTAGTTTAACTTTGTTACAGAAAGAGAGATAATTCACAAGGAGAGACAGCTGCCAATCCTCACAGGAGGGGACCTCCCAGCAAATTTACCCAAAGATCAAACGGTGAACTGGAACAGTGAAATGCTCATGGAGGGGCTGCCAAGAAAAAGCTTTGTGGTTTGTGTGGTAAAAACCAAATACAGAATCTCTACAGAAACACCCCCACTGTCAAGTATGGCGGTGGACGAGTAGTGATCTGGGTTCTGGGATCTTGGATCTGGGCACCGTGCAGGGATTTAGTCAAAGATGAACCTTTCTGTCTATCAAAGTGGCCATCTGTCAGTAACTAAAGCTTGTTGATCAGAAGCACAACATCTCTTCAGAATGGCAAAAGTTAAAAAGCATAAACAAAGAAAGTTCTGAAATTGGCAAGTCAATCCAACTGGATTACTGTGTCGTGGTCTTCTGAGAGCAGCGCACAAGCAAATCCCCGGAGACCTCCGTGCACTGTGACACGAGACTGCTGAAGTCGCTGTTTCACGTTGGAGGTGGATCTACTACGTACCTGAATACTTACCTGAATGATTTTATTTTCTTTCCTTACAGGTTTCATTTGTATTGGGTAAATAATAGCACAGTGAAAACACTTATATGTTCTTGTTCTTGTGAGGTCACGTATCTCCCTAAATCTAACATTCCCTAAGATCCGTGGTTGTTGGAATATTTTCCATATTCCATATTTTTGTTGGAATATTTTTACACAATAATAGAATCAAATTTAGGACAGGCACCAACTGTTGCACAATTTTTAATTTTTTTTTTACCTCATAATTAACTGTTTTCCTTTTTAAGAACTGTTGGAAAACAAGAGGGAGTCCAGAAGGTCAGTCCGTTCCAGAACCGGGACCCCCCTCTGGTGCAGCCCGTCAGGTTCTGATCAGCGGCGTCCTGTTTATCACTTTGGTGACGTGATGCTGCAACTCTTCACTCCCAGTCTGGACCAGGCGGCAGCTGACAGGCTCTAATAGGATTGGGACTTTGTCCATATGGGTCAGGGCAGGAAGACACAGCAGTTCTGAGCTCTGTTCGTGCTGTTTTTACTCAGTCCGAAGCTCTTCATCCACTTTTCCTTTTCTTCAAGTGATGCATCTACACTTTTAAGGTATTTCATCAATTGACTGATTTTAAATGTTTCATGCACATCCCCATTTTGAATTCATTAATTAGCGAGATGTAGATTTTGCAGCAGAAATGAGCTCATGACACTTTAAGAAGGGTGAGCAGGTGGTGCAGGTAGCATCTGAGGCCATCTGCTGGTCATGTGGTGAACGGTCAGGGGTCTGCAGGAGGCGTCAACCAGGCTGAGGAAACAGACGAAATGCAAATGATGTCATCATTTGTTAATTGCACCCATGTTTTCCTCATTTAAACACTCAAAATGTCAACTGTAACTGAGAAACAGTTACCGTGCAGGTAATAATAGATTAAAAAAATTTAAAAAAGAACCTTGGAGTGCCACATGATCCTCTACAGACTCCAAACTCAACCATCAACCAGTCTGGAAGCTGTTAACAAAGGAGAATAAGAAAAAACAAACGCTCCCACACAGCGGTTCAGCGGCCTCAAAAACAGGTGGAAACATGTGGAATATTAGTGTTTATAATTCAGGTGGCTTCTAAGTTCTTTTTCTTACTTTCTTACTTAATGTCTCTCCGTCTCCACGCTGACTCTCCACGGCGGCATGTGCGAGTTGCGTAAGTGAGTCACCAGCATGTTCTGGAGGAGTTCACCACAGGATCTGAGGATCAAAGGTCAGGGCTTGTGTAACTGATTGTTGAGCAATAACCTGGCCACCGTCTGATTAGCGGTAATAATCTGTTTACCTCAGCGTTACCTGCTTTATGTCACCAGCCCTGCTGCCAGACTGGTTTTTACCTGCATGCACGTTGTCAACACCTGCTGCTTTGGAGACACTCACATTTATCTGTACACAGAATCATTTCACACAAAGTAAATAAGAAAGAAAGAAAAATGTTTGCTTTTTATTTTGGTTCGGCAGCAAAAAAAATATGAAAAAAATTGCTTTAATGCAAAAGCAGGTATGAAGTTTGCGGATGACACCTCTGTGATAGGACGCTTTACTGGCAGGGACGAAGCACCCTGCAGGAGGTCGGTGACCAAACTGGTGACACGGTGTGAGGACAGCAACCCCACCCTCAACATGGACAAGACCAACCAGAGCCAACCAGAAGCCGTGGATGACAAAGGAAGTCCACAGACTCCTGAGGGCTCGGAACGCTGCCTTCAGAGCTGGAGACAAAGTGGGTCTAAAGACAGCTACGACCAACCTGTCCCATGGCATCAGGGAGGCTAAGAGACGGTACTCCAGGAGGATAGCCCGCCGTTTCAGCAACAGCAGGGACACACGGAGCCTGTGGCGAGGGATTCAGACCATTACGGACTACAAGCCCCCACCGCAGACCTGTGAGAGCAGCACATCCCTGCTGAATGAGCTGAACACATTCTTCGCCCGCTTCGAGGCACACAACACCATCGCCGCACAGAAAGCACCACCCCCTCCCGGCGACCAGGTGCTGACGCTGTCACCGGACATTGTGAGGAGATCCCTCAGCAGGATCAACGCCCGCAAAGCTCCGGGTCTTGACAACATACCTGGTCGTGTACTGAGAGACTGTGCAGGAGAACTCACGGATGTCTTCACAGACATCTTTAACATGTCACTGAGTCAGGCGGTGGTTCCCACGTGCTTCAAAGCCACCAACATCCGTCCGGTCCCAAAACGGTCATCTCCCTCCTGCTCCAACGACTACCGTCCAGTCGCACTGACTCCCATCATCATGAAGTGCTTTGAACGGCTAGTCATGCATCACATCAAGGCTGCTCTCCCCACCTCTTTGGACCCCTATCAGTTCGCATATCGCTCCAACCGGTCCACTGACGACGCCATCTCCACTGCCCTCCACACAGCCCTCACACATATGGACACCAGAAACGCTTATG
The DNA here is from genome assembly GCA_014839995.1 of Xenentodon cancila. Lineage (NCBI taxonomy): Eukaryota > Metazoa > Chordata > Actinopteri > Beloniformes > Belonidae > Xenentodon > Xenentodon cancila. The sequence goes on along the minus strand of CM026198.1, from coordinate 4,595,672 downwards.
TAAGAATGCTTTTCATCGACTTCAGTTCAGCATTCAACACCATCATCCCCCAGCAGCTCATTCACAAACTGGACCAGCTGGGGATCAGCACCTCAATGTGCAACTGGCTGTTGGACTTCCTGACTGGGAGACCACAGGCAGTACGGGTCGGCAGCAACACATCCAGCACCATCACACTGAGCACAGGGGCCCCCCAGGGATGTGTGCTGAGCCCCCTCCTCTTCACCCTGCTGACCCACGACTGCACACCGATTCACAGCTCCAACCTCTTCGTAAAGTTTGCGGATGACACGACTGTGGTGGGTCTCATCAACAACAACGATGAGTCAAACTACAGAAGCGAAGTGAGCCGCCTGGCTGAGTGGTGCAGCGACAACAATCTCTCCCTGAACGTGGAGAAGACCAAGGAGATTGTTGCTGACTTCAGGAGACAACACACCCAGCATACTCCTCTGAACATCAACGGTGCTGCTGTGGAGAGGGTGAGCAGCACCAAGTTCCTGGGTGTCCACATCTCAGAGGACCTCTCCTGGACTGTTAACACCGCATCACTCGCCAAGAAGGCACAGCAGCGCCTCTACTTCCTCCGCAAACTGCGAAGAGCCAGAGCCCCGGCCCCCATCAGGTACACCTTCTACAGAGGCACCATCGAGAGCATCCTGACCAGCTGCATCACCGTGTGGTACGGATCCTGCACCGCAACCTGCCGCAAATCTCTCCAACGCGTCGTGAGAGCAGCTGAGAAGATTGTTGGTGTCTCTCTCCCCTCACTCCAGGACATTTACAGCAGCCGTCTGACTCGCAAAGCCCTCAGCATTGTGAGAGACCCCACCCACCCGTCACACAGCCTCTTCAGTCTGCTGCCATCAGGGAGGAGGCTGCGGACCCTCCGAGCCAGAACCAGCCGACTGAAGGACAGCTTCGTCCACCAGGCTGTCAGGACACTTAACACTCTCCCTTCTCTTCCACCGTTTCCCGCCTTGCCCCCCCCTCACTCACTCTGATCTCAGTATCTGTATTTTGGCAGAACTGGACCGCTTGCTTTGCACCATGTCACTTTAAACAAACCGAAAAACTGTTGTTGTCATGTCACAACTTGTTTCTTGTCTCTTTTTAACCTGCACTTTGTGTTTAAAATGTATTTATTGTGTAGCACCGAGGGTTTGAGGGTAACGCAATTTCGATTCTCTGTATGTATCTCACATGTGGTAGAATTGACAATAAACTTGACTCTGACTCTGACTCTGACTCTGACCAAGGAGATGATAGTGGACATGAGGAGGAGCCACTGCTCATCCGGAGGCAGGAAGTGGAGAGGGTGAGCAGCTTTAAACATCTGGGGTCCACAACGAGGACCTCGCTTGGACCCTGAACATCACACAGCTGGAGACGAAAGCTCGGCAGCGCCTGTACTTCCAGAGGAGCCTGAGGAAGTTTGGCATGTCATAAAAGCAGCAACGTCTACAGATGCGTTGTTGAGTCCATCCTGACCAGCTGCGTCACCGTGTGGTACGGCAGCGCCTGCAGAAAACGCCTGCAGAGAGTGGTGAGGTTTGCGTCTAAGATAACCAGGACTCACCCGCCCTCTCTGCAGAGCATCCACCACGTTTATGTATATAGCTTTTTTGTACCCTTACTTAGTCCTAATCTATATTTTGTTTATTTTTTATTCCCTTTTTTGCATGCTATGTCCAGTTGTAATATCTTTTGTTAAATTATTTGATTTATATTCCATACTCAGGGCATTCAGTGTGGACAGCAACGTGTAGACAGTCCTTATATAACGCTTTGAATGGGAACGACTGCCGTGGCGTTTACAGAGAAGAGAACAGAGAAAGTAAATCAGATGTGGGTAGAGAACTCATCACCCTCCCAAATGTGTGATCCAAAACTAAAACGGTGGAGAGCCAAAGAAAGAAAGAAATAAGAGAAGAAGGGTCTTGTGTCTAAAAAGGATGTAAAAAAAAAAACAAAAAAGTACAACTGAGGTTCACCAAACGGCATCTGAACAAAACCTCAAGACATCTGGAACATCGTCCTGCAGACATATGAGACCACAGTGGAGGTGTTGGGTTTTCATGCCCAGCACTGTGGATACCAAACACAGCATTTCAGCAGAAACGCCTCAAACCAACTGTCAAGCACGGCGGCGGAGGCGTGATCATTTGGCATCTTTTTGCAGCCTCGGGATCTGGACATTCTGGGGTCACTGAGTCGACCGTGAACTCCTCTTTACCACCAGAGTATCCCAGACGGACAAACTTGAGACAGACAAGTGGAAAGAATAAAATAAAAGAAGAAAAGAAAGAGGGAAAGAATGTAAGAAGAAAGGAAGCAAAGGAGGTAAGAAGACAGAAATGTAGGATGAGAAGGTGAGACAGAAGAAATCAATGAAAAATGAAGGAAAGTACGAAGAACAGAAAAAGTGAAGGAGGAAAAGGGGATGAGAAGGAAGAAATAATTAAAAGAAGGAAAAGAATGTAAGGGGAGAAAATGAAGGACAAAAAGAAAGTATGAAGAAAGAACTTAAAGAAAAAAAGGAAAAGTAAAGAAAAATTTAAAGAAGAAAGGAAAGATGAATCAATCGTAAAGGGAATGAAGAAAAGACGAAAGCAGACTGATGAAAGAGGGAAATAAAGAAAATAAATATTTATATCAACTTTAGTGATGTAAAAACCTTTTCATAAAACCACTGAACTTCAAATGTAAATAAAGAAAAGTTGACCAAAAAAGAAAAATAAAAAAAAATAAAAACTTAATGAAGACATCATTACTCAGGACAAGAGCAGATATTTGTTAAAAATCCTGCACAACGTAACGTATGTTTTGATCCACTTCAAAGGTTGTTATTATATATTATCGTATTTTATAGTAATATGGTTTATCTTATTATTTAAAATAACACTAGGAAGGGGGTGGCTTTATTTCAGGCGAATTCAGGTCATTTATCTTTTATTACACAAATCAGTTATCCTGAGTTTATAGAACAAAAGACCTTACAATGTATACTGAAATGTTTTTCTTCTTTTTTTGGCTTCAAAACTATTTCCAAGTGTCAACGCGGTCTTTGGAAAACCGGCTCGATCTGACAGCTGGGCCTGTAATTTCCCCCCGAGCTGTGTGTCGACTGCTGAACATTTAACCCGCGTCCACAATGCCTGATTTATTTCCGTCGTCTTCATTTTTCTTCTCAGTCTCTGGCATGTTTTTGTGTCAGCAATCACACAAACACCGACTTTACAGGTGTAGGAGATGGAGACGGTCATGTAGTGTCTGTCTTCCAAAATCTACGAGGAACATTCACGTAACGAAGAAGATCACAACTCAAGAACACAAGATCTTTTGATTCAGTTTAGAGGCGGGAAATGTGCAGAAACAGATTTTAAAAAATCAGGGTGATAGAAATTAATATTAAGTCTTCCACGCAGCCCTTCCAGAAATAAGCCTTTTATTCCTGATTCTAGTCAAAATGGTCTTATTTTAAGCAAAAACGATTTCTGCCCAAACATTGCGTGTTGAGTTGAGTTCGTGCAGTGTAGTTTGGAGTTAGAGAGATTTCTTTTGTCATATTTCCCAAATTAAATCCCCCAAATTCCAACAGATTTTATTTTACATTTAAATAGTTCCCTGGTTAGGGATATAATAAATGTTCTTGTTGATTAAAGAAGTACGAGTAATGTAGCTGAAATAAAAGTATAAATAAAATAATCTAGAACCATAAAACACTGCGACCATCTTTTAAATAATGCAAAAATATGAGGAGGTACAAACCGATTCATCATTTACACTCCACGTGCGTCTGAAATGTCTGATATGTCCTCATCCCCTGTCAAAAGCATCATTTGTTAGAAAAAAATCCTTATTTGAGACCAATAAATGTAAAGTAACACAGGAGGAAGCTGCAAGACGAGATCAGCTGGGTCGGTTTGGTGTTGAATAAAAGTAGGATTTGTATCCCTCATGTGGTGAAAGTACAAAAGTACACAAGAGTTCATCTCTGTTTTCAGCATGCATGTACTTAATGTGTTTTAACCAGTTATTTAAGTCTCTCTGCAACAGATATAAGTGGCACATAGAAACATAGAGACAATCTGGGTGAAGAGACGTGACGGCATAGTTAAAGTTGTGTGAAGCTGCACCGACTTCAATGTTAACGGGACTAAATGAGATTACCGTTAAAACACTCAAACGTGTCTCCTGTGGCGCAGCGACACGTAATCAAACATCCACAAGCTTCTAACTTATCAAGAACACCTGGCTGATTCCCACGAAGCCTCCAATCACAACCTGCCGAAGTCCCAGCAGCCCCGGCCAGCTGCCATGTGGCGCCCAGGTGAGACTGCTCAGGTGACAAGAGGGTGAAAAGTCAAATCTTCTGGGTTTTCGTCAGTTCGCCTTCAGCCGTGAACCAAATCGTCTGAAACATGCTGGTCTCTCTGTTTCTCACCTTCCTGGTATCTTCTGTCATTGCCGCTGAGAAAGGTAAACTACTTTACTCGTCTTTTTATCCATATTTGTAAAACTAATTACGTCGATGTGTCTCTGTTGTGCTAAAATATTTTAGCACAAAACACAGTCTGTCCTAACCTGAAGATTTATTTTTTAGTCATTATTACTTAGGACAAGTCAGAACGAACTGTTGGTGAAGAAACACAAGTTATAGCACAGAAAATAAGTACAATACTGAAATATTTTTATCACTGATAACAATGTAAAACAACGGTTTTGTAGAAAGAAATCACATATTTATTCAGTAAATCACGCACCCCCGAGCAATTATTACATAAACAACAGCAGGTAAAAACTCCCCTTTAAGAGGGAAGGAACCTGGATCAGGACCTGGATCGTAAGGGGGGACCCTCCTGCCAAAGACCAGCCAGGTAGAACAGGAAAAAGGGGATCAGAAAGAGAGATTGAAGTATAGAATAGAGAAAATAGAGAATAGAGAGACACAGACACACTGTCAAATGTACAAAAGACAAGATACATTAGTATAACTATCCATCAGCAGCAGGACTGATACATGGTTAGTTGGTGAAGTACAGAGACGACTATACAGACAGGTGGAGGATGGTCAGAGGAGGGACTGCAGGTCAGCATGCAGCTGCTGAGGCTCCTGCAACGCTGCATCAGGTCCAGATGTTGAACCACACTGAACAACTTGATGTACTTGATGAGTGAGACGGTCCTGCTTTCCCCTGGGTTTTCTAGACTTCCACAATCCTTTTTTTGGTGTTGATGAACTAAACTTGGGTGGTTGGCAGATGTGATAAACGTGGCGCCTCCATTAGGTGTCTAAGTATTGTGATTGTGAGCATGTTTATCTGCTGGTTTTAGCACTCAACCCACAACTGTGTTGTCTTTGTACATCCTCACTGAAGCTCTTCTTGTCTTTGTAGCCACAATTCTCTGTTTGCATGGCTGAGGTCGTAGCTTTGTGGCCTTGCTGTGGCGGTAAAAGGACGTGTGAAATCTACATTACATTGTGTATTCAAAGCATTGTGTGTCTCTTCTTCTTTGTCCTCCTTCTTAGACACTGCCCTTCCCAGGCTTAATGACACTTCAGCCGTAGAGGCCTTCATCGACTCTGCTGAGGTAGTGGTCATCGGATTCCTGGAGGTCAGTACAGGTCAACTGCGTGTGAAACGAAATTTTCAAAAAAGCCTTAAAACATCTTTTATAGTTCAAGTTATTATGCCGGCACGAACGTGGTAAACCAGACACAATTGGACTAATTAGCGAAGCTTGAGGCTGGTCTCCAAATGCTGTTTTCAAAGAAGGATATGCCGTGTTTCCGGTGGCCACACCTTTGGCTGGCCCGTGAGGACGAAGACTGACTTGTTGTCCCACGACGGCAGCTTCTTTGGACAGGCTCCATGTACGGGGGAAGACGGCCGGGTTGACAGGAAGTACAAATGTAACTGAAAATTTGTGGAATTGGCTGCACTGACGCTCATGTAAACATCTACAAAACACTGGGTGGAGGTTCATGAGAGAGAAGTGGAGGAGAAAGCCAGAGAGCACATCAGGATAGGACATAGCTGGACTGGGATGCTGAAAGTAATAAGAGACCAAAATATTGGTGCTGTGACTCACTGAGAATGAACTCATACAGGCTTTAAAATGAGAAATCACGCTGCCAGAGCTCATGAAATAGTGTTTCAGAAATAGAAATGAGTCATTGTTGTTTCAAACCAGCTGCATTTTTCCTCCTTTCTCTCCAAGAAGGGTTCCCATAGTCCCACTCAGGTTGCATAATATTCATTTAAAGTATAAACCTAAAAGAAAATTAAAAGAAAAACAACTGATAAAAGAAAAAAAAGCAAGCTGCTGTTATGTTGGGACAGGGTGATGTTTTCCTCTCCAGAGCATCCCTGCTTTATTTCAACATCAGTAAATATGATGTTGGAGACCAGTTCTCAGAGTTTAACAGACAAATGTTATGTAATTTTTCGTCTGTTAAAGGACTGGAGCTGCGGCTTCATGATGCAAATGCTTCTGGTCGATGAAAGACCTGGACCACAGACAGACTTTTCCGTTTGGTTCCAGCTTGTCTTTGCAGACAGACACCCGTACTTGGATGCAGCGTGGGATTTAGCACTGCTGAAAGATGCAAGACTTTCTCTGAAAAAGACATCTCGATAGGAGCATATGTCGCTCTGAAACCTGAAGACACTGAAGCACATTGGTTGGAGATGCAGGCGCCCGAACGGTGCACTGACAACATGCTGGATGGTCCCTCTCTTCTTTAATCTGGGGGCATTGTGTCCATTGTTTCAGAAATTAATTTCAGATTTCAGTTAATCTGACCACAAGATGGTTTTGACTTTCCACGTGAGTCAATTGAGAAGATGGTGGTATCCTGGACGGGTTCTCCTTTGCATGAAAGAGATTTTAACCTGCATTAGTGGTGGCACACCGAACCATATTCTCAAACACATTTACAGAACTGTTCCTCAGCCATTATTATAGTGTCAGTTGCGGAGTTGTGTATTTGATGGTCTTTGTGCCATGCACACAGAGATTTATTCAGATTCTTTCAACCGTTTGATGATATTATGTACTAAAGATGATAGAATATTCAAATATGTCACGATTGTGGACTGAAGAACATTGCTCTTATTTTTTCACCTTTTGTTGATGCAGTATTTTGCAGGTAGGTGACTTTCATGGACCAGTGAAAGTCATCAACATTTAACTTGTTTTCTACGCTCTGTTGTGAATTGAATATGAGGTTGTGGGATTTGTACGCTATTTTATTCTGTTGTTATTTACATTTTACACAGCAATGAGTGGAACAGTTTGTGGGAATTATGTTTGTAGTTTTACAGAAGTGAATTTAGATGGTTGAATATAACTTAGTTGAAACTACGTCACTTTTTATTTCAGGGTGAAGACAGTCATGGCTATGAGGAACTCCAGGCAGCTTCAAAGCAAGTTGAATCTGTTCCTGTAGCCATTTGCAGTGTGAAGGAGGTCTGGGCGGACTTCAACCTCTCCTCAGACAGCATCACAATCTTCAGAAAAGTGCGGTGTTTGGTCTTTTCTTTCTGCATATTTTGAAGAAAATAGGTTCAACTGTTTTTTTTCTGATGATCATTTTGATTATGACACGTGTTTCCTCTGATCCAGGCTGATAACCATCAGGAGAACCTGGTTATTTCAGAAGCCAAGAAGTTAGAAACTGATGGACTTGTGAAATTCATAACCACCAATGAGGTCCGATACATCACAGAGTACAACCAAGTGGTAGGTCCAACTCATGTCTTTACCTCATTGCGCTGACAGAAACAATTGTCTGCTTTTTCCTTCTATTATTAACTCTTGACATTCATTTTTATATTCATTCCCTTCAAATAATGTTAAAGGCTCCAAAAAGAAAAAAAAACAACTTAGAAAAACAGTAAGCACAAAAATGTCAGTATGAAGGCTGAAGTTGTGTCAGTGCAGATGTCTGAAAAATGAGATAATTGCATGTTTCTGTTTTCCTCCTCCTCGTCTCCTCAGACAGCAGTGGGCCTTTTCCACTCAGAGGTCAAGTCACACCTCCTGCTCTTCGCCAACAGAGGGAGTAAAGACTTTACTGAGCTCAAGGAGCGGCTGGGAGCTCTGGCTCCAGAGTTCACAGGCAAGGTGAGGTCAAACTCCACCTGCGGAACAACAGCTTTCATTCTCGCTGCACCTTTTATAGGCTAAAAAAGGTTCACAAGTGAAATTCTGGCACACTAAAGTAAAACTGAGCTCACGTAATAGGCTTGGTTCACGTCCTGCCACAAATCAAATAACTGGATCTAATCAATATTTGCATCATGAGATAAAATGTCTTCGTTCCAGTTTTTATTTGTGCTGATAAACGGAGCCGTGAAGTCCAACTTAAAGTCACTGAACTACTTTGGCCTCAATCCAAACGATATCCCACGAGTCGGCATCTACGACGGGGAATCTGATATGAAGTGGCTGCTACCTGAAGGACAGATTTCCACAGAGCGAGTGCGGGAGTTCTGTCAGTCCTTCCTGCGAGGAGAGCTGAAGGTGAGTAGCCACCATCTCACATCTGAAGACTGCTGAGTTTCCATCTATGTGTTTTTGATGTGCATTTGGTAGTTTATATTAGAAAATGTTGATGAAAACAGAAAAAAATAGTCATGAAGACGTTTTCATGCTTCATCAAAGACAAACTGTTGACAAAATGGTTTGTAAATAAGTTCTGACATATGAACAGTTTTACAAAGAACACACAATAATCAAAAGAATGAGAAATTCCTGATTTTGGATAACGTAACATGTTTTGTTTGCCTTCTTCCTCATGATGGTGTGTCTGGTTACCAGCGTCTTCTGTGTTTGTTGCAGTTATTGGAGTCCGAGTAGAAAACGCTTGACGATGCTCTGCAGCCGAGCTCCAAACATACAACATTTTTTTTTTTTTCACAGAGCTGCAAACATTAATCTAATTAACTGCATTCAATAATATCAGCACTGACAGCCACCAGAAGCTGCTGCTCTACGTGCTTTAGTTTGTGTGTATATGCATAAACATATGCATGCAACTGTTGGTGTCTCTCCTCAGGTCGGGAGACCCAATAGATCGATTTTTACACCAAACGTCTTTCTAGATGTGGATCTGATCTATGATTTATGGAAAATACACAGATCACACATAAAAAAAATAGTATTTGCTACGTATTGAAATTAAAATTGCCCTCTATTTGGTCTTTGAACAGTTTCAAAATATAAATTTTTTGAATAATTTTTTTTACTGTATTAAACTATTTTATTATTATGGGGGAGGTGCAGAAGTATCAAATATGAAATATCCAGCATTAAATGATTAGAGTTGAACGTATGAACTAAAGGTTGTAACTGGTACGGGAGGTTTATGCTATTCAACTCTCTACACATAACAGAAAGTCACTTTTACATGGGCGCTAAAAATGAAAACTGGAACGGCTTAAAAAAAAAACTTTAGCGCCCCAACTGCACTTTAATTAGTTTAGTTACAGCACAGTAACAAAAGTAAAAAAAAAAAAAAAAGGTTACGAGCAGTCACGGCTGGAGCTGGAAATATGTGTCAGACTAAACGCGTGTAAACTGTCTCTGGCGTCAGAATAGACGTTTGGGCCTCCGGTTCAGTTAACTTTAGACCCAGACGGTCCGAATTCAGACGCGGGGGCGGAATAGATTCACGTATTGTAATCAGTGCAGTTTGATATTCAACTAGAAGAATTATGAGTCATTTCAAAAAGTTCTCCATTCAAAGGTTTACTGTAATAAATTCACATTTTCACTGAAAGCTTTGTCTGTAAAGTATTATGTTGAAAGAATTACAGAGCAATGAAACCACCGCTTTGACAGACCTGCACTTCTTTAAATATCTCCATGAGGTTCTGATGAACAAGCTTCTCCTTCATCTTAGATTAGTCACACAGTGTCGTCAACTATTTTTGTTTTGAGAATTAAAGATTATTAGCCTACTTTATATCTTCCTTTTTAGGTATTTTAACCTTCCCCGCTCGTGTTTACTTGATCATTGCACTTTGTCAGTTCTTTTCTTGTCTCAAAATACTTGAGACAGAATAATTTAGAAGTCAAAGAAGAGTAAATGATTAAAGAGTTTTTAATCATGGTCTCACAGCGACACATGACATGAAATTCACGCCTCTTGATGCTATTATTCAGCTTAAGACTTCAGGCTGCCTAAAGCACAAGGTTTTTCCTAAATTCAACCAAGAAGGACAAACCTAAATAAACTGCAGTGGTAATAAGAGTTTTAAAAACAAACTTAAGGTAATTAAAGTCTACTAGTAACCCAGAACGTCTTCAAAGATAATTGTCGTTTCACATGTCGGTGATCCTTAAAAAATCAGGATCTGAATTGAATCAGAGAGCTCATGATGTGCTTGTGTTGTTAAAGGATCATTCTGGAGTTAAAACAATAACATCCATCCATCCATTATCTATTCCCGCTTAATCCGCCTCCGGGGGTCTGTCGGAGCCTATCCTGACGCATAGTAGGCGGAAGGCAGGGGTCCACCCTGGACAGGTCACCAGTCCATCGCAGGACCACATACAAGACAGACAATCATGCACACTCACATTCACACCTACGGGCAATTTAGAATGATCAATCAACTTAGTATGCATGTTTTTGGACTGTGGGAGGAAGCCGGAGTACCCGGAGGGAACCCACGCAAGCACGGGGAGAACATGCAAACTCCACACAGAAAAACCCACCGGGCCGGGAAACCTTCTTGCTGTGAGGCAACAGTGCTGACCAGTAAGCCACCGTGCTGCCCTAAAACAATAACATCCATCCATCCATTATCTATATCCGCTGCATCCGTTTCCGGGTCACGGGGGTCTGTCGGAGCCTATCCCGACGCATATCAGGCGAAAGGCAGGGGTACACCCTGGACAGGTCGCCAGTCTATCCAGGGCCACATACAAGACAAACAACCAATCACATTCACACCTAGGGAGAATATAGAATGATCAATTAACCTACCCTGCACGTTTTTGGACTGTGGGAGGAAGCCGGAGTACCCGGAGGGAACCCACGCAAGCACAGGGAGAACATGCAAACTCCACACAGAAAGACCCACTGGGCCGGGAAACCTTTTTGCTGTGAGGCAACAGTGCTGACCAGTAAGCCACTGTGCTGCCCTAAAACAATAACAGAGGCTGTTAATTCTCTTTTTGTGTCTATTGAACAGTTTGCACAGCATTTGCACATATTTATAACAAATTAACTTATATTAAGGTTGTCATAGGTACAGACTCATGACTGTATGGCAGCAAACACACAGATGCCTGTCAGTTATTATATATATATATATATATATGTATGTGTATATATATATATATATATATATATATATATATATATATATATATATATATATATATATATATATATATATATAGTTAAAACTAAGACTAAAACTGAAACTAACAGTGCAAAAATAATCCTGTTAACTGCAAAAAAAAATGATTTTTATAAAACTAAAAGTTAACAATGCAAAATTAACTGAAGGAAAATGGAATTGCAGGTACAATTTTATACTTTATTTTTATTTCATGCCTTGATTATTTATATTTGCTGCTTCATTTTTGTAATTCTTTATTTTCTTCTTCTAAATAACTGATGCTCGTACGAAAGGTTCTTTCAGTTAAAATGACCCTGATTTGTCTGTGGAGACCCTGTTGACACTAGTGGAGTAATTTTGAATCTTTTCAGAAGCTTAAAATTGCAATTGATTTTTGTCAATTAACATTAATTGTTATTTTACTATCAAATCTCACTTAAAATATCCTGGATTAACTTTTTATTGTCCCTAGTATTAGTTTACACTCCTAACCCTTTATTAAGAGACATAGGATTGTTTTAATTTGTGAATTTAGAGAAACTGACATTACCTTGAACCCTTCTTTAAAAGGAAACTCAATTAGTAAATTATGGTAACCAAACTTTATCCTGGTTGCTTTTTTTTTCCGTATTTCACCACTTGCACTTTTACATTTTCAGGAGGTGAAACAGGCAGGAGAAAAGTCCAAAACGGAGCTGTAAAAAAAAGAAAATTCATGTGAACACACATTGTACTTTAAATAAAAATAAATACTTTTTAAAAAAAAAGAAGTGCCTGACTCTTTTGTCTTGGGATTTCATTCTTTTAGCACAAAGAAAATCTAATTTACATCATATTTTATTTTTTTGCTGGTATAACCTCGTCTGTTTACGCGAGTCCGTCTGCGGTCCGGACAGCCACCCGCAGCTCACTGGCCACTCGCAGTGATGTGGCGGAGTTTGTTAGTCTGTCCACAAACGTTGGCGTCCAAACCACAACACACCGACCTCAGAGAGACTGACAGAGAGTAGACTGGGGAGACGGGGATCCAGGGAGCTGAGGCACAGTATCCAGTTTGTCATTTGAGTCCAGACAGGATGTAAAATGTATATAAGTGCTAAAAAAAAGTCTAAAGTAACACTGAAATGAATACCAAACATAAAGGCATCAACTCGACAGCAGCCACACACACTAAACTAGGTCACTCATTTAAAATCAACTCAACATTTGACTTCAGGATGTATAATCAGGTTTCTAAATATGGGATAAAAGTGAGATTATTTAGCTTTTAAGGCTGTAAAATCTTTATAAAAGAATAACAGATGGGCTGTAGACATCAAGAGTGAAAAAGTTTGGGCTTGTCCCAAAAACATTCTCTCAAGCAAGAAGGGAATAACAAGGCCCAGACTGGGATCGGCGTAATTAGCGGTGCTGCGCTGCCAAGCGGACACATCCGGCGGAATTGGGGAAGCCTGGCAGGTGACCATTTCCCAGAGAGCAGATGGAAATATGCAGCTATTGCTGACTGCCATCTGAGTTTGTTTGTGGCTGCAAATGAGACCGTTGACAGATGAGACGCCGCTGAATGAAGAGCCGACAGGGATGGAAGCCCGACAGATTTTTTGCAATGTGGATGTAGTTCTTTCACAACATAAGGTAAAATAAGAATGCCCCACATGAAGTAACTGGTCACCAGTTCATAGAGAGTAACTGGTCACCGGTCCATAGAGAGTAACTGGTCACCAGTTCATAGAGAGTAACTGGTCACCGGTCCATAGAGAGTAACTGGTCACCAGTTCATAGAGAGTAACTGGTCACCGGTCCATAGAGAGTAACTGGTCACCGGTCCATAGAGGAGAGTAACTGGTCACCAGTTCATAGAGAGTAACTGGTCACCAGTTCATAGAGAGTAACTGGTCACCGGTCCATAGAGAGTAACTGGTCACCAGTTCATAGAGAGTAACTGGTCACCGGTCCATAGAGAGTAACTGGTCACCAGTTCATAGAGAGTAACTGGTCACCGGTCCATAGAGAGTAACTGGTCACCGGTCCATAGAGGAGAGTAACTGGTCGCCAGTTCATAGAGAGTAACTGGTCACCAGTTCATAGAGAGTAACTGGTCACCAATTCGTGGAGAGTAACTGGTCACCAGTTCGTAGAGAGTAACTGGTCACCAGTTCATAGAGAGTAACTGGTCACCAGTTCGTGGAGAGTAACTGGTCACCAGTCCATAGAGAGTAACTGGTCACCAATTCATAGAGAGTAACTGGTCACCAGTTCATAGAGAGTAACTGGTCACCGGTCCATAGAGAGTAACTGGTCACTGGTCCATAGAGGAGAGTAACTGGTCACCGGTCTGTAGAGAGTAACTGGTCACCAGTTCATAAAGAGTAACTGGTCACCAGTTCATAGAGAGTAACTGGTCACCAGTCCATAGAGGAGAGTAACTGGTCACCAGTTCATAGAGAGTAACTGGTCACCGGTCCATAGAGAGTAACTGGTCACCAGTCCATAGAGAGTAACTGGTCACCGGTCCATAGAGGAGAGTAACTGGTCACCGGTCTGTAGAGAGTAACTGGTCACCGGTCTGTAGAGAGTAACTGGTCACCAGTTCATAAAGAGTAACTGGTCACTGGTCCATAGAGAGTAACTGGTCTCCGGTTCATAGAGAGTAACTGGTCACCGGTCCATAGAGAGTAACTGGTCGCCAGTTTATAGAGAGTAACTGGTCACTGGTCCATAGAGGAGAGTAACTGGTCACCAGTTCATAGAGAGTAACTGGTCACCAATTCGTGGAGAGTAACTGGTCACCAGTTCGTAGACAGTAACTGGTCACCGGTCCATAGAGAGTAACTGGTCACCAGTCCATAGAGAGTAACTGGTCACCGGTCCATAGAGGAGAGTAACTGGTCACCGGTCTGTAGAGAGTAACTGGTCACCAGTTCATAAAGAGTAACTGGTCACCAGTTCATAGAGAGTAACTGGTCACCGGTCTATAGAGGAGAGTAACTGGTCACCGGTCCATAGAGAGTAACTGGTCACCAGTTCATATAGAGTAACTAGTCACCGGTCCATAGAGGAGAGTAACTGGTCACCGGTCTGTAGAGAGTAACTGGTCACCAGTTCATAGAGACTAACTGGTCACCAGTTCATAGAGAGTAACTGGTCACCGGTCTATAGAGGAGAGTAACTGGTCACCGGTCCATAGAGAGTAACTGGTCACCGGTCTATAGAGGAGAGTAACTGGTCACCAGTAAAATAAAAACAAGAATCATTAGATAGAGTGAAGTCGCAATAAAAAAATTCTCCTGCAGAGACGGAGCCACCAGGACGCAATAATGGGTTTGTTGAAGGCATATAAATACAAATGTTGTATCAAATCAGTTTCAGAAGTAAAAATTAAGCAGGAAAAAGAGGCACACAGAAGGAAAAGAGGCTGGTAAGAATTTTCATACACGGCCAACGTTTGTCTGGTGCTGTTTTCAGTCTACATCACATAGTTTATCCTATAATGTGCAACCAAAACAACAGTTTCCATGTTACAAAACCAGAAAAGGCTCATAGATAGAACACTAAATTACTTCTGTATTACTACTGTAGTAGGTATGCAAACTCTTACATGTAAGAACACGTGTGTGTGTGTGTGTGTGTGTGTGTGTGTGTGTGTGTGTGTGTGTGTGTGTGTGTGTAAATTAAATAAATACATTTTCATTGTGATTTTACTGGTTTTCTTTGTTAATATTACTAAACTGCACCTAATAAATAACTAGAGAAGAATAAGTCTCACTGAGGCTACACAGTACAAACTGTAAAATGTTTCTAGTCTAAAGCCAAAACTGGAAAATCAGCAACAGCAACTAAATTGAAAGACGTCCATAAAAAGATGGCCAATTAACAAACTAAATGATTAGTTTATTAATTAGCTCCAACTTCAAGTTTGGCCATAAAAGAGTTCAATGAAAAGCCAAAATGAAGAAGTTCCCTCAGAGATCATCGAACACACAGTTCCAATAGCTGAGAGCAAAAAATCAAATAAAAATACACACTTTTGCTGTCCCACGCTTTGGAACGACTAAAAGTCCTGAGACAGAGAACAGGACTGGGCACCATCTCACCTTCCTGCCTTCTTTCTTCCTCCTCTTCTCCATCCAGCCTGTGGAATAAAAACTAAGGACAATGTTTTATTCATCCTAGGCAGATTCTGGGCCGGAAGCAGGTAGTCTCATATAGTCCTAACTTAATTAAACCAACATTATAATTTAACTGACACGAATGTTGAATTTGTGTTCATATATACAACATTGTGTTTTTATAAACGTTTATTTGTCCACTGGACGACTGGCCATAAAAACAAAAAAGTAAGCACGGAGAAACTGACCCAAAGCAGAAAGGCCTTAGACACTGTATTTCCTGCTTCCTCTGGGACATTATAGCAATTGTTTTCTCCAGCTGTGGATCCCTACACACTGAAATGCATCCACACAAATGAGCACTGAACCACACGCTGAAATTACACAGTGCACGGTCCAAAACAAATCACCGACACCAGGAATAACGCTAGACTAAGATGCATTAAGGACACGGAGGTCACTCTGCCACAGGCTCAATCTCTCGTACATAACAAAGGAGGCTGGTCAAGAAGCTTTCAGAGATATTTATATGTGAAGTGATATGAGTGGGTAATTGGTTGGTAATCTAGACTCTATTTAGACAGAATATGGTTTAGGCCAAAAACGCAGACTTAATTTTTTTTTTTTTTTTTTTTAATCAGAAAAAACCTCAGCTAAGGCCCCACTTGGACTAAAATGCATAAACAGAAAACTGCAGCCAAACCCGCATGCATAAGACTATGCATCCAAAACACAGGGGGTTGCCCAGAACTGGTTCCATATTTGCTGAAATACCTCAAGCGAGGTTGTGTGTTGGGTCACCGGTTGCCGTTTGTAAGCCATGCCCGTGTGCTGGATGTGTGCAGGACCTGGGCCGAGATGCGTCTGTAAATAGCGACCGACTGCGGTTCGAGCGGGACTCAGCAACACTCTAATTAAGCTCTGTCGCATAATGATCCTCACTGCTGTTCCGTGTCACTCGATTAGTAGCTTGTGGTCAGCTCAGGCTGTAGTTTGGGGTTTGTGGGGGTGGGAGATCACATCTGGAGCAAGACTATAGTATCATAACAGCAACGGGACAAGTGGCAACCTTGATGTTGCGTAGGCAGTCCTGATTAAAATCCAGTTACATTTTGAGGGTATTTTATGGAGATCTTGTAACACCACTGGTTTGGACTTTTGGGGTTTGTTGCATTATTTATACACGACTGATGTCGGGTGAAGACTAAGAGGAATGTAGGGGGAGGCGTACAGATTTGGCAGACAAATATAAAAATGATTTGTCTGCCCACAGAAAGTGATTGGCAGGGAAAAGATGGCATTTTGGTTGGAGGGAATATGGACTAAAAGCTTTAATATTGTAGCACGTTGGGGGAGGAAGGGTGCAGGTTCCCCGGATGTTCCAGACTGTGTTTAACACTAGTTTAAGACAGTTTTTCATAAGCTGTTATCTGTTTTTTGTCACACAGCTTGTACCGTTTTCAGTTGCGGTGTAGGTGGGGGTTGTATTACACCATGAGTGAAAGTGATCCGGAGGTGACATACATTTACATGCATTCATAAAGTAAAATAAAATAAGAGGCTCCTTTGAGATAGAGGGTGTAACCCACTAATTTAGAATAAACTATTTATAGGGCAATCAATAAAAAACTTGACATTTAAATTAGATTTATCTACTTTGTAACTCGTTTTTTTCAGTTTTCAGAGGATGTATATGTATTGAAGTTACCAAATATGGTAATTTGCCCTGTAAAGGGTTAAGGGGGTCTATCTGAATTTGTCCAACACACCAAAGTGACTGAGGTTTATAAGCTGCTGGTCCATTTACATGATTTAAAACGTTGTCGGCCTGAATCACAGCTGATCCTTTAACGTGTTGTGACCAGACGGAGCAGTAGTTCAAATAAGTGATCAGATGCTGTTTGATGTATCAGGGAAGGAAGGAAAGTGGAATTTCAATGAAATCAATGAACTGTTGGCTACCCGTGATGACGATTTCTCTGCCGATGAGTGACAGTGATGCAGCTGAAATACTTTATGGAGGTATTGACAGAAGCATATCACAAGCACTTAATGCGTGGAAATAACTTCAAGATTCTGACATCAGTGTTAAACGGGACAACAGCTGTCGGCGAGCGCTGCTGCAGGAGGAGCTGCACACCCACATGACCTGCACTGCAGAAGCGGTTTCGGTCCAGTACAGGTGGTTCCACTGGTCATCATGGCAGGTAAGGGATTGTGTCTCGGGATGTCTCATTCAAAGTTGGGACAGAAGACGTTGAGAGATAGAGAGAGCTGGGAATTTTAAAGATGCGCAGTTCCATGCCAGTCTGGAGGTACCAGCCAGCTGTTGTGTGTCTGAAAGATGAATTAGACTGCTGCATCTGTTGGGGCAGAGCGAAAATTCAAGACATTCAAGACATCTCCACTATTCAAATCTTTTGTTGAGGGAGGCTGGCGCTCAGTTTACCTGTGTCTAATAGAAGACGGCCTACGAAGACGCAGCTGCTCTCTTCCCTTAACTGCATTCAGTTAAATCCTTTTTTACCGCAGGATACGTCTGGAAATTAAAAGAAGCTACTTCAAGAGTGAATTAAATACGTTTTACATTTATCTGCAGCTCATACAAGCTCCTTCAAAGTCAAGAGGAAAATATTTATCTTAAATATGTTGGGGAGAAGTATTAGAAGTGGTATTTCCTGACTGCAAAGTCAGTCGCTCTCCTTTTGTACTCTAATGATGAAGTGAACGTTTCCCCACAGACACAGAGGTTTACATGCCGTGTTCTGCACGTGCAGACGAATTTCAGGAATGTTGTGGCTTGGTACTCTGAATTTTCAGACGTGGGTGTTTGTGGGAGCTTTCATGACGGGTGCAGGCGGAAACTGTGACATTTGATTCCCCAGCCAATCAGAGCATCACCTCGTTGTGTGGGTCTGGTCTGACAAAAGATGTGGACTACAGTATATATTGACCTCGTCTTAGGGGAAACAATCAGAGCAAGCTGCCGAAAGAAAGCAAAGAAAAGCAAGCTGTGAAGAGACCATCCTGTCTAGAGGAAGACTATAACTGCAAGGCATCATGAAGACTCTGGCCCTCCTCTCCGTCTGCGCTCTTCTCTCAGTGTGCTGGTCCATGGGCGGTAAGGGTAACCGCTTTCCCGAGGATGTGCATGTTGCTCTCTGGCTTATTTTGGGGTCATGTAAGCACCTTAAGTTTGTTTAACACGTTTTTTCCTGCACTTGTCAGCCGTGGAACCAGAGGTCGTTGTGGATCCTGCTGCCGACACAGCTGCTGAAGCTGCACCTGCTGACGCTGCAGCTGTTGACGCCACCGCTGACGCATCCTCATCCTCCGAGTCAGATTCAGCTTCATCTTCCGCATCTGACTCCTCGTCAGATTCTTCAGCATCCGACTCTAACTCAAGCTCAGACTCATCAGCTTCTGATTCCACCTCCGAATCATCAGAGTCTTCAGAGTCCTCAGAGTCCTCAGAGTCCTCCTCCACTGAATCCTCTGAGTCTGACTCCTCTGCTTCTGACTCTTCCTCTTCTTCATCTTCTTCCTCATCTTCATCAGAGTCAGCCAGCGTTGAAGGTATTTAGCTGTTTATTTTCAGTAAGAGCATTTTAACGGTTATAGAATTAAAGTTCCTGTGTCTGCGAGCGTAAACTCAGAGGACTCATGAGCCGTGTTTTCCCACATCAGCTTCTCAAGCTCCTGCAGTGGTTATGAAGAGAGACCTGGCCGCTGTTCTCCTGAGGCGAAGAAGGGCTGTTCAAGGACACACCCTCAGCCCTCTGCAGCTGGAAAGGTACTGATGGAACAAACAAAACAACCGAATACTGACTCAAAATCTCAGAGTTTCACTTGATGCGTTACATGACCGTGTTTCTCCCGCTTGTCTTCCAGCCTGAGGGAGGTTTGTGAGACGAATATCGCCTGCGACGAAATGGCCGACACTCAGGGCATCGTGGCCGCGTACACCGCCTACTACGGACCCGTCCCTTTCTAAGTTAACTCATGGACAGTTTTGTTTTTGTTTTTTTCTGTTATTTGATAATAATTGCAATGCAACAACTCCCCAAAATTTAGACCTGGATCAGCAAAAGAAAAGAAAAGAATGGGATTGGCCCATCCTTAGAAGCTACCTGGAGAATTTTATTAACTGCAAATTATTGTGCGACGGTCCTGTTTGTTAAATCCAACTTTTCAGGGAGCGACACAATGAAAACACTGTGGACAGCAGAAGCCCATACGAGTGTGAATTATTCTGGTGTCCTGTAGACTTATACAAAGAATGGTGCTGCAAGAGCAAATGTATTGTATGTTAATGTTACGATGTTCTTTGACTTGCTTTAGTTTTTACTTTACGTGTAGTTCTAATGTGTAGTGGGTGTGTTATTGACCTGTTAGTGTGCAGTTTGTGTAAAACACACGTCAGCTCATGCATCTGTAATGATTGTAACCACAAATTGCCTCTGGATTTGATGAGAATAAATTATTGTGTTTTGTCACACTGTTGTTTTGTCGGTTAATGCGTCCATCCATCGTCTATAACCGCTTACTCCTGTTCAGGCTGAGCTGATCTCATCTCTCTTTGGGTGAAAGGCAAGGGAACAACCTGTAAAAGGATAAATGTGTTGTCCCTAATGCAAAAAAGGAGCTATAAAAAGTGTAGGACTTTTGTTTTAACTGGATATCCTTGTGTGTTCAGAACAGGATTTCCAAACATGCATCTGGTTTTCTTGAACATCACTAAGCATTGCATATTTTTTCTGTCTGTGATTGTTGACTTTTAAAGCAGAAATAACAACCGGTGTTGTTTTTCATGTCTGAGGCTGGTATAAGCCAAAAAACAAACAGCCAAGCAAATTTACGAGTCAGAAGACACGCATCAAGAGCTTGGGAGAGCCGCTAACCTAGGTGGTAACTTTATGTAGTTTCATAACATTTACATAAAAGTAGTATTGGAAAAAAATATATACCATTATTAATGCCACTTCTGATGTCTGATTAATTTAAATAACAATATTCGCAAACATCCGTTTCTGTCCAACATTGTAACTGCGCTCACATGCTGTTCTCATAATCACCACCAGATGGCAGCGTTGCTCAGGAGAAGGTACATATAGAAGAGAAGAGCGTTATTATCGCTGGATGATGCAGCGTGATTAAAGCGCGCGGGGCCGCGGAGCCCGAGGCCGAGTTGAGAGCGGCTCGACTCGGGAGGCGTCACCGACTCGTACCAGGTAACATATGACGGTCCGCTGTCTGTGTGGTCGGACTTGCCGGCTTCACCAACATCATCAGGAGTGCTGGCTGGATGCCGGAGATGGAGCAGGTAACGTATCCACGCAGAAAAACATCAGGATTTGCGTAGCAACTCCCCCCAACTTGTGTTGCACTAATATGACCGTCAGTCTCCTTCTGCCACTCCTGCTGTTGCGTTTGGTGACCAAATAACTTCCTTGTGGTTTTTCAGTTTGTTAATGATCCGAGTTTCGTTTCTTGCGTCGCCGCGGTCTGTCATTTAGCGTCAGATTACGGTTCAGTAATTTGTCGATCTATGACGTCCACGACTCTGAGGATGACGAGCTCGTGGACATCCTCGTCTTGTCATCAACAAATCCCACCACGACCCGCCACCCCGACAATACTGTTTAAATGAGTTCTGTTCGCGGTTAATGCGAGTTATTGAATGCATTGAATTCATTAAAAAGACCGTAAGCATCCGACTTATTATATACAGACAAGTTGCATCCCAACCTTTGAAGTTAGCCCAACATCATACGACCTAAATAATTTACAATATAAAACATTACAGTAATACAAATAGAACCAAAATAAAGACGTTTTCTCTGGCTTTAGTCTTTTAAAAAAGCTTAGTTGTTGAGTCAATTTTTCCCATCTCATATTTGTTCCAATTAGACATATTACTGTTTATCAGTCCCCGTAAACATGAAAGTGCAATAAATTATCTCACTTCAAGTGTTTATTTAGCTTAATGTTGTATTTGTAACTGTAAAACTGTAATACATTTTACCTCCAGTCAAACTACTTTTGGTCTGCTCGTGGAACCAGATGTTTCTTAGAAAACACCCACAATAGCGGTTGATTTTTATTTTTTATTGCATAAGATAAAAGCTATCGACTCCCAACCCAAGAAGCTTTTTAAACAAACAACTTGGTAAGCAATTTACTACCTGGCCAGCATGTCCACGTAGGTCCAACCTGGGTTAAGAACAGAGTTGGGCTACAAACACAACTCCTAGTATTTTGTAGTATTTTGAATCCTAGTTGGGAAGTCTGTGTGGGATCCATAAGGAGTAGAGTAGAGGGCCCACAGAGGTTTAATAACAGTGAAAAACTACCTAGTTGATGCGCTGTGGTAACCCCTCCGAGAAGGATTAGGTCAAAACGGTTGATGGTGATTTAGGTACGATTCCCTCAATGGGGATTCACGGTAAACCTGCTAGACAGGAACCTCCTCAGCCTCTTAACCCACGTGTCTTCATCACACTGCAGCGCCTCACAAGAACCTTAAACAAATACCACAGCCGACCACGAGGTGGCGGTAATGCACATTTCTCTGCTGTTTGCAAACTGCCGGCAGTGTAAAGGACACAAAAAAAGAGGAATGCAGCAAAAGAAGAAAGAGAAGAAATACAAGGGATTCTACTTGCATTATTGTTTGCTTTTTTAACACACACCATAAAAGTTAACATCAGGCCTCATAGTGTACATGCTGTTTATCAACTTATGACATAAAACACTACAGCAAAAGGTGAAATTACAATTTGATCATCCTATAACAAAAAGAAATCCACATATTGTAGGATAAGTCTGAAGAGTTTATGTTAAATATATATAAATATAAGTCTTGTTTTCATCAAGAACCATTTTAAAAAGAGAAAGAAACTCTTTCATGTCACTTTAAAATGCTAAGCTGAGTTTCCAGCAACTTAATTTTAATTTGCATTTTGAAATTTTGGATTTGAAAAAAGTATACTCTTTAGTGTTTTTAGGGGGGATTTTTTTTTTTGGTGGCTTTTATAACTAAGAGCTGATAAGATCACACAGTGAAACCACAAATAACAAAAGCAGTTATTGAAATTCGCTTTGCAAAGAACAAATATTGTTTTTCCCCACTTCTGAGCTGGATTGTCTTGATGTTTAGTTACCCAGTTTAAAAAGCACTAAAAGAAAGGCAAAATGCTTTAAGTTTTGGTCTTTTCATTGACTTTGCAATAGTAGTAAATACCATACTTTAAAGGTCACTTTAAGTAAGACGAAGCACCGTTATTGTCAATAATTTTTCATTTTTACAGTCAGTTAGAAATCTCCATAAAGCCATTTCAAATATACTCTCAAAAACAGAATAAAAGTTACCACATATACACGTTGAAGATGGCTGGGTCTTACATCATGACTAACCTGCTTCTTGAGTCATATAAACATGGTCAATATAAAATCTCAGAGTTTGGTCATTTTGAGAATCTTCATCTCGATCCGTATCTCATTTTCCACTTCTTTTTCCGCACTCATTGCAGGGTTGTCATACACCTCTCTTTGTATTTTCCCCCTCTTTTCCAAAGAGCCTCGTGCTCCGTGTTCTTCATAATCAGATGCAATTTGGCAGCATTTGCAGCAGCAACAACATTTGGCAGAAATCACTCCGACCACTTTGTCCCAGGGAGCCAGGGAGTGAGCCCAGAGAGGGAGGAAGTCCCAGGATCGCAGCGCCGCTGGCAGAATCCCAGGCCTTCGTTTCTGCAGGATGTTAACGAGCATGATGATGGTCAACATGATGAGTAGAGGAACACCGACACCCACCAGGGCCTGCCAGCCCGCCAGCGACAGGCTGAACACAAACAGAGGTAAAAGGAAGAAGCAGCAGAGGATGTAGACAGCAGCAAACCAGCGGTAGGTGGCGGTGACGTCTCCCAGACGTTTGGCCATCCGGATGGGGAGGCGAGTGAAGGGGATGGGATACCACAGGATGATGCCAGAGATGTTGAACAGGAAGTGCACCAAGGCAATCTAGAAGAATCATTGAAAAATGTTATCGATCTCTTTATTTTAGTTGTCATTATATAAATAAATAAAACTTATGTAAATCAGTTGTATGTAAATTAACCATCTGGTTAATCTCTGTGTTTGCTGGTATTTTATTCCCGTCCTATCTAAATTAATGGCAATATGTTTGGTTGCTTAGCTGAGTTGTTTTTTAAAAAATGTTGTCTTAATTGCATTGAATTGATATGAGCAGGGTTATAAATGGATCATAACACACTGGATTTCATGGAAATATAACTCGTTTGATTGTAACTGAACTGAATTGAACTTGGTAACTGAACTTTAATTGGACTAAGAAAAAATAAAACCATTTAAAAAGACAACTGTAAGGAAAATAGCAAGACAGAATAATAACTCTTACCACATACAGTAACAATCACCAAGGTCGTTTTCAAACCTGCATACCATATTACTATTATATACCATTTTTAACTTAATTAGAATGCATTCAGCAGAATATGAACAACTGCACATTGTGCAATATGCAAAAATAAATATCCAGATGGGGCTCTGCTTTTGAAAAAGTTCTTATTACACAACTGACCAAACTATACCGTAACGCACTGCACAACTGTGAAAATGTTAGACACCGATGTTTACTTCTGCTATACCAGAAACTGGTCATCAGTGCTGTTACACACCACAAATGTCACTGTTTTTGCAGTGGCCTGTTTAGTACTGACTGAAGACGCAGTACAAAGTATGCAGCACATATTGCATACTACATAGCGTGCATAGGATAGGATTTAGAAAGCGTTTTATTATGCTTAACTCACCTGCAGCGCATTAGTCAGAGTGTCTCCTGGACTAGCCATGGCTGCCAGGATGGCTGTGGTGGTGGTGCCAATATTTGAACCCAAAGACAATGGGTATGCCCTCTCTATGCTGATGACACCAATTCCTATTTGGACATAAGGGACTCTTTTTGACAAATATGTTTTAAATCAAATCCCACCCTGTGTCTTCAAGAATGGACTACTTCCTGCATCCTCCCTGTTTTACCAGAGAATTATAACTATATCATACAGCTATATATATTATATATAGCTATATGATTTTGCACCTGATAGATAAAAAAGACCAGATGAAAGAGAGAAAATAAAACTGACGATTGACCTCACCAACAAGTGGAGTGATAGCCGATGTGAAAACAGAGCTGCTCTGCACAATAAAAGTCATTCCAGCGCCGACTGCGATGGCGATGTAACCTGTCACCCAGCCAAATGGAAAAGGGAAATCTGCACGCAAACACACGCAAGCGTTGTCATTAACCACTGCATCACAGTTTGGTAAATGAATATCCGCTGTGAGGCGACACTGACCCGTGTTTAGGATTTTCTTGATGACAGCAGCCACCTGTCCCTTCAGCATGGAGTTAAGCAACTTGACAATGAGGACCAGGCATGAACAGAGAACCAGAAGAGAGGTGGCCAGCAGGATCAGACCCGCCGCCAGATCAGACACATTCGTATCCACAAAAAGGTGAGTGCCTGCACGCAAAGAGAAAACAGCTCAAAAAGTCTCCCATGTAACTAAGTACTCATATGGCAGAATAACTACTTGTTTGACTTTTAGCCTTACATTTGTCTGTGTTGTATGTATTTGACACGTTCTTCAGTGTGTATGTGTAGTTTCCATCAACCCAGCAGAGAGATGGAGCGTTGCAGTTCTCGGGATCTGGAACTTGGACGATCGATAAGCTCTGAAACACGGAGCAAGTTTGTTCACAAAGATGTCAAAGTTAATATTTCACACGTTTTATATTTGACACATCTTGCTCTTACTGTGTTCGTGTAGGTTTTGCACCATGTCTTGATGAGACTCTTATTTCTGGCTTCAGGGTCTCCAGTGGCAATTCCACTGATGACGGACTCATCCAGCTGAGTGAGAGGAGAGAGGAAAACTGAATCCAGCGACAAAGATAACAGCCTTATATGATGATATCAAGTCATAAAAACAACACAATTCCAGTGACTTCACAGTTTAATGCCCATCTATAATGACTCTGGACCAGTATAGATGGTGGTCCAAAGGTACAATACATGACAATAAAACAGAAAACACAATAACATTTCAACAAACTCAACATGGAAACAAAATAAAAACGCATTTGTTTAGGTTCCAGCTTGTCCAGCGTTGTGGTCATGAATCTAATTTTTAAAGCACAAACCATAAGGAAGTGTGACACTATTGAGCCCACAGAGGTTCTTCATTTACTTTTATTTCATTGTTGACTGGGTGCTGATACGTCTTGTCTTCTCAACTTTAATTTAATATGCCTCCATATTTGTGTTTCGGCTCTGCAGCACATTCCAAAAATGTTGCAACGCTGCCGTTCCTCCTCACATTACTGCAGATGTTATGGTGTTGATACAAAAACGACGAAGCACTTCAGGCGAGTTGGCAGAATTGTCCCTATGATCCTGATCGGTGCTGTCACATCTTCATCATGACCAGTTTAAGGAAGGACACTGATGTGAATCCAGACCATCACAGATCCTGGCCTCTGGACTCTGCTGCTGACCTCTTTATCAGAAATCAAAATCAAACCTGAAAGAAACAGCGACATCCCTCCGCAGGAGCCGGAAACCAGAAGCTTCTTTTTGATATATTATGTGTTACATCTGTAGTCGTTGTGGCACCCGGAGGGATGCTTTTAACACATATTTTGAAATAATAATATTCTGAAATTTAAATACGCTAAAGCCCTATCAGCTATGATAAAAGTTACAGTTTCTATTTTATTCTTATGTTTATCACATGTGTTAACAGTATCTGCATAAGTGTAAAGTCTGACCAGCTGTATTCATACGCATTATTGTGCATTTGTTGACACACGGTCCACATGTGGTCAGAGGCAGAGTAGATTTTGTTCATATATTATTTTTAATTTTGAAACCGCTAATATGTTCATGAATTCCAAAGCAAGTGTAAATTTTGCTCTGCAAACGGCAGAAGCACAAATCCACTCCGCCTAAGGCTGAACGTCACCAGCGTGGAAACAGGATTTCCCCTCACAGAACACAATCAACCAAACTCCTGCCGTAAGAGCACTTTTAATTATATCACTGTATTGACAGGATGAATCTAAATAAGACAACAAAACAAAACTGTGTTTACAGTTTAGAGTCAGACATAGACACTCATGCACTGTCTAACTGCTGACACATTACCTCTACGATGGCTTCAGTGAGGAGGTCGGTGATGACATTTAACAGCTCCGGGGCTTCTCCACTCTGGATTTGAAATGAGTCGATGATAAGCTTCGTAACCACGTACAAATAACCGGTGGCCACCTCAAAAGGCAGCAGCACCAGCACAGACAGCCAGTTAAAGAAGTCGTGCACTGTGGCCCCTGCAAAAGCCCTGGGGAGGTAAAAATCATCGCATCTTTGGTGTGGTCAGTTTAAAGAACATCTGCCAAGTGGTTAAATCACAATCAGACACTTTATTTGGCTCCTTGGAGGACAGATCTACGCAGCATAAACAAGCGCAAAAGACGTACAATGGATGTTACAACAGATATACCGACGTAAACCGCCTCGGTTCGCACGCGTCCACCTCCAACTCTCACCTGCGAAAGGTGCTGCGGTCACCAGCCTGCGTCATGGCAACCAGCGTGTTGGTCACAGAGGTGCCGATGTTGGTGCCCATGATGACAGGAACAGCCATCTGGACTTGTAGCACTGTGAAACACACAGGTGTCACTCAGCATCTCCCCCACCTGCTGCAGAGCCACGTCCTCATCGTGATCTGTGTGCGTCCGCGGGTGCAGCGGGTCGTACTCACGCCCAGAGGAGACCATGCTGACGACTATGGAGGAGGACGTGGAGGAGCTCTGAACCAGCAGAGTGACCAGAACACCGACGACGAGGCCAGTCAGAGGGTTGGACAGAACCGAATTATCCTGGAAGATGTCTCCTGCAGCTTTACCTGGACACAGGGAACATTGGGAACAATTTTGTAAACTCTTTTACGTCTTTTTTGTTATTTATGTTGTCACATTTCACAGGACAAACACTGCATGTTTAAAGGGGACTAAATATGATGTTCTTGGTGCTTCATGACATATATTCAGGTGTTTAAAGTGACTACCGACTTAAATAACATTTTTTAAGCAAATTTATGACCCAACATTTCATCTCCAAATGGGTCCAGAGAAGAAGGTTGTTCACCTCCAACAAGTTGAAAAGCCGAGCTGAGGATGTCGAGGGAGCAGATGAACAAATACAGGAGCCCCAGCAGAAACGCCAACTTCGCCCCTGACAGCAGCACTCTCAGCACCTTCCCTTTGGCATCCAGGGCTGAAAAGACGGAAACAAGGGCGTAAATACAGGTGGGTGACTTTACACAGAAGTGGAAACCATCAAAAGGGAAACTAGAGTTTCAGCTTTAAAGAAAACAAACTGAAATGAATTAGTAAAGCACATTTAAAGGATTATTTTATACAGACACTAAAATATTTAAATGTTTTCTGATGCATCAGTTCAAAGGAGATAACATCTTCATGAATTAGTGAGACTGGGCACACACACACACACACACACACACACACACTTTTATGAGCACACAGATAAAACAGCGCATGTACGTTTGTTGTCACAAATCCAGGGAATACCTTTGATTCTGATTCTGATTCTGATTATTCACCTGACCACGGGACCCCGGCGTCCTTCACCTCTGGCAGGTTCCACGGGTCCGTGTCCTCCGACTCCACTTCAACCAAAGCCACAGTGGAGTGGGCAGGACTCCCCTTCACCTCTGCAGCAAACAGGACGTCTAAATCCATCAGCTGCCCTTTTTAAACAGCGATTAGTACATTTATTTGCAGCCTTTTGTCAGATTTCGTACTTCACATTTTTTGCTATTAACAAAAATACCTTTGCTTTTCTCTCCATAACTCACATCGTGGCCTCTGGTATTCGTGCTTTGAGGGGTCGTTGTCTAAACAAAGAAGACAAAAATACATATATATACACAAGTATTTAGTGTTTAGCTTGACCTAAAGGAATGTATTTACAGGTGACAGCCAACTCTAGCACTTTGAAGCCACTTTTCTTTTCTTTTTTTTACGGGGGGGGGTTAATGCCACTCTTTTTCTCTTTGCATCCCATAACTCCAGTCTGATGAAGCCACTGCTAGTCTAGCACAGCACAGTCACTGGAGTAAAGTAGGCCGCTACGCCGAACTGAAGTGATAAAACAACCTCCAAACAACTCTGCATTAATTGTATCCACAAATAACGCTTATGAGGCGCAACAGACTTATAAGCAGAAACATTTCTCATTCTGTCAAAAGTTTACTACTTGGATGCAGTAACATCCATCAACATCACGCTTGTGGCTAACTATGGCCAACTCTGATGATGATGATGATGATGATGATGATGATGATGATGATGATGATGATGATGCACAGAGAAGAGAACAGTATGTATCCTCTAAACTCTGAAGGACATAAGCATGTTGGCGTATCCCTGTAAGTGGGGACCAACTAACAGGCAGGAGGTTCAGAAAAATCACACGCACGGACATGTGCAGGCGCACTCTTCTCCTCACATGCCCTGGTATTGATCGTGTTGTCATGTGCTGCAGCTGCAGTAAAATTCCATCCACACAAGAGGATGAGCAAAAGAATACCAAATCAATGGGACAAAAGCATCGGGGTAAACATCATTAAGTCGCAATTTATCTTTATTTTTTTTTACATTTTGATAGTCACAATACAATTGAAGTATGACCCATTTAAAGCTTGTTTTCTGTAACTATGTGTTTATAAGAGATCTACAAACACAGTTGTTACTGAAAATGGTGTTTTAGTACATAACCAGTTATTTCCAAATTAAGTTACAAGGTTTGCTGCCATTTTTCAAAGGGAAACAAACCTCATTGATCAGTTACTGACAAGATGTCTTGACTATTGAGTCGCATGTCTTTGATGTGCGTGTGCAAAAACAAAAATAAGATGAATGATTCCCTCCTTGTTATACAATATTATACAAATTTGATACCTAATATGCCTTTTTCAGGTTATGCCTTTAATGAGGCATTTGGATTTGCAGAAAACGTCTCCGTCCTCACCTGTGGAAGGCGTAGCGAGTCCATGCTTTGTCTGCGCTGAGCTCACCTGGGCTTCAGGTTCCAGTATCTCTACACTGATGGTCCAGAAATGTTATGAGACATCAGAGCAGCACGTGACGTCCAGCTTTCACATCACCAGGAACATTTCCGACTCTTAGATAAGATGAACACACCTTTCAGACCTTAATTACCTGGCGCTGCTTTAAACTCTTCCCCTGTTGTGTCACAATCCAACGCACATTGTATCCGGCGTCAAGTCTTGAGCTGTCATCTGCCTTCACCTGCACCACCTAAATACTTTGCTGATTCTCCACCCCAAAAAAGTTTGGTAGATTGTTTGTCCAATTTACAAACATGTCCGTCCATTTAGCGTGCATGCGGCTGTTGAGAGTCCTTTCTACGGATAGTTACAGACGCTCCAGCTGGCTGACACCTCGACTGACGGTGGGAGAGGGTTGGCAGAGAGACTGGATTCCATGGAAAAGGTTTATACGACCTCATCGGATGGTTGGGGCGAGGTGGGGGACCCAGGAAGTACCCACTGCCAAACACTCTGAGTATGTGAATGCAGCTTCTATTTTTGGATCATTTTTTTGTAACATTCTATTGATTTTCTTAATATAGCTGCCTGTTAGTCAATACTTCAGAACATCAATGATCTAAATGACGACCTACAAAACTCTTGATGGTGGCTCAGAGTCCGTGTGTGCCAAACTGATGCACTGACTTTCCAGAGAAGATGTACCCAGACAAGGATGGGACATCCGGGAGGGGAAACCTCCCTCCGAGACAAACGTCCCTGATCCTTAAACTTTTGTAGTTCGATGCAGCAGGCGAGTTATAAACGTTAAATTCATGAGCACCGTATCTTCTGGTTTAGTGGCACTGCTTTCATTTAGTTGGCAGTTTCAACAGAAGCTTTGTAAATGCAAAATTTATTTAAGATGTGTTGTATAAAACTGGCATGGCATGTCAAAGAGAGAGATGTTACAATTTCTAGATAAGTATTAGCTCATTTTAAATATAATACCAGCAAGAGAGGAAAAGTAAGTGATACCCAAATGCCTGGAGGTACATCATACATAAATTAGATTATTGACAACTGGTGTGACATGACTGGGTATTTAAAAAAAGAGGTAAAGATGGGTAGCTTTACTTGCCTTCATTTGACAGACAGATGACAGGAAAGGGGGAAGAGAGAGGGGGGCAAAACAAGGGGTCAAGTCACAAGTCAGTTCTGAGGCCTCTGCAGGTCATATAGGTCACATAGCAATTGTTTGATCATAAACGATTTTTTTCTGCCCTGCAATACACACATTCAAACAGTTTTGATGCGCAACAGCACCACCTAGACAACATACAGTGTTACTACAGCACTCCTTTCTCGGCAATTAATTAGTTAAAAAGTCAAAAAGAAATAAGCACAATTAGTTTCCCTTTTTTTCTCCTTTCATCTGTTTTTTTGTGGTTAAAAAACATAGCAAGCACTCTCAGTATCATATGGCTGGTAATTTCAAGACGATAACGTATTAAAATTTAATTTACTCTGTTTCAGTTTCAGCTTTAAACATCGATTTTCTCTGTTGTTAGTCGTTTTAGTCTTTCCTTATACTGTATAGCCCTTGCTATCATTTGGTCACATTTTAATTTACATT
The DNA here is from genome assembly GCA_014839995.1 of Xenentodon cancila. NCBI lineage: Eukaryota > Metazoa > Chordata > Actinopteri > Beloniformes > Belonidae > Xenentodon > Xenentodon cancila. Next base: position 4,564,407 of record CM026198.1, on the reverse strand, counting down.
GTGTCTTTTGGTATGTTTTTAAAGCTTGACTGTGGATTTGTGTTTTTTATTATATAATATACAGAAGTATACACTGCATACAAGACTAACCCCTGTTGAACAGTTTGATACGACTTAAACAACCTTTATTCGTTTCGGTTTAATTCATGTGATGTGATTCTCCTGAATTATTTCACGTGCTGAGTTTTGATTGTGATTTCTTCACCGCCACTAGGGGGCGTTTCTTGACGTTGTGTTTGTGGCTCCGGTACCGTCACTCTTTAACTTTCAAAATAAAACATACAATTTAAACCTCGTTCAGTTGTACACCGATAGCACGGCACTTTAATGCTATGTATAAAAACATTTCTCCATAAAGTAGTTGACGTGTTAGTTCACGATCGAGGAGCATATAAAAATAATGTTTGTAGCATTTGGTAACCATGGCTCCCGTTTCTACTTCCGGGTTACGTGAGCGTAGCAGACGCAATGACATTGTCCCGACCACCCAGCGGCTGTTGACTGGTTTGATCTTTGTTAAAACACATGTTTGAAGCTTTAATACGTCCCGGCGCTGTCGTTTAACATGTCGTCCGCCAGCACAGGCTTCCCGGAGGACCAGCAGCTCAGAACACAACAGGCAAGGACCTCGACGAGAAACGCTGCGTCCGAGGAGCTAATGCGGCTGCTAACTGTAGCCGCCGCTCGCTTCTGGACGATCGTGGAAACAAACTCGTATAAACTCGTACAAACTCGTAACTGCGCGAGTTGCTGCCGAGGGCGTGAATTAACGCGTCTGTCACACGCTGCTGCAACTCCTACTGAGAGAAACGGATCACGTTTTGTTGTGAATCGACCCTAAACAGAAGCCTCTCAATTAGTATTAATGTTATTAAAGCACGTGGTAATTATGCTTTTGCAGCCCCGCGGAGCTGCTGTACTGGTGCAGGTATTATAAGACTGTTTGATGACGGGATGTGGTCGTTGTTTGACAGCAGAACTGTAACTGGAGGTGGATGTGATGAATCTGCAGGTGCCCTTGGGGGCGGACTACATCCCGACCGAGGAGGAGAAGCGGGTGCTGAAAGAGTGCAACCGGGAGAGCTTCTTTTACAGATGTGAGTTCATGTGCCTTCACAGCTCAGATCCGTGTCCAGTGATAGGCCGAAGATCTGGGTGAGCCGTTTGGGGCCATGTCAAAGAAAACGTGTTGTTTTCAAAGCAACAGCACGTTGTTTTGCTCCTGACTCTTTATTTACGTTTAACGATTGTGCAAAAGGTAAACCAAAACTTGCAAACAGAATTACAAAAAATATTCAAACACATTGTAGATGCCCAATTTGGGAGGGGGGTGCACTTTATAATTATTATATTGTATTTACAATGAAATATAGAAAACATTAAATGAATGATAATATCTTGAGAAATAAAATAGGTTAATTTCTAACTTGATAGCAGGAATATGTCTCATAGTTGATATGAGGTAACGGCCCATCTCTGTTCTCTATGAGTCCAAACGTGTCTGAAAACTGAGACCCGTTTCTGGATTTCTTGGGGTAGAACATAATAGAATAGTCTTTTGTTAATCCCACAATGGAGAAATGTACTTGTTACAGCGGCACAGTGACAATATACACCTGAGTGAATATAAAAATATATGAACAATATACACAAGTATATAGTAATAAAACAGCTATAAAGGGTGAGAAAAACGATGGCATTTTCAGTTCTCAGTCTTACACTACGGAGCATTTTGTTGCCCGAGTCCCAACCTTTTTGGAAAAAAACGTTGCAGCCTTCACATTTAAAATGAACAAATACTGTTCATAAAATGGTATTATTTCTCACTTAAAATGTTTTACATATATTCTGCGTCTTGTTTTGAATAGAATGTGGGCTTATGACATTTGCAAATAATTGTATGCTGTTTGTACTTGTACCATTTCTTTTTTTCTACCGAACGTGTATCTAATGCTCTCATCATAGTAAACCATAGTCTTCAAATAATATTCTTTTTCCTTCTTTGACCCCCAGTGGACTCTGTGGAGGCTAAAAGATAGATTTTATTTGTATGCCATTGCTTTGAGTCTGACGGTAATTTGCTTTCTTCACAGCGGTGCCCTTCTCTATGGTCAGCATGGGTGTCACTCAGGTGCTTGTTACCAGAGGTAAACGACATAACAAACCGAAACCAGCAGCCCATTTCTACTACGTTCGGCACTTGAAACTAACACATATCTGTTAACATTTGCAGGAGCTCTGTCTGCTTCGCCAAGGTTTGGATCTCTACCTAAAGTGGCTTGTAAGTTCACAACTGTTAAAGTTCATGATTGTTAAACCTGGGAAATGACATACTCGAGTCCAAATCATTTGAATTTGAATATTTTCCGATATCGAGTCCCAATCTAATACTTTGTCAGTGCACAAAAAAGAAGCAGGCCCTTTCCATTGCGTAAAACCCCTAAAGTGCAAACAATTGAAGCGGCTGTAGCTCTGCATTCGCTGTCCAATTTTAAAATCTTTCCAAAATGCAGAGGAGCCGACTTGAACTGGTTTCACGTTTCCTCCACGTTTATTTGTCAGCTCATTAGGTACTGCAGCTACTCTATGTTGACGGTTACGCCCACTCCCCGTCTGACATAAACTGAACTTATTAGCAGTGAAACTTATGGTTAAACAATAACTAAATAATGTAATTCAGTGAAATAAAATAGAAAGAATCCAGTCATTCCCAGCCATTCCTGATCATTCAGAAATCACGTGATCTGCCCCGATTTCCGGTTACATGATCAGATCGGGATGTCACTCCTACACATCCATCCATCCGTTTTCTATACCCGTTTTAATCCTTTGCAGGGTCACGGGGACTCCTACACACATCTGGATAAAATTAATGGGAAGCATTTAAAAAAACGTCCCTGTAAAATTAATTGTGTTGAAGCAGTAGTACAAACTACATTCTCTAATTAAAATATTTTGAGTAAACTGTTTAAGCTGTTTCATTAAAACCTTAACATCACAATTTACAGAGATTTAGGTTGTGTGCAAGTTTGTTAGTCATTAGTTTGAATTAAGTTTGTATTATATTCTAAAACAGCATTTTAGAATTGTAATACGCTTTGCAGGTTACGCAACAATATTACGTTAGTAATACAGCCTCCTTCATTGATTATGATCACTGCTATTTAAAGCAATACCACATGTGACCACATGGGGGCGTAGGGCTCTGCTGTGCTGACAGTACTGTGCAGTTCGTACTCAACTGTCTCAGTAGAAGTTCACTTGTCATATTTCATGACCTCACGCAGCAACTTTCTTGTGATACACTGCCCCCATGTGGTCTCATGTCTTATTGCTACAGTGTTTTTTTAGATAAAGTTTTACCGAAAGTAAAAACTACTACGAGTAAAAACTTGCGTAGGAAATTATCATTGCTTTAATGAAAACATTTGCTGTGCTTTCATGAGTAAGCATTTTCTTACTATCTGTAGCAAAATTCATTTCCTTATTTATGACTTAACTTCGTTAACAGACGGTTTATTGATTACGAGTGTGTGTCTCCATGCAGTTGCTGGTTTTTGTGGCTACCTAGCTGGGAAAGTGTCATACATGAAGACATGCCAGGAGAAGTTCAAGAGGCTGGAAAACTCTCCTCTGGGAGAAATCCTCAGACAGAGGGCAGGATCACCGCCACATCAGTGAGTAGGATGAACTCCAGAGCTCAGCCCCATTAGACCTTTGCAGTGAAGTGCTATTCAAGATTATTTTGCTTAAATAACTACATAAACAGAAAAGCTCATTGGAGGAAGTAGTTTTCACACCTGGAGTTAGGTTAGGTTAATGGAATTAGGTTGGCATCGTGGTTAAGAGTTACTTCAGTTTATGATGACATCAGCACTGCATGTGTCGCAACAGGAAGAAAATGATCCTCCATAAAATCAAACAGTGCTGAAGTACAGTGGAGGCCACATCGGGATTTGGACTGGCTTCGCTTCCTTGGAGCCAGGACCGCCTCCTATCACCAAAATGTCCTTCAGGATAATGTCAGAGTGGCTCTCATCCAACGGAGGCTGAGTAGACGTTGAGTGAGTGCAGCAGGACCACGAGCCTAAACACAGACGTAAATCCACCTGAAAGCAACTTCAGAAAATTTAAATCTGCTGTTTGGCGCAGCCAAGTCCGTGCTTAGACCTCAACTCGAGAGATGCTGTAGAATGACCTCAACACAGATGCTCACATCGGACATCCAGTAAGTGGGTCTGAGCTGAAGCCGTTCTGTAAAGAGGACCAGTCAAAGGTTTCTCCTGAATCGTGTGCAGAGCTACAGAAAGTACTTGTATGAGGTCAGTGGAGGTTCAACCAGCTGAACGTTCCAACGCTGAGTGAATACATTACTCGAAAGTCACTTGAAATAATTTATCAGCTTAAGCGCACTGTATTTTTATTTGTTTTATTTTGACTTGGATGAGGATCAGAACACATTTTTGAGACGTTAGTGCAGTTAACATATCTTATAACTATAAATTTCTTCCTCTTGTATTCATTTGTCTCCAAATATCAGCAACAGTCCCTGTAGCCTTTTATTGATCGCTCACTTTCCTCCCAGTTCCAGGGCTGCCCAGTCGGAGCTGAGTGACCCAAACGCCCAGTCGTTTGACAGCATGTTCCAGCCCAAAGAGACCCCGAGCTCCAGTCTCACTAGAGATGATGGATATGGCGACAGTTCTGACCCCCCCATGCAGATGAGCAGACCAGACGACTTCAGCCTTCCAGGTAGCACATAAACACTTCCTTAAACATGAGGTTTGTAACATGGGCTTAATCAGTCTCTTAGACACCACAGAACAAAGCTCCACATGTCCACTGCTGTGCATGTCTGTGTTTTCATGCAGCTGCAGCAGTTCAGACTTTTGTTATGTTGAAAGAGACACGTTTACACTGTATGGTCAAAAATAGTCCAAACCAGTGGAAGGCATTGCTCAGGATTTTGCAGTTTTTCTGTACAAATTTGCGTCCATGCATTTGGAGAGTATTTATGAAGCCAGACACTGATACTGGAGAAAAACAACTGGCTCGAAATCCAGATATTTCCAAACTTGCTCTGTGGAGTCGAGGTCAGGGCACTGAGGGTTACGTTCCTCCACAATGAGCTTGAACTACGTTTGTACAGACCTTGGTTTGTGCACTGGGGCAGTCCTGCTGAAACAGAGGAGGGCTTTCCCCAAACTGTTACCACAAAGTTGGACGAACAGCGTCCTCAGTGTGTTTGTATGGTGAACGTTAGGAGTCCCTTTCCCCGGAGGTAAGGAGCCGAGCCCAAAACCTGAAAAGCAGCCCCATATCATTATCCCTCCTCCACCAAACTTCACAGTTGGTTCAACACCAGCCAGGCAGGTAGCAATCTCCCAGCATCTCCCAAACCCAAAATCCCCCATCTGGCTTCCAAGCAGAGAAGTGTGATTCATCATTCCACAGTCCAGTGTCTGTGTGCTTTCCATCCTCCATCCAATGCTTGGCCTCGGCCTCAGTGATGTGTGGCTTGCAGTCAGCTGCTCAGCCATAGAAACCATTCCACGACGCTCCCGCCTCACAGCTTCTGCGCGTACACTAATGCCAGTGGAAGTTTGAAACTCGGCAGAGCGTCTGTGACTCTAGGACATCACACGCCTCAGCAATCATTGAGCCCGCTCTGTGATTATCCATGAGCTGAGTCGCTGTTGTTCCTGAACATTTCCACTTTCTAATAATATCACTTGCAGTTGACAGTGGAAAAACACAGCAAGGATGAAATGTCATAAACCATCTTATTGCAAAGGTGGCATCCAATCACAGCACCATTCTTATAGCCACTGCATGATTAAGAATGACCCACTTTGTATCACACATTTCAGCAGTACCCTTTTTACATATCGATGTGCATATGCAGAATAACATTTTTTAAAAAGTTATTCCACACATGAGTTATAAATCTTTCCTTCTTTGTTGCTTTGTCACCCGCAGCCCAGCCATATGAAGAAGAGGAGGAGCCCAGGAAGAAGGGCATCTTCTATGAGGACTTGAGGCTTAAAAACAGGGAGAACTATGAGGTCACACTCATCCAGAAGGCTGACACGATGCTCAAAGAATCACCACAGAAGAAGCTGGAAAGACCAAAGATGGAGGGTAAGCTTGTACTGCAGAGGTTGAGGAGGAGGGAAAGTAAAGAAGCAGATACGTCTGTCTTCTTTTATCTGTCAAAGACTTGATTTTCCGTTTTCTTTTATATCTCTTGCATTTCAGTGAAAAAGAATAAATATGGAGACGCCTGGGAAGAATGAGTTCTTATGTGAACTGATGACACGAGCTGTGCTTTGGCATCACCGGAAACCTGGAGCCGAGTCTTCCGGGGCCACTTTTCATGTACTTGTATGAGTTTGACGTTTCAACTGTGGATTAAAACACACTGTTGGAGGACTGATTCTGTTTTTGACTCTTATGATGCAACTAAACTGTTAAAAATGTTAACTGCCTCACAAACATTGATTTTTTTTTTTTCCTCTTATTGGAGGTGCTCTATAGCACATCATACCCATTTTGAAGGATATACTAAAGGTTTATCTACCTGTAATAGTGAAGTGAAATTGATTAAGAATCAAAGTATGATATATGCATAATTTAAGAAATGACCGTATTTACTGTAATAACCGAGTTTGAGTTCATTTAAGTAGGACCATGCTGTCAGTCTCCAGCAACACTTAAGGCTCATAAATGGGTGGTAACAGAAATAGAGATGTTCAAACTGTTTTGATCAAGACCCATTTAGGATGTTAGTTTGGTGCTCATGTAAGGCTGCAACGTTTTAAATCATGTAAACGTTGCGTTTTTCTAGTCCACTAAAACATGTTTTCTAGCAGAAACTATACACTTAACTTTTTGAAATAGTTTGTCCCAAAGCAACGTTTCTTAAAGAATTTGCTTTTTCTATGTTTCCATGAGAAGTTATTTACTGGATGTACTTTTCTAAAAATAAATATTCAATAATGATAGAAAATTTCACAAGTTACAAAAGGCACATTTTACATCATCAGTGTAAAAGCAGACTGTCTGTTTATATTTAACTAAGTCTCACAATAAGATGCTGCAGAGCCCACAGATGTTATAGGGGTGAAATAGGAGGCGGGGATCCTGTCAAGCAAACAAACATTACCAGAGCTTGTTGTCAGCCATGACTGTGACCGTGGTTGCAGCTGTGTCCGTGACTGAGCCCAAAGGCATGAGGGACCGGAAGATGTCCGTGATGTCCTCCAGGTGGTGTGGAACCGGACACAGTACCGGTCAGGTGCGGCCAGCCTTCGTATGTTGTGGCAGTGTTGATGCTGGACAGTGGAGCATACTGCTGGACGGGGTAAGACCCCGGAGTGGGATTTATTTGTGGAAGCAAGGTCTTCCTCCTCTCTTCCGTGGCCGCAGGAATAAACATGACTCCACTGATGCGCTTCAACAACCTAAATGGCAGCATCTTCTCCAGACGTGCTGCCCTGGACTCAGACATGCCTAGGTAAGAGAGTCTACCACATGCCCAGCCCATGAGGGTGCCGATGACATTACAGAGCAGCACACTGCCAGGGATGAGAGCGGTACAGATGACGAGCAGCACCCAGGGGAGGGCCATGGCAGGGAAACTGACCCCGCACAAAAAGCTGTTGGTCATCTTTGTGTGGGTAGTTGTCATGGACACACAGGCCAGAGTCACAGGAAGCAAACCCTCGGTGTCACTGCGAAAGCCATCTCCCCGCAGAAAGTCTAAGAAGCTGTAGACCGAGCCCGTCGCGGAAGACAGCAGGAGGAAGAGGAAGAGGAAGCGGACCGTGCCGACGCCTTTCTCCACGCTGCCACACATGAACAGCAGAGCCGTGACATTCGGGAGGAGCTGTGCGGCGGTTCTGTGATAAAAGCAGTACATGATCAGCCTGTGGACGTGTCCAGTTTGAAAAACACACGCGCCGACGCTGTAGATGCCGTCAGGGAGGCGGAAGTATGTTTGGATGCCGAACAAGACGCACGACAACACGGCGACGACGAGGACCCCGCTGCTGAGCGCTGGAGCCACGTCTCTGAGGACGTTCGAGATCATTTTAACATGTCCACTCATCGTCGTTTTAATTTGGGGAACAAAGAAAATCCGAAGTTAGAAAGAAAAGTCTATGAGTTGAGTTCATCGAGCTGAAGCGCCAGCCTTCACACCTCCGGAGAGATTAAACGGTTCCATTACTCCGTCGCTTTAAGCCGATGGCAAACCTCTCCTTTCACAGCTGTTCTTATGAGATTAATAAATGGTTTACTGTAAGACAGTAAATCAGCAACATTTGAACGAAAACACTTTGACGACCAATCCTTCCTCCGGAAGAGTTGCATTCAGCTACGAAAGAAAACATCCGGCAGAACCCTTCAAAATAAGAGCACGTGACAAAGCGGTGCACGTATCTTCTTATTTACCTGTCAGCATCTAACATGCACTTCACTCAGGATGACAAAACTATAAAATACGACTGTGGTTTGACCAACCAGAGGTTGCAGGTTAAAGAGTAACTGTTGGCCAAAGTGAGGTTCATAATATAGCACATTTAAAACAAACATCAGTTGATCAAAGTGCTGTACAGGCTAAAATCAATTAAAAAAAAAAAAAAAAACGAAAATCTAATAAAATGTAAACATATAAATAGTGCCAACAGCGTCTGCTACATAGTGTAATTTTTTATTGCAAACGTGATCCAGTAATTTGAAAGAACTCTTGCCCAACGTCCGGTTTCAGTCATCTTGTATGTTTAATGTTTTAGTTAAGCGATTGTGAGAAATGCAAATCTAAAATTACTTATCAGACAAGTTCGAAATAAAATAACTACACTGAAAACAAACGACCCCGAGATGATCGAGCAGGGAAGAATATTTTTTCCTGTTCTTATTCTGTCTTTGCTTCTACCACTTATGATGCATTTTATGTAAGTTGTATCCTGGGCTTTGTTTGTACAACTTAATAAAATATGATGTATAGATTAAACTAATCTGTTATTAATTGAGTTTTTGAAAAGAAGCTGCACACTGACACAGAACATGAACCTGCTGTCGCCAGAGGTTATTACGTCACCCCATGTATAATGTATCTGGAACACTGTTTGTGTACATATTGAAGGCTGCATGATTTATTCATATAGCAGCGCAAAAACCAATTACATATAATTAGTTTAGGTTACAAAGCTGCTGAACATGTCCAGTTGTATATTATACTAAGTTTCTCCTGCTAGGGAACCAGTTTTTGTAATTCAGTTCTATTTTATTTAAATAGTGTTTATTACCACACAAGTTGTCTCTCTGTGAGAACATGAGCCCCGAGCAACTATTACATAAACAATGGCAGGTTAAAAAAAAATCTCCCATAGTGCGAGAAAAACCTTAAGCCAAATGCTTGATTAACTAAAACTGACTTTTAATTATACTTTTTGTGGATAATTTAGTTGTCTTCCTTTTTTCTATTTCTCTATATACTGAAATGGATGATGTACAGTATTAGTAACTATAAATATGATCCAATTATTTGCAAAAGAAATCACTATTCATCAACAGAAAAGAAAAGTCAATATTTATCATAAACTGGTGAATTAACAAGGGTTTGTAGTTGTTTGTAGCGTCCGTTTAAAAAAGGCGTGATGACGCACGTCCGCCCGTCTTCCGGTGTCGCGCGGTTACTGCGGCGGATGTTGATGTTTTGTTTCGAGTCTTGTTGCTGAACGATGTGAACCGACTCGGTTTTTCTGGCCAGCTCCTCCGTTCTGTTTGTTTGTCGTTGGTTTTCTCCCCGGTTCGGCCTCTCTGTTCGTGGGCATCGTGTCTCTCCCGGTGTCTCTGCCGGGAAGCGCGAGGCCGCGTCGCGCAATGATGGAGGACTTTGATGAGATCTACGAGGAGGAGGAGGAGGAGGAAGAAGAGGACGAGGACAGGGCCGCGGAGGAGCACCTCCTCAAGTACGCCCCGGACCCGGTGGTGGTGCGAGGGTCCGGCCACGTCACCGTGTAAGCCACCGGAGGGGTTTCGGGGACCGGGAGGGAGGTTTGCGTCGTTGTCGCGAGGCGGGCTCCGCGGGGGGCCGTCGGCTAACTGCTAGCCGCCGCTGCTCCGCGAGGTCGGCTACGTGCTAACGAGCTCGAAGACGTTCGTCCTGACAGTTTCTGTGTTTCTTTTTATCTCCACGACATTTCCCCGGTATCGATCTTCGCCGTAGTGCGTAACGGTGTGAGGTCGGCCGCTGTCAGGTCACGGAACCGTTTTGTTGCTGCTGGAGAAACTTTGTCGGGGCTTTAGCAGTTAAACGTTAAAATCCGTTGAGCTCAAAGAATAATCATAACCATTCAAACATGGCCAAGACTGTTATTTCAAACTTAAAAACCCAAGTACTTACTTTTTATTAGAAGTAATAAAGTTAAAGATGGTACATTGTTGTTCTGTGTTGCCAGTGCCGAATTTTAAAAACGAAAGGACCCGCGGCCAGTTTGTAAAGCCGACTTTTTATTGTTGGCAGATATTTATAGTTTTTACTTTTTCATTTAAATAACATGTAGCTGTTTATAAATAATATATTATTCACGAATAATGCATATAAAACGAAAGCCAGTGCCTGTATTTAACAACACAGGGCTGCCAGCAGATGTGCCTGCCTGTTAATCAGCTGGATGTTGTCAGGCTCGGTCACGGTGATTACTAGGAAATAAGCAAAAGTCAATGATTAATCAGTCCCACTCTGATATGCCATCATAGCCATAAACTGCCACTGCACTTAGAGCTTTCTGTACACAATGTACCGAAGTAGCAATGCGAAAGACAGATTATATGGAATTCAACAAATTCACAATTTTGAATAAATGTTGAAATGAAAAATACATTTACAGCTGTTCACAATGTAGGTTAGACCACAGAGAGTTGGAATAATCCCAACAAGATTATCACAAGTGGAGGGGTTGAACTACCAGGAGGCAGTATACCAGAGGTTTAGTGTGAGCAGGCAACATGTGTTTCCCTCCCAGTTATCGGAAATCAAGTTTGTATAATAACCTGTCTGCATGAGGAGGTTAAAGCCACGCAACTGATAAATGTTTGGTTTTGCTGGCAGCAGGTTGGAAAAATGGGGGCCATGGACAGTAGACAGACTTGCAGGGTTGAAAAACTTTGTACATCCTGTATGCTTTAGTGGTATTCTTGTTCTCTGTATCCACTTCTTCCAGTACTTCTTATTTAAAGCCCAGGGCAGGAACTGTGAAGCGTTCACAAAACATCTAGGCCAATTTCAGTCCTTTTTAACCTTCATATGCAGGGATTACTTCAACTTCAGCCACTTTATCTGTGTCTTAATCAAACTAATAGTTCAGTCAGACGAAGATGTTCACATACATTTTGAACCAACTATTTCAGTTGGACTAATGGAATAATCAGATTTTTTCTAACATAATTTCCTTGATTGAGAAAGAATCATCATGTTATTTCCAAGAAACGGAAGGAACATCTGATATTGGGGTGTCCTAGCAGTGGGATGAACAGACAGCACAAAAGCTGTCATTGTGGCAGCACAAGACGAGGTCCATGTCACACAGGCAGTAGAGACCAAGATCTGCCGCATTAGACTAAATCTAGGGTGCAGGGTGTGCAAAGACACTCCTGAGACAACCCAGCACATAACAGCAGGGTGTAGTTTGAAGGCAGCTTAAGGCTCACTGTATGGAAAAAAATGTAAGGTGTCCTGTGCAACCTGCACCCGACCCTCTGTAAATAATAATAATAATTAACCACTGAAGCCTTCTGACCCTTGTACACAATTTCCAATTTAATAAAGAAAAAAAATTCTGTTTCCTCTTACCCAACAGGTTTGGACTTAGTAACAAATTTGAGTCAGAATTTCCTTCAGCGCTTACAGGAAAGGTGAGTACATTGTTATTAATCATTAAAAGTTTAGTATTAGGTAGAAATAGCAGTTTGTATGGTTCAATGATATATATATATATTTATATAATGTAAATGGTCTTTGGTAGAGAAGCAGGTCAAGAGGAGTCCGTTGAGGTGGTTTGGACATCTGTTGAGGATTTCGTAGGGACACCTCTCATGAGAAAGTTATGAGTATGTTCAACCAGGAGCATGCCCGAAGGCAGACCCAGGATAGTTTAGAGTGATTTACTTCTCTGTGGTGGCTTGGGAATGCCTCAGTGTTCCCCGAGAATAGCTAGAGGAGGTGGCATGGAAGAGGGAAGTCCGGGGGCTATCTGTTTAGGCTGCTCCTCCCACAATGTGAATTGGGCCTACTTTGGCATGGATGGATGGATGGATGGATGGATGGATGGATGGATGGATGGATGGATGGATGGATGGATGGATGGATGGTAGAGAAAAAACATGCCTTTCAAAAGTCTAAACTGTGGTCTCAGTCTGTTCGTATGAGCTAGTTTTGGTGCCACTTTGACAAACTTGTCAGAGAATACAGCAGTTTAAGTCATTGTCTGAAATTAAAATTATGGGATGTGTTTGGGCATCAGCCATCAGGTGAAGTCAATTTGTTTTTTTTGTAGGATCCAGGCCAAGCTGATGAGGCTGTTCCCTCGCTAGAATCTTAGACGCTGTGTCCTTTTAAGTGCTAACTTTGATGTGTCTCCTATTGAAGACGGGTTTAGTAAATAAGAAGCTGGCCATGTCACATTTGGCCTCCCTTGCAGACACATATCATCTACTGTTACATTTGAAAAGTCACCTCTGACAAAAAGATAATTTACACATAACAGTCTGAGACTCAATACGGTGTCCACAGATGCTGGGACTATTTTTTCAATTAACTTTTTAAAAATTCCATATGAATTTAACTGGATCAATGAAATGCATTAGTCCATGTTTTGTCTTTTAATCACCCCTTTTCTGGGTGATATCAGCTGTTATGCAAACAGGCAAAAAGTTGTCTGTTGTTTTCCTCAACAGTACACATGGGCGAGAATTTAAATCCCATCAGGTTTTAATCGGGTGTTTTTGTTGTTGTTTCTATAGTGACTTTTTCCCATTTATAAGTACATACGAATTAAAGGGCCTGTGAATTAATAAATAAATTGGAAGGACACAACATAAATGTGACCTCTGAGGATGCTGAATGTTGGTTTCCTTTAGGTGGCACCAGAGGAGTTCAAAGCCAGCATCTACCGTGTGAACAGCTGTCTGAGGAAGACGCTCCCCGTCAACGTGAGGTGGCTCCTGTGTGGCTGCCTCTGCTGCTGCTGCACTCTGGGCTTCAGTTTGTGGCCTGTCATCTGCCTCAGCAAAAGGGTGAGAAAGCCAATGCAGTATGAAAATAATGGGAAAATAGATTTTATTTTCAGCAATATCACAACATATTCAGTCAGAAAATAGTTCAGCAGTAGATTCATGATAACAACTGAAATCACTTCTGTCCTGCAGACGAGAAGATCAATAGAGAAGCTGTTGGAGTGGGAAAACAGTAGACTTTACCACAAGGTGAGCAATAAAGGCATAAATGGATATCCAGGGAATGAAAGTGGGGCCATGTTAAGACATGTTACAACATTTTTCCTCTCTCTGTTGTACACTGTTTACAGTTATGTTTGCATTGGAAACTTAGCAAAAGGAAGTGTGAAACCAACAACATGATGGAATATGTAAGTAGAAACTGGGGCATTTATTTGGGCTTCATATGCATTTGTGTCGGTAGCTGTAAAAACATAATTGTAAGCAAACTATCAAAATCAAGAGAGAAGGAAGGGCAGTTGCTTGTTATTGAAGTTAAGGAATGCATTTTAGTTTGTAAAATTACCAACAGCGGCCAAGTAGGACACAAAAAGAAAAGAAACGTCTGTACAAACAATGCCTTTGAGGATATACTGCTCATCCCTGATCCTCCGCTAAAAGCCTGTTTGCTTTACTGCCTGCAGGTAATCCTAATAGAGTTCCTTCCTAAGATTCCTATCTTCAGACCGGACTAACCTCCCCCACCGCTGCTGGTCTGAAGTGTCACTGCTGCCCTGCTCTGTCACAGAACCAAGTGGCTGTAAAGCTCCCGAAATACTCCAGTATTTGTTTACATTGGTCCCCCCCTGTTTTTTTTTATTTTTATTTCTTGGCCCTCACACATGTTATCTATGTCCTTGTTTACGGAGCAAACTCACCCTTGAACCTTGGCCTTGTGGTCAGACTGGTGCACCATGAAGCTGCCACTACCTAACAGCAGCCAATGGGATGTGAGGGGACAACCAGCCGCTGGCAGTGTTACAGACTTTGGAACTGGAGGTCTGTGAGAAAAAAACTGGAATTTTGTCACTTTTATGTTCCCTGACTTAAGCACATGGCACAGTCAGACTGTGACAAAAGAAACCCTTCACACCAGTCACAACACAATTCACCTGCACACGAGAAGAGTGATTTCACAGCGGTTGGATCGGTGCTCTAGATCTGTACTAGAGGTCGCGATGGCAACATGACGAGGAACTCCAGAGGAGCCTGTAAAAGTCGTAGTGGACAAACTCATGCTGAAGCTACATGTTGGATCTGTGGGCAGAACAGCTGGACTCAGTAAAGTCACTCTTCAGCCACCAGACGTCCTCTTGTCTCCTTTCGTTTCTTCACACTTGGCCGTGCGTCACTCAAACCCAGTGACAAACGCACACTGATTGCTGACTTTGTGCTTCACAGATTAGTTGTCGAAATTGTGCCTGTCAAAACACTGCTGAGGCACAGTGGAACAAGAAATTTGGATGAATGTCACTGGGGATAAACAGGCAAATATATATATATATATATATATATATATATATATATATATATATATATATATATATATATGAAAACTTTTTTTTTTTTAATCTCTCTCACACACTTCTTTTTTTGTATCAAGATTTGTTTACCGTTGTTGTGAGAGACAGTTTATTACTGCGTCTGTGTGAGAGTCAAACAATGAAGCGTAAGCAAAAAAGAATCGACAAATCACAAATGAAGACAAATGACTTTGTAAAACAGGGTTCTTTCTTAGGATTTTTTTTCTTTGCCATATAAAATCTTATCCCTTTTTGGGGCGGGTAACTGTTCATTTCTGTGCATTTAAGACATACAGTACATTTTTGAAGCTATGACCTCTGCCCCCCCAATGAATTTCTTGATTATTTTCTTCTTCATCTCGTCATGTGGCAACACAGAAGAGCACACAATCACATGTCCTTCACTCCTTTAAATGATCTATCTCAGTTTGCTTGTGGTTCAGGTCGAGTATGAGGGTGTGCATCAGAAAGTTCTGCTGTTTTGTAACTGATCTTGTTCTTTACATCCAAAGGTTTGGGTTGAGTGACATGTTCGACTGTCTTTATAAAGTTGTCAACCAGAGTTGTGTATCATACAGCATGAGCGTGAAAGTTAGCCTTGGGTCCAGGAGAAAAATGAGAGGCCAGTAATATACTGAACTGACGAAGGTGCACATTAGAGGTTATAGGTGACAACTAACGGACCTGACAGGGGAGTAAATGGTGAAGAATGTGTGCATTACCAACATTTAATGATGTTAACAACTTAATTCAAGAGGCCTCAAGTTAAAAAAAAAAAAGGCTACTTTTTTACACCATAAAACACTTTAAAATATGTTTAATACTACCCAGAGAGTGTTTTATATACAAAGAACATCTATAGACATATAGATGTTTGACATAAACAGTTTTCAGTATATCAAACCTTTATGATAAACAGACTAGGGTCTATTTACAGTTTATTTACGTACAGTTTATAGACCAGTCTAACAAGGGTCTGTATTTATCATTTACATATTATCCTATCATGTCTATATTTAATATTCGTATTGTTTCTCTTCTTTGATCAAAGGAGAGAAACGGTTCAAGTCCTACGTTCTTGTCTCTGCTACTCCGAAGCTGCATTTAAAGTACAAAACCAGAAACGGGAACTGCCCTGAAAGGAGGGACTTTGTTTGCTGCTGGGAACTGTTAATGTAGAAACTGGTTTGGATCAGTTGTCCTCAGCAGCTGCAGCCGGGTGCGTTTGTCCTTGCTGGAGAGGAGTCTGCATGGCCACGGTCACGACAGTTGAGAAAACGACCTACTCCCTCACCTGTTCTTTTAGTCCGGAAGTTCCTCGGCTGTGAGTCGAACCTCAGATAACAAAGACACAGTGTAGCTAAGGCTAGAAACACTACAGGAAAGAGACGAGCTGTACTCTTTCACAGCAAGAATATATACAACTTTTTTTTTTAGGTTACGCCAAAAATGTCCATGAACACCTGCAAACTTGTCTCCAGAGATCCAGATGTGGAGGATGGGATCGTGTACATCAACAGTTTGAACAAAGCCACCGTGCTTTTGTTACTCAGCTCTGGTGATCTTTTGGGATGCACTCAGGGGCGATAAATTAAATGTAGCACTGCAGAATCTCACTGTCAGGTCTGTTCCAAAGTTACACCGGGGTGTCAAGTATACCAGTCCACCAGGGTGGGTTTTGAAACTGAGAAAAGACCTTACTTTTCTGATGTCATTGTGGTCTTCCTGTTCTGATGGTGATGAAAGCACATGTACCAGGGAGCCACGCGGATGTAAAAGACCCTAATTTACTTGATTACCACTCGTTTGCCTATCGGTTCATTTGTCACTTTTCTACGTTTTTGATTGTGTCCTGTGTACCACCATCTGCACTGACTGGAGGTGTGTGAATGTGCACGGTGTATGCAGATGGATATGTTCCTCTTCGTCTGACTGATCTGCACAAAAAAACAGTTTTTTTTATATACTCATGAGTGTTCTGTGTGTGTGTAGAGGAGAGAAAGACATATGTACATGACTCATGAGCAGACGTATGTACAGTAATAAACTACCAATAAAACGGGGTTGGACATCCTTCTTGTTTATCGTTATTATTATTATTATTATTTTGAGTCCAGTCTGTGAAGATGGTGTGGGATAAGAGTGTTTGTCCGAAGGGCCGTCCCTTCTGAATATTTTGTTTTTGGAAGCTTTTTCAGTAAAAGAGCAGTTCAAACACTTTAAGTTGATCTAGGATGTATTTATCTGTTGTATTTTAAAAATAATCTAAAATTCATAGTAAGTAAAAGTGATAAATGTGTAAATTCTCCCCCAAATTAGCCAGCTGAGGTGGCAAATCCAAGGGGTGAAAGTCCATGACGATAATTACAAAATCACTTGAAGGAAAACATTTAAGAGGTCAACTATGACTTTGGAGTCAGATTTTTGCATAAAATCGCAAATTTGCAAGAAAAAAAAGAATTTCTTTCTTAACTGATTCTCTGTTTTGCAATGCTAAAATGTGTTTATAACTTTACAAACAGAAAACTGGCTTTTTAAAGTAGCAGATTTGTAAGAAAAAAACTTGAATTCTTTATTCTTTTTTTAACAAAACATTTTTCAGTATATTTACAAAATTTCAACAGTAAAGTCAGTTTAAACTTCATAGTCACATATTTTGACAGTGACATCTACTTTTTACTACTTTATTTATAGTCTTTTTGCAGCTTGCAGCTGTATTGGTTGGGTTTGTGAGTTGTGACACGTTCATACAGTGTTATTGTTTAGTGAGTGGCGTTAAACAAGGGTTAATTGGCTTTGTGACACTGGGACAGTTTTGGAATAACTAACATATAAAAACTCCTGCTCGAGACTTCTGGCTGCTTCAGTCTGACAAAAATGAGGACACGTCGGGCCACATGTCCCACGAGGGCCGTGGACTCAAAGTTCACGTCTCTGCAGGTACATTGCTTGTGAAATTATTTGAACAGAATCCCAGTTGTTCAAAGGGTGAAGGTTTGTCCAGTGACATTTATTGTGAAAAAAGATTAAATATAAACTGAGATAAAAAGAAAATTTGAACATAATATCGATAGATTGTCAGATAACAGTTTATAATTCCAAATAATTATTACAGTAATGCTTTCTTTTCATACAGCATTTTTATTTAGGTGTAAATAATAATTATCCAGCCAGAAAGTGAAGCAGTCTTAAGTTAATTTTCTGTCCTTTTTGGTAGAGCCAGACAGTGAAGAGATAATGTTGACTACTGTCATCAGTCCTTCATCACTCCTCATAATCTTGTCAAGATGGTCAATTCTGTCAAAACCCGTGCTACTGGTTACATCAATGACCTTTGTTTCTTGGGAAACAGAAGGATCTGGGCAAAGACCTGAGAGGAAAACAGAAGTATTCATTTTCTTTGTTCTGGAGGATAAAAAAAAGGTATTACATGAATAAACCTTACACAAAAGTAAAAGCTACTTCACAAAGAAAGACACAGTGTTCAGTTTCCCACTGAGAAAATCATTTCACATTTTAATAAGTTAGATTTTGTGCATCTACAAGGAACACAGCGTATGAGGAACAGCAGTCGGTGGAGATGGAGAGATGGAGATGGAGAGTTCCTACCTTTTTCTGAATCCAAGATGGTAGGTGGCGGTAAGTTCAGGCACTCTGTCTGCTTCTTGAACTCCTCGACGTCAGCAGCAGAAACCTTGGGTCTCCTGCCTGAAGGACAGAACCAGTATAGAAGATGAAATTCCCTCAGTTCCTTCAGAGGCCTTGCCTGACCGTTGGCGCCTTGCAGGAGTTATACAGGTTCACTTCAACTGTCGCTGTCGTACCAACATCCGAAACGAATCATGAAACTAGAGCTGCCATCTCTCAGAGGCCGTAAACGTGATCAAAACACGGGGTAAATATGTTGAAGTCCAAATTTTCGTGACCCGTTTAAAGTTGAAATGAGCAATAAAAGTACAGCAGAGCTATGAGGGTATAAAAAAGGCAGTTTTTGTTGCTGTATTTTTGTTGCTTTGTTGTTGCACCTAATGCAGAGCAAGCTGCATTAGGTGTGTTTACATCAGTGGGGGGTTCAGGTAGTTTCTTCTTCTCTTTCTTCTATTGCTAAGTTCTTTTTTGTCGCTTTTATTGAATAGCTACAGTATTGTATGAGGAAAGTCTGGAGAAGCAGAGAAGCATGTTAGAGTGGTGCAGAACACGTATGAGAGCTGTAAGACAGTGGCGAGGTCTGCTGTAGGTGTGACAGAGGTGGGAGGTGGAGGTGGGACCGCGTCAAGGATCGGCTCTGAGCAGAACAACGAAGAATGTGGAGAAGAGGTAAATAAGCGTCCTCGAGCTGGTCGGAATGGGAGAAAAGTGTCAGGGGTGTTGTGTGAATAAAGAATATCAGCAAGAATGAAGACAAGGGTGATGAGATGGTGATGACACCTGCAATATCGTATGATTTCGAGACTGTGGATGAGTATATGAGACTGAACGCACATGTTAGATCATTCGGAGAGAAAGTCTGAGAGGCCAGTTTGAGATGGTCTGGACAGAGGAGGAATAGTGAAGGATGGTGAGGTGGGAACTGCCAGGAGGGAAGTTAGAGGACATTTATGGATGTTGTGAAAGAGGACATGAAGTTAGCTGGTGTGAGAGAAAAGGATGCAGCAGATAGAGTTAGATGGGAGTGTGTGATAGTTTGTTTAGTGGTTTTATAGAGATGGTTAGATAATAAAACATGCATGGAGAATTATCCTCCACTGATAATATTAAACAATACTAATACATATATTTGTAAAGAGCAGCATTTTTCTGTGGTGTGTAAAAAAAAACAAAACAACTTTTCTTCTTTTGGCATAAAACATGACTATGCTGGATGAGTCAAACACATTTTGGTTAACACACTAAAATAATTGTATATTAATTAATTTATGATCTCGGCGTCAGTTCTTACTCAGGAGCTGCAGTCCGATTTAAATCTTTCTGCCAATGGTTTTGTTGGAGTACGGAACCAAGCAGTCGGGACAGCCAGTGGTCAGCAGGACAGTGGTGGCGGGGTAGGGTTGCCCTGCGGAGCATATTCACAGCTCATCAACAAGTGCTGCAACGCTGCACACCAAGTTCAGATGTGTCAGCGGAGGTCTGAACCACACTCACCCATGACGAGACTGTTGCTTTCCATGGTTGTGTTATATGACATACTGAAGCAGAGACCAAACCTTCAACACAAATAAATACATTCTATTAATAAAAGGTTGTTTTTTTCTGTTCAAATATGAGCAGCAAATTGACTTAGGGGAGCAAAACTATTATAAGTATTAAAGTGTGCTATATCCCTTTGTCTTTTTGCTTTGGGCCCCCATATAAGAAATTAAATATTATAATTGAGGCGACAAAACTGCGTTGTCCACGTTATGTGAATGCCAGGTTAAAGTTAAGTATTGAAATTACATTTTTTGGTTCTGCGTGTTAGTGATGGTATCTGTCTGCTCGGCGGCAGTGACGTTCAGCCAGTTGGACTCCACAAACATCTTCGTCAGCACCCTGGATCCAAGCCTACTTGTGCAGACGGCGTGTTTTTCGTCAGTTTTATGGGGTTTCATAATGACGAGCTGCTGTAAAGAAAAAGACAAGCGAAGTTGAGTGTCTCACCTGATCCCTTCCTGGGAGCTCCAGAGGTTGTGTCAGACTTTCACAGCTACTCACAGGAGCCGAGCGTCCGACAGACACAAGACTGAAGACGGCCACGATCACAGCAACAAACCCCATCGTGGCTGGACAGCAGATTTGTTGTGTCCAGGCTTCTTTACGCTGGCTTTTAAATCACCACGTCTAAGGTGGCATGAGCTGCTGGAGCCCTCAACTGTTTACTTTAATGTTGTAATCCCCTGATAGAGAAGAAACATCAGTAAATTACCAAAACAAAAATATTGACCCATGTGCTTTAAAAAAAAAATAAAAAATGTTTAACTGGTTGATCACATCGAACTAAAAGTTACAACAAAATCTCTGCTCAAAAGCCATTAGCTTCTTAGATCTTTTACCTATACATCTGGGGACTGAGGAGACCAGTTGAAGCTCTGGGAGGAGAACATGGACCCACTTATGTAGGATTTGAGCAGCTCAACGGTCCTGGATCGTCTTTGTTGGTGTGTTATATGCTTTTCAGTTGGTGGAAGATCTGGTTTGCTGGTTCAGTACCTGCACCCTTCTACAATGACATGCTTTTATCTCACAGTTTAGGGTTGTCTTTCTGAAACATCCTTCACTGAAAAATATGTCTGCATGGGAACAAAACAGTATGATGCTCTAAAACCTTTATATTGATCAGTGAGTTTTTTTTTCATATGTGCAAGTTGCCTAGTGCATAAACATAATTGCACCCTTGCATAATTTTTTTTCCGAGTGTCTAGTGACAAAAGGCAGCAGTTGTACCAAAGATGATAACAGGTTGCATATAGGTGTTTTTATCCGCTTCTGTTCATAGACTGACCCCTAGTGGTCAGTCGAGGAACAACAAGACAGGTCTAACTGAGCGGCAATTATCGAAGTTGTAGTTCCTCAACTGACCACGAGGTGTCGAAAAGCGCGTCAGTATCCACTGACCCCCGTCTCAAAATGTCATCACAAATTAACATAAAAGCCTCGGCGCAGCTAATGACAAGCAGCCATCACTTTTTCTGCTTTGCGGCTGAGCAGTTAATTATTATATAGAGATTATAAAGAGCTAACAGAGCCTTGTAATTCATATCCGACACTTTTTCCTGACGAAAATTTGTACCCCGACTCCACCTAACCATGTGTGACAGCAAAACTAGTTCTCTGAGCTCCATTTTTTCTTTATCAAGCAATCAAAATAAGTGGTTATTACCTTTACCATCAATAGCAGTTATTATGAAATCCCTCCATCTTTACTTTATTAAAATGTTGTCATATAAACAGGAACATTTTGCACAAGTCAAAACTAACATAAAATTAGTTCACAAACATATCAAAAATGGCATCTAGAAGTCTTGCAACCCGATGTCCCATCTTGGCTTCCAGTAGGGAGTTGAGGGCGCTGAGGCCCTCCGAGGGCGCGAGGTTGTCCGGGCAGATTTCTGCGTACGTACATCGATTAGAAATGTAACAACCAACAGCCGAAGCACAGCGTGGACGCCAGTAAAAAAAAGTGTCTATTCTCACCGCTGTTTGTGTCTACAAATATCGGCGGCGGCATACGCAGACACTCGGCTTGTTCCTTTAACGTTTCCTGAGCAGCAGTCGACACGCTCTTGCTCCTGCCTGCAAACACAGTTTCAAGTCAAATGCCACGATTTAAGTGAGACCACAGGAACTACGTTTTGTTTTGTTTTTGTCTCGTTGTGCAGCTGTAAACTGTAATCTTGCTTTTTTTTAAGGTTTTGGAGCATTTAGTAGCAGCATTGACATTCAAGTACCTTGTCAAAGCTTTAACAAATGAATGAGAAACCTTCGAGTATCTGGAAATTATTCATGAGGACTTAGAAGATTTGTGAAGGTTCAGTTACTTCCCTGATGTCTAGTGATTTGTTTTTTCCCATAATTTCGTGCATTAAGGCCCTTGTGGTTGGAAGCGTGTCTCTAATTAACTTAAATGGTGTCAGATGAGAAGTTTCTTAATACCAAGGAATCATCATGCGGTATTCTCCAAGCTGTTTAAGTCAAAAGAAAGCGCGTAAATACTGTATGGACTGGTTGGTTTAAAACTACATCCTCAAAAAAAAAAAAGAAAAAATTGGCTTTTCTGTGTGTTTCTTACTAAACATAAGAAGACTGGTAAAATAATCTTTTCCAGACTTGACGTCTTCATGGGCAACCAGACAGTCGGGGCACTCGGTTGACAGGTAGACTTCTTTAAGGTAGAAAGGCTGCTCTGTAAAACAACAGAATCACCACATGAGTGCGGACGTCCTCCATAAACGAGCTCCCTGCTCGGCTCTTCTGCACTCACCGATTAACATTGTGCTGTTATCAAAGTTCACGTCGTACGCTAAGCTGGAGCATTGTCCATATCTGTGCAGACAAAGACATTAAGACACATGATCAAGGTGGTTGATTTTTTACTTCTAAATGAAGCAGCTACAGGCACGTTTGGATGGAGTTTAATCTGTCAGTGATGCAGTGTGACGTATGGACGTGGGTTTACATTCTCTGGGTCTGGATGAGATGCAGGACGTTGCTCTGTGCTGTTGCGGTTAGGTCCACCCAGGCGCTGGTCATCAGGTGGGCCAGGGAGCGGCTTCCTGGGATGTCAGAGCTCCCCCCGATGTACAGCCACCTCCCCAACATCTGCAGCACCAGGCACACGGATTTTCAACTGTATATTGAAGCATATAAACGTACTGACGTATTGACTGAATATACTTGAACTCTAACATCAGTTTTATTTGTAGAGCTCCAGCACCAGTTCCCATCAGTGTTTCTGGAGCCATGTTCTATAATTTACTTAAAAAAAATAAATAAAAGGTGATGGAATTAACTAAAAAAAAAAAAAAAAAAGAATTTGTGATAGTTTTGAAAAATGGTTTAAAACGCCTTTTCCAATAGCCTCTAACATTAATTTAGACGAAGGCACATATTAAATGAGTATGTGAGACATTTTTATTTATACGTTTAAAAAACTGATGCAATTTCAAGAAGTCTTGATTAAATTTGTGTAATCCGCTTTGGTCAGTGCAAGCGCTCTTTTTTTTTTTTTTAAATTACACTTTTACTGCTCACTTCACAACAGTTGGTTTTTAGGGGGTGGAGCCAGCCAGTCAGTCAACGTAACTCCATCCACCATCTCCATGTTGACGCTGGTGTTACAGGCTTGTGATGCCTACTTCCATGGTAACGCGGAGGCAGAATGACGTGAGGACGGGTGTAGATTAGAGCGGAGAAGTTTGACCATCCTACTCTGATCTGAGTCTGTGACGTCACAGTTCTTTGTAAATATGAGTAGTGTATTGACTCAAACTGTCCCTGGCAACGCCGCAGATTCATTTTAAATTGCAGGTTTTAGTTGGAAGTGACAGTACAACTGGTCTCAAGCACAGAAAAAGCAACTTTTCCTCATGATGCCCATTTAAAATGAGTGAAATTTCTCCACAGCTTCACTGTTAAAATTTTAAAATCTGTCTTTTCCCCAAAATAGATTTCAGTATATCCCAGTAGTTTGTGGTCTGTTTTGTGCAATTTCCTAATATCTCATTCTTGGAAGAACTCTACCATTCTGCAAATTGGCTGTTAAGTTTAATGCCGCTTTGTCGCAGGTCCGTTGAGCACATAAAAGGTTTGAAATCCCTCAACTAATAAGCCGAAAACAGGAAATAACTTACGTCTTCATTAGTGATGGTTATTGGTTTTAGCAGACTGTCGCAGCTGCTCAATGGAGCCGAGCGTCCGAGCGACAGAAGACTCAGCAACGCCGCGGCGGCGACGGCGGCGGCAGCACACTTCATCCTCTCGATGGCCTTTTAATCTTTTTAGTAGGATTTCCTTCCGCGGCTTCTGGTAGCCTCCGAGCGCAGTTTGATCTTCACTGCTTCACAAACTTCATTTCACCGCTGATCCCCTCTGGATGAAGCTTTTATTAATGAGTCCGTGAGCTGATGTAATCGAAGCAAACAGCCGGAGGAAAACAGCGCGGCCAGACTTTGGCCTGCCGTGGACGGGGGCTGATCCCACCACATGGAGCGGCCGGATTTGTCAGAAGTAGTTGGTCCAATACACTTTTCTTAATCTCACCGGTCACTAAATGTCATCATGTCACCCATGTAATCAAAACATAAACATACTCCGTGGCATAAACATTAATGCTGCTTTCCTCAATTATAACTGCAAAAATACTATTTTAACATAAATCCGTGTACTGATATTAAGATTAGTGAGACCACACGGTTTAAATAAAAAACGCTCATCGTTTAATAGATGGAACGCTTAGATTAATTTTAAATCTATCATTTATTAATGCTATTCAAGAGTACTGAGTATGTGCTATAAACGCCAAATTATTGAAGTAATCAAGTAAAAAAAAAAAAAAAAGACTGAAAAACAATTGTTGCTGCTACTTTTCTAATTTATTATGTGCTAGATTAAGACTCAGGGATGTTTTAATCGAGCACTTCTTATATGGTAGAAACTGAAGGTCTAGAAAAAAACAACCCACTAATTTGTGTAAACTCTTGTTGTGCTTAATTATGAAATCAAGTATCGACTTGAACTTTGCGCTCACCCTGTCATAACCCCAGCTGTGCTCTGCTGATCAGGTCCGGAGATCAATGTTTGGATCAGGGCGGTTAATCCTCCTAACAGCTGACCAGACGTGGAGAAGTCCAGCACATATTCACACTGGTATCTAACGGCTCTTTTGTAGGATCACAGTAATCTGCTGTCACATGTGGCAGTTTTCTAGACGTGGTCAAGGACACACTTTGCTTGGAATAAGAATTTGTGTTAAATTTAAATTAAAAAACGTATTTCTTTGAAACTGCATTTTCTCTTTTCTCTCTCCAATAAATAAATAGATTTTCCTTAGAGTTAAAGATTTAAATGACACGAATCTTCACGAGTGTATTTGTTATTGTTCTTGTACATTGAAAGTCACTTTGCAGCGATGTCCCTCCTGACCACACGGGGGCAGCACATCACAAGGAGGTTTGTGTGGGTTTCTATCTCCAACTTCAGTAGAGCATGCTACAGATTTTAGTACCCCAACAGTATGATAAGATTATTTTGGCATGATTCACAACTTTTAAAGACGTAGAAACGAATAATTGTGGATTATATGGCACAGACTGGTGGAAACATGGCCAAAGTGGTGTAAGACGAGCTGTTTCATTATTACTACATATAGTGACTTTAAACATCAATCCACTGCATAACCTGCCAAAAAAAAAAAAGGTTCAACTATCTACTTGATCACTTGTGAAACTATATGGGAACTGTTTGTTTATTCTGAAAAATAAAGTCACAAAAAGACAGATTATCAAAAGTGTTTTTTTTTTTTTAATCAAACTTCTTAACTCAAAGCATTCTAAGGATGTTTTCTTATGTGACAAGAACAAAAGGACATCAAAACAACAATAGAAAGAGCAGGCTGATCGTCCCGACTATACAAACAAATCCGAGTGTGATCAAATTCTTACAGCGCCGCTCTGAGGCGAGGGAGACGACGCGCGAGGCTGAGAGACGCTCGCCCGATGTGAACTACTGACGGAAACGGAGACGAGGAGCAGGATGAGCACCTCTCTCTTCATCCACACTGGAGTGACGGTGGTGTCGAACAGCAGCAGGACGAAGGGGGATCCTGATTGATGGAGAAGAGGTGCACATGATGGATCAATAACCGAGTTTCCAGTTACGCTGGTTTGTTGCTCATTTTCTCCCGTTTTGGTTAGAATGAAAACAGGGAAAAAACAGACGGACAGGAGGTTTTCACTACTCCATGGCCTCCTGGTTCTCCTGGTCTCCACCCATGTCCTCACTGGCCTCTTTGCCCTCCTTGCTCCTCTTGCTCTTTTTGTGTTTGTGCCTCCGGTGGCTGTCGCCCTCCTCGCTGTCGTGCCTTCTCCGGCTGCTGCTGCTGATGGAGAGAGAGAAAAGAAAGTATGAAAAGGGCAGAGGAGGTGAGGAGACGGGTGATTTAAAGAATAAATAAAAAGATTAGCAGGAGAGTAAAGGTCAGACATGGAGAGACGGTACGGAGAAGAGGGAAGGTGAGAAAGCAGGGATGGATAAAGATAGATTGGAAGATCAATAAGGGGGGAAAAAAAAAGAAAGAGGACAAACAATGACAGAGTGGAGGTATAGTGGTGGTTTGGAAAAAGGAGAAAATATTAGGCAGGAGGGGAGTTTTCAAAGTCAAAGTTTAACAACCCCTTTTTCCTGATTACGTCAACAGACACTAGTCACGTTCAGGCCGACAGCAGAAACTGGGCCGGTCTGAATGCCTCCAAAACGATGGCGAGGGCGCGGACTCGCTGCCCAGGGAGCATGATGGGCTTTTAAAAAAAAAAACAGTGGCTTAGCGCGCTCTGACCTGACTTGAATGACGACAGTTGTGTTATCTACAACTCAACAGTGGAAAGACAGGAAATCTGGGGCAGAGTGAGCGGAGACGTGCAGCAAAGAGTCTCAGGCCGGGAGTCCGACCCGGAGGGGCAGCGCGAGGGCGATCACCTCCGTATGGTGCACCTGCTCAGCCAAGACAACTATCACTCAGTCGCGTTTTGACCAACGCTCCTAAATAAAATACACTGTACTACACTGAACCAACAACGTCATGTCTGGCGCCCCTGGGGGCCCATTGGGTTGATGTGGGCCGGCTTCGATGGGGAAGGAAAAGGCTTTTCAAGTTCCTCCTGCTGTACAAGTTCTCCACTGATGCCGTCCACCTGATCACCCACAATCCACTGCTCTACCACACCTCTGTGTGCTTTATAGGGAGAAGAACTGACCCGCGGCTCACACGACGCGCTGTAGATGGCGGATTGATCTGTGCAGGCCATGTGTCATCGATGATCCGGTACAACTCTTCTAGTGTTTTGAGCATGAGAAACCGTCTGGCGTAACATGTTGCTGTGATTTAAAGATAAAGGCTAAGCTGAACAGAGCAGCTGGGATGGCAGCTGTACGCAAGATTAATTAATAAACGCAGTAATTGTGAACAAGTGTATTTATCCATCGCGGACAAGAAAGTAGTGCTCAACAAATATTCAGCTGGAAGAGGCACATTCAACCTGGAGGACCGGTGCTCTGATCTTCCGCCCCTCCATGACAGAGCCGCTGTACGATGAAAATGACGGCAGTAGGTGGTTTTAAAAAGAAGGAAAGAAACCGTTTTGGTTTACCTGCGAGACGACTTGTGGCGCCCCTCTTCTTTCTCTCGGTGCCGCCTCTCTCTGTGTCTCTCCTCCTTCTCTCGGCTCGAGCGGTCGCGATGGCGCTCTGCGTAGCCACGCTCTGGGAACTCGCGGTAACGATACCGCTCCTCGTCGCTATGGTAAAAGAGGGAACAAGAGCTTTCATTTTATGCAGGTCATCATTGCACGCAGCTCAGTCATCCGCCTCAAAGTTCCAGCGCCTCCACAAAACCGTTCAACAGAAATTCTCACTGCTGCTCGTGCGTGAACCTATTCTGTATCAAACCATCACACATTCATTTAAAGGTTAAAGATACTTTTATTTGTTTGACTCTCTCAATGTGGCTGACATTCAAATAATGCAGGAGTTCGGGTGCAGGGACGGCAAGGAGGACAATTTAGTCAGCGTTAATAATAATCCAGCACCAGAGGCTCCCACTCGTCTGCTGACGTGTTAACATGTGGAGGCTGTAGGTTAACAATTCAACCACGTACGACGGGAGGTTCAGTTTAGAAATCGAAAAGCCGCCCAACCTCCTTCTGCAGAAAGAACAGGAGATGAAGAGAAATGCACCTCTAAATTTGCGAATTACGAGCTTCTCGTATGATCTGGACACCTGCAGGTAAACAAGTTATCTCACAAATCCAGCTGAACAGACGAGGTGTGAAAGCACGTTGCTTCTTAAACGCTACAGGTGAGGCGCGAGTTCACACGCAGCGGCGTCTTCCCGCCCCGGTGGGACCGATGTTTCGTTACTGTTGACTTAAAATGTGCCAACATCTGTGTTTACTACAAGTATGCTGCTGCAGGCTCACGTTCCTTTCTAAGATGCTTCTGGAATGAACGTTGGCAGATGTTACATCCCAGCTGATTTTGGACAGTAATTGTTTTTTTGTATTTATATTGTAAGGAAACTATGGAGGATTACAAATACTTCAAGTTATCCAGGTCACTGCACTTCTTCAGTGATTGCAGGCAGGAATCTCTCCTTCTCAACCACTTTCCTGACATAAATTTGACAGCTGTGGTCCATGGTGTGACGTTATACAACGACATTAGCTGAGATTCTAGCACATATAAAGCAACACGGTATCTTTGGAGAGAAATGAAAATTCACGTGGAGCTCAGATCAGCAGAAGAGCCACGGTGAGATGATGAACGTGTGTGGCAGCATCACCCAGTAAGAAACTTTTCATCTTTCATCCAACTGCCGTCAGATCAGTTCGTGAGACGCTTAGAGCTTCTCACCCTCCTTTAAATCCTTCAAACAAAGAGGTCCCTCAGAAACGCTTCTAAAAGAGTAAAGAGAAGGAGCCTGCAGCACATTCAGTGTTCAGCTCAATCCTCAGCTTTTAATAAGAAGTATCTCACAAGTATAGTTGTGCTCCACTGTTCTTGTCGTTTGTTGTGCTGGTCTGTCCCCTCTTTTTCTCTTCCCTATCCAACCCTAACCCTGGTCTTCATCAGGAGTTTTTCCTGCCATTGTTTGGTTTAAGGTTTTTCTCCCACCAGGGGAGTTTTTACCTGCTGTTGTTTATGTAATAATTGTTTGGGGGTCATGTTCTGGGTCTCTGGAAAACGCCCAAAGACAACTTGTGTTTTAACAGACGCTATAAAAATAAAACTGATTTGCTGTTTATACCACACATCCTCGTCTGTCTGACCTGGTGTAACTAATAGCTGAAGGGCTGTGCTCCCTTTCTCGGTCCCGCTCATGTGTCCTCTCTCTGGGTCTGTCTCTCTCCTTGTCTCGTTTGTCCTCTCGACGAGGATAATAGTCCCAGGACTTGGTGCTGTCCATCATTGGAGGCCATGGAGGAGGTACACCTCCAGCTATCGGCGGCGGGTAAGCCCCTGGAAAGATGCAGGAGAGGTGAGTTTGTATTCAAATGTTTACTGGAAAACTAAAAAATATTTTTACTGTTGCATCCAATCACTTATTAAGAAGCTGTAGCATCGGCTGATCGGCTTTGCTCAGGCCGTGCTGTAGAGACATTTACCTTGAGGAAATGGATACGGAGGGACGGAGCGGCCATCATAACCTCCAGAGTGGCTGCTGTGGGATCAAAGGCACCATGTTAGAGATACTGTAGTCTGCAACAGCCTGCTCTCTGATTTATTTGAGTTTTTTTCCAAGAGTCCAATATGGGTGGGCTCCCATGTGTCTAACCTGTCCATAGTGGGGATTATAGACGGAGGAGGCCCACTTGTTGGAGGAGGGAAACCAGGAGGAGGGACAGTAATGGGCAACCCTTGGAAGTGGAAGAAACAGGAGAGTAAACACAGTGGAAGAAGAACAGCCGTATATAAATAAAAAAATCAGACGGGAACCCAACTCACTGGGTGGGGGTATGAGTGGAGGCGCCGTGCTGACGTTTGGTGGCGGAGGGAGAAACGGAGGTGGGGGTATATTTGGAGGAAGCGGTCCAGGAGGGAAGAAGGTGGGAATCTTGGGGACCGCAACAGCTGCAGCAGCAGCAGCGACAACAACAGCCTGCTCCGTGTCCGAAGTGGAGTGCTCAGAGATCACCTGTGCAGAAGACGGGAAGAGGAGGTGGTCATCACGCCGCCTCTAACAAACAGCGGCACAAGCAAAGACCCTCCCCCAGAGCAAAATCCTTCATATCACTGGCAGCGACTGATCCTCTTGGTTCCTGTACCTGGATATTGTTGCCCTCTAGATTGGGTCTGCGGCGCCCTTCAACCCTGCTGATTGTGGCCATCTGTCCTCCAATCACGTCTATGGTACCGCTCGTCTTCCTTTATAAAAAAAAAAACAAAAAAAAACAACAACAAAACATTGAAAGCATCAACAATAATTTATTCCACTTGTTATTTTATTATCCATAAATAGCAGCACAGCTGAGTAATCACATTAAAAATTCATTTCAGGCCTCTTACGGCCTTTTAGAGCACAGAGACAAAAGCAATCGCACCCCTACAGAAGATACTTAAAACCTCTGTAAAACGTTGACTCAAAAGAAGATGACATGTGCTAAAACGACCTCATGATGCACCAGCATTATACATTTTTAATGACTGAATTTGATGTCAAATCACTTCTTTCTCCCCAATATGTCACCGGTTTGACAATCGATGCTTCATACTCGTAAACTCATAATTCCCTGATCAATTAAAAACCTGTTTTAATAAATATCACTAAAAGGTAGAACAAGTTCCATGTTTCAACAACAAATTCCTGTGAACTTTTAGAAATAAAAGCTGTACAATCACTGGCTTACCCACAAAAAATAAATAAATATCACACAAAAATGTGAAAAAAATTTTTTTTTTTTATTTATTTTTATATATATATATATATATATATATATATATATATATATATATATATATATATATATATATATATATATATATATATATATATATATATATATATATATATATATATATATATATATATATATATATATATATATATATATATATATAAATAAAATAAACACAAATGGGGTGAATTTTAAAAACATATGTGCAAATTTAGCACTTAAAATACAGGCGATGCCTCACATATTTTTTGGATAAAAAAATAAAAATTGGTTTCATAAGAATCGCCACAAAAACAACTGGTGTCACTCCCCCCAAAAAGAAAAGGTTCCTGTCAATCACAACACAGATGTTCACGTCACCGCCCTGAAACCTCCAGGTGTTTCCCGCCTGCTTTGATCTACCTCAAAGCCGAGTCTCAAACTTCGTCATCGCCACCTCTTCTACTCACGTCTTTTCTCTCTTCCTCAGGAACTAACCATGCAGCATTGCCAAATCATTTTTTGATTGATGGATGTGGTGCATTTTTTTACCAATAAGAAAGTTGTGGTTCTTTTGCTTCAGATTGTTTTCCAGAGAATGGATTGTTTTTACCAGTTCTTGCTGCACCAAACGTTATAACAATCACTAAAAAGCCTGGTGTATATTATTTATAACTCTGGTTTTACCTAGCTTTATAAAGTGATTTAAACACAAAAAATTTATATTGAAGTCTAAACTTTCAATGCAAGTTTAAATAGACACTGAGCGAAACGGCTTTTCGCTGCTGCGTCGTTCAGAATCAGTGATGGGATTTTGCCGCACCGGCGCCTCCGTCGACTTCGACGTGCTCAGTGAAGACAAAAGCGGGACTGTTACCTGGTCACCTGGCAGACGGCTGACTTGTACAAGCCCACAGGAGATGTGAAGTCTGTCTTGGAGGTGTGAACAGCCATGCTGGACATGTCCTTTTCATTACCCGTTCTGCCTTGTTGAACCTGAAGAACGAAACAATAATGATATTTTTTTCTATCTTCTTACTGAGCGTTTATGGGGGAGGTGGTGAAATGTGGGGGAGCTGAACGGAAAGAAAAGGTCCGTATTTCTGTCTTACAGTGATTTTGCTTGTCACCGAGCCGACCGTAGACACCTCCAGGCCCATTCGCAGCCTCTTCTGCTTCTCACAGTAAGCCTTCCAGCTGTCCTCGTTGAAACCGTAGTTGAAGTAGTCCGACAGATCCGCTCCTACACACACAAACACACACTTCAGTGAAATACTCGGCCACACAGCGGAGCCTGAACACAGGGACATCTGTATTAGGAATTTAATTTTTAAAAAAGCATTTCATTGGTGTATGACACATTATGTAAAAGCATTAATGTAAAACACAAAATAAAGTAAACAAAAAAAGTTTTTTTAGGTTTAATTTAAAACCAAATTGTTTCACCGTAGATTCAATTCAACTACCAATGATGCTAAAAAAAAGATAACATCATCATTTGAAGCAACTGTGGTGCTCGAAGGAGTAACGCGTCTTTGTAGCGTTCTCTTTTGCTTTTAAGTCGCAAAACCCAAAACACACCTGGCTTCCTCCAGGGTTTCTCCTCAAAGGACTCCATGTCCACCTCCAGCACTGCAACCCCATTAATGTTTCCAGGTGCATCGAGATCAACTCCCTTCAACTTTGCGGTCACTGAAAGAAAAACAAAAACACCATCATCACATGTTCCTGGATTTTCACAATCAGGTTGAGACTGAAGGTGTTTGATTTTTATTCAAAAACACTCAAAATGCAAAACACAGTGTGTCACCTTGTCCGTACGGTCTGGAGCCTGTTGACTTTATGTTGAGGTTCACCGGTGGAGTTCCATAAGTCCTTTGAGGAGAAAATGTAAGAAAATAGATTTTTTCTTTTTAAAAGATGCACATCAGCTCATGTTTGCCAAACATTTAAGACCATTACTTTATCACTCTCCAAGTTAAATTATTTGAAAAAAATGCTACAATCAACTCCATTTGAGGTATAAAAATACAAACTAATAATTTATCAGAACTAGAGACTAAATTTTATGTTTTTATGTGCACCACACATGAGCAGCTGCACAGCCACCTACTAAAAAAAAAAAAGCAGCAGACTGACAGAAACGTACGTGTATTGTGGCGCTCCAGTTTTTATGTCACCGATGGTAACATGGACGTCATCGTCATCATCATCACTGTCTGTGTCGCTGACCACATCCTCACCTGTACCTTCACCTGTGGCCTGAGATTTCAGAGAGGACACAGTAATGAGGCACGTGAAAGCATGACTGTTAAGACGTGGAGAGGAGCAGCGGGAGGTCACTAAACTTAGAGACTACCCACCTCAGAGACGACTCCGTTCCCTGTAGCATGTGCTGCAGCAGCAAGAGGAGCATCCTCCGTCAAAGCATTCGCAGAAGCGCTGCAGATTTGATACAGCTTTAATCATAGTGGAAAACATCCTATGCTTTGTAAATTATAGATAGCAAAATTAATAGTTTTGGACAGACGTTTAAATACACAGAAAAAAGTACAAATGGACAATCTTTTACACCAAACATGTATAAACATTGTTGCAGGAAAAACTAAACATCCAAAAGCCATCCGTCCGTTACCGTTGCGTTTCTGGGAGCAGATACACAGAACTTCTAGCTCTAGTGGAGGGACAAGGTGTCCCCAATCAAACCAAGAGATGCAACGTCACCAGCGAGTCTCCGGGCTGCCGTCAAGCTTCCCTCTGGAGCTTTTTTGAGACCATCAGCAGACAGTCTCTGATCTGGTGATGTTTGGCTTTTCTGAAGCTGTAAATCCTTTTCTAGTGCAGCTGTGTTATGAATCTCTGGTTGGCTGTGTAGTACTTTACTGTCATTGACCTTTACTTAACACACTGGTGCAGACTCTCAGCCATCCAGGTCAAAGTGACTCTCAAAGGCTTCAAACCAACCAACTGGGCCTAATTCTTACCCGACAGCGGCGCTCAGTTTGGCCTCTTCATCCTCCTCTTTACTCTCCGACTCATCTGAAACAAAAACAAACGCAACAAGTTATCTTTTAACAAGCTCTACCCCAGTCAGCAACAGGACATTGCAGAGAGCCACGGGAAAGCGACTCTAACTGCAGCTCAACGCGGTTCCGGGCCGGAGCGGGTCCTGCCCCCGGGCCGGAGAGGCTGCTGCCCCCGGGCCGGAGCGGCCGCTGCCCCGTCGCTGCACCCGGGCCGGAGCGGCCGCTGACCCGTCGCTGCACCCGGGCCGGAGCGGCCGCTGACCCGTCGCTGCACCCGGGCCGGAGCGTGTTCTTCCCCCGGGCCAGGGCTGCTCCAGGCCCCGGCTACGTTAGCTTCTCGCCCCGATCTTCTCACGACACAAGCCGTTATAGTTGGCCAATACGTCACTAGTATATCCGTCGATACACACATTCAGGTCTGTTTAGGCCCAGACGCTCGTGTGTGTGGTTCCGTAACCGTCGTCTTTACCTCCGTACAGCCATTCCTCCTCCTCGTCGCCGGCGCTGGCGTCAGTGGTGGTTGTTTTGTCCGCTTCCTCCGCAGACATGCTCGGCTAACACGGAGCGCGACGACCACAACAGGCTTCCGTAAGGCTCGAATCGCGAAAATATGAAGGACTTTCTCCTTTTAGCGAGGAATCGGGTTTACGTGCGTAAATTATAAATTCACACATCCATTTGATGCCCCTGTAAGTCAGCGTGAACCTGGAAGAGACCGACGCCGCTGGAGTCCCGCTAAGGGGAAAGTGCTGAAGCGGAAAACAGAGCGCCCCCAGGCGGACGGGATGAACCATAGTCCCCGTTCAGGTCTGTTGCGACAGTTAAAAACAAACTAAAACATGCTGTTCCGTTTAAATTTCTAAATTATTTCTAACAATAAAGTCAAACATTAAAAAACAAATAAATAATATTGATAATTTGTTGTTTATGTTTTATTAATGAGCAGAGTTTTTTTTTCTTTTTTGCTTTTTTAGTTTTCATAGAAACATTTTTGTCCATGCAAACACTGATTTCTTTCCATTCGTTTCTTCCGTTTTTAAGACCATGCAGGCCGTTTACTAGCGTTTGAACTTTAGATTTAATATGAATAACAAACTTAAAAAATGCACATGGAAGACTATGGGGCACCAGATGCTCTTTGTGAATTTTTCTTTTTCATCAAGTCAGCAAAAATAGACACAAACCCGACAAAGAGGCTTTCATCACGGTAAAAAATTATGTAAAGAAGAAATTGTATCTGTCAATTCAAAGGTTTTCATATACCCAGACATGATTTAAAAAAATCAAACCGGTCCCTAACAGGCTTAGAAAACGGGTCAATACAGTCACAGATGATAAACAACACATGTCATTTGATATCAGTGTCATTATTTACTTAACAAAAACTGAGCCAAGATATGTGTTGAAAATTAACCACATCCCATGATTCTGTAGCTTATCAACCCAGAAACAGAATTAAATTGTTATTTCCTTGTGATTTCAAATCGCTTTAATTGATTTGGGTTTGTAGGTGTTTGTTTGAGAAAGATCCTTTAAGGTCCCATCAAAACATTTGAGTCAGGTGGTGCTTGGACTCCGACTGAACCCGGATTTTTATTTTATTTGAATTGATTCTATTATTTGGTTCTGTTTGGTTTCATTCTATCAGTTGCTTTAGGGTCATTGTCCGGTTGTATGATTCAAACAACCACTGAGATCTTTCCTGTTTGGTCTTTGCCTCCTGCTCAAGCCTTTTCTCAGATTTAATCAGGTTTAATCATAAGCTGACTGTTTCTTCTTTTGAACCATGTTGCTTGTATGAGAAGACCCTTTCTTCTTTTCATAGCCCTTTCTCGATCTCAAATATGCAGAGTTTGCTTTCTTGGTCGTTCATCGTTGGCAAGTGCAACTAAGGAGAACGTATGTTGGAGCACTGACGGTTTTTCTGAAACTGTATATGAATGCATCACAGATCAGCTTGCAGGGTAACACACATTCAAAAACAGCTACCGTGTAATTGAAATTATGAAAAACATATACATAAGGCTCAAAATAGACAATTGACTCCTCTAGAAAATATGTTAATTACTCTTACTTTTCATGACGTATACTTTTATCAATGTTTTTTGTCCTGTTGCGGGACGTTTTCAAATAGGCTCCATCCTGATAACTTAAACACAAATTAAAGTTAAAGAAATCACATTCTCGTTGTCACCATAGCAGATTCAAAGCGCCACCTTGTGGCCAGACGTAGTGTTGTTTCACATTAAACACGCATCAGCATTTGTTTCCCAACAATAAATAATTACAATCATTGCATAACCTTCATACATATCACATATACTGTCCAAGGCCTAAATTAGAAGTTTGATGCTATTTTTGTAAGATATAAATCACCTCCCATTTTGGATCGTAGAACAAGAAGGATGATAGAATTTGCTGTTAAGACCAGAGGTGTCAAATCATACTATAATACAGGAATACAAAATGAAGAAAAGGCAATTAAAAACAGTTTACATGTTTGCCATATTCAAAGAGAAGATAGAGAAGAAAGGCTTTGATTGTGGATTGAGGCTTCAGAGCCTCGAGAGGAGCTTTCTCTGCTGACCTTAGAGTATACCCCTTAATGAATCAGCTTAGTAAGAGCTCGGCGCCAATCCATTTAATGCCTTATAAGTGTCTCAATTATCGGGTAAAAAGAGAGATCTCTACATCAGTTTTCAAACAAGCCCAGGGTGTTCTTAAATAACCCTTTGCTCCATATCTTTTGCTTAAACATCCAAAAAACCCACATGTGCTCCTGCTCATCATATAATGTCCATGTCAGACAAAGTTTTTGTCATGAAGCATTTATTTATCTTGGACTTTTATTTCTGTTTTATTTAAACATGATAAAGAAGCATTTGAGCTTTAACGCTTTCAGTTTTTAATGAACATTTTTTTCGTGTTTTTATCCCACTCCCTGCATGTTTTATACATCTACATCAACAACTACAAGAAGTCGTCGGTCATGCAAAGAGGACTGTTAATTCATTTGTGGATGAGTGGTACCTGTTTAGCTTTTCAGTAGATTAATGGAAAGATGCGTATTCTCGCACTCCCGGGGTTTTCTCCTCCACCTTACCTGTCATCACTCATTCACTGCAGTAACAGAGGCGCAGACGGCGCTCACACGTAGTCTGATCTGTCACTGATCTGACGGTTGCTCAGATAAAAATCACTGGAAACTACGTGGAGCACATATTCTCTCAAGGGGAGGGGTGAAGAGAGGGTGGTAATATCATAAGCATATTGATTTTTTTTCCTCTTCCACGTGAGGACTGCGCAGGGGTTCGTATCATGAGCATCTCCTGTATCACATCATACGTGTGAGTTTTGTGGGGCTCTTTGTAGGTTCACATACACACAGATGAACACACACACACACACACACACTCAAAAGGACTGTAAAGAGGGATGTTAATGGTCTCTCAGTTAAACTGATCTTGGAAATTGCATTTATTTTATCTACTGTCTCTCTTGAATGCCTCTCCAGTCTCTGTTACTCCTCTTTGTCTTCTCTGACTTTCATCTTCTTCCTTTATTTCTCCATTTTGATGCACCTTTCTTGCATATTTCTCTTTAATGCATCTCCTTATTTTTAGTGAATTTGATAGAATCAGTGTCGATTCCCCGTCCAAAGGTTCACCAAGCGTGGCGTGATAGAGGCGTTAATCAAAATAACCTTGTAAAAATAAAAACCAATACCCATTTAGTGAGAACTAAAGACAGAAAAGTTAGATGATTACTAAATATATGATCTTTAAGCTCAGCCACATGTTTTGGGTCTTTTGAATTGAATTGATCCATTTAAATTCAGATTTAACTTTCCTTCTTGACATAATAAAATGTGCAGTATTGCTTCACCTAAAAAGTAAACATCAGTGTGTTGCTTTATAGTATTTATGCTGACTAGTAGTAACTTCTGTGAATGATGGTCATGTGCAGAATCATTGAAGTACCTTTCAGGATTCCTCCTTGAGCTTTTTGATACGAGTTTCTCTGGCTGACTGCAGTGCTGAAGGTGTGGAAGTGTGGATTCATAAAGGTTTAAGACCTCCAGCTGCTGCACTTTACTCATGTTTGTCTTGAGGAGCTTGCACGCGTGGACATTAGTTATCTAGGGGAACAAATCAAGAATTAGCTTCAGACTTTCCTTGCAGCTGCTGTGCACACATGCACTTTGCTGCAGGAGATTCTCCACTGGAGATGCGGCGTCACAAGACGCACGTTGGACCAGCGCTTTAATGCACAGGAGGAAAGAGTGCTGCAAAATCACAGTGTCTTGTTCACAGCACATTAATAACAGCAATTTAAGCTCCTTATTTATCTGTAAAAAGAGTTTATGAGATACCAGTCTGCTAATGTGTCTTTGAACAGAAAGAAATGGTTTGAAGCTGGTTCACATGAGCTCTCTAACTGCAGCGTAACTCCATCTTTGAACCTGTTTGTGATGACTTTTGAGGGTTTTGTATAATATCCCTTTTGGAGCAGCTTCATGTCATGCAAAATAAAAACTTGCAACGTTTTCCATTTATCCAGGCTCACGTGACCCAAACCTTGACTTTGTCAGGCTTAAAAATTTGTTAATATTGCAATCTTTGTTCAGACTTTACAGTTTCACATAATGCAAAGCACAACCATGTTATTGTTCTCAACTCAGGCAAGCAATGAATTTAGAGCTCAGACAGTCTAATATTGACCATTTTTGTGCTTTTATTGTAAAACTCCCATGGACCAACCCATTAAACATCCCCAAGTGAGAATGCATCACTTTGAGTCAGAAGATACTGTCTGAATCTCATAAATCTATATTTTCTTTACAGGACTTAAAAAACCTGTCTACGCATTTATCCTCAGTAGGCTGGACCTCTAACGCTATTTTCATGGGTCTCCCAAAAAAAAAATCCATCAAACAGCTGCAGGTCCAGAACGGTGCTGCATGAGTCCTCACTAAGACCCAGAGTCTGGACCATATAACTCCAGTTCCTAGATCTTTACACTGGCTTCCTGTCAGATGTTAAAATCCTGCTGCTGGTTTATAAATCTCTGAATGGTCTCGGGCCAAAATACATCTCTGACCTCCTGGTCCATTATGAACCCACCCCAGAATGCATCACGGCTGCTGCAAGTCTTATTTTAGGGATGCAGCATCCATGGTTTCTAAAACGAACTAAAAGGTTTGGCTTGTCTGACCACAGGACAAGTTTTGCATCAGCCCAATTTTAAATGTAGCCCAGAGATCTGGAAACTTAAATTTGCTTTGCTGCTGCTTCCACCCGAACCATTCATTGGAGCTCATTAAATATGTCCAAAAGTATTGGGGAGCCAATCAGTCTGTCCTTGTAGAGAGGGTGTTTGGGCGGGTTTGACGGGATGACGACAGAGCGGCGACGTCTTAATCTGGATGTAAAATGTGTAAAGTTGCGGTTGAGGATTAACGGCTGTTTGAATCAGCTTTGGCATCGACAGTTAAAGACGTTATATTTGTAAAATGTAACAAAACTAAAATCCTTCCTTTGCAACTCTCCCGTTGACTCACTCTGACTACGTCGCCTCCTTCTTTGCTCTGATTGGTTGTAGCTGTAATCAGGCGCCCCAGAGGCAGTTTAATAAGGAACAGCTGGTGCCCCCCTCCCGATGGGTCGTTTCCAGGATTCACATCTTTCTAGGTGTGGATCTGATCTATTGGACTATTTGAAACGAGCCAAGATGAGACAACCAACGTGTTTGGATCATTTTCTTTGCACGGTGGAGGTTGAAACTGCATTTGTGTCTTGAACAGGGATCCTGAAGTGATCCTGAACACATGCAGTGAGTTCCATTGCAGCCTCATGTTTTAGGTTTATGCAGGACTATATACATGTTTTGCTCTGTTTCAGCTCCGTCTCTTTAGGACTACCCTCCAGAAGGCCCTCGGAGGTTCATCCTCTCCTCCTCTGTCACGGTTGTTTACCTCACTGCTGGACAGTCCAATATGTCCAACTTATCTTTATTTATCTTTTGTTTCTTCTTAAACCCCTGTACCACCCGGTGTCTCTGTCTGTTGCTGGCTCCGTGCTCCCCCCTCCCTCCGTATGGGGATTAGGGCAGCTTACAGCCTAGTCGATGATAATCAGGTTTATCCAGACAGAGGGTGATCATTGGGCATCAGTAATTACACACATTGATATTAGCTTCCACAGAGATGTGCGTTGGCATATTTTCAATCCACATCATCTCTTTGGATCAAACATATGGTTGGGATGCCACGACAGCTCATCGTTGCTTTTTCTGCTCCATTGTTTTGCAACACAATGATCCATCTGTTGTGTAAATAAACAATTCGATCTGAGGATTTAGAATAGGAGGCGACTGTTTCAAATGTGATTAGGACAGTTTTAAATGGGGTGTAACTTGAGGATAGAAATAAGAGACTTTCCTGAAATCATTTCCCCAGAATTTCACTGCAAAACAACAGCTTAAGGCAAAAATGTCACCGTGAGAATTGGCTTGGTTTCTTTGTGTAAAACAGCTGGATGAGAAGTTGGTAAAAGTGTCATGCGTGTCTCTCTCACATGAGGCCAGAGCCAGCAACTACTCAGCTTAGCACAAAGGATGGGAGCAGCCAGCGTGGCTCTGTACAGAAGCAGCTGAAATGCCTGGGAGCGTTTTGAGCCCATTATGGGATGTGACGTATGTGTGAATTTGCCTCTCAGGTCTGGAGTCACATGTTGTAATATCATTTTCAAGACACTGCGTTCAAATAAGATTATACACATGAGGGAAGAGTCAATACGTTATCATAAAGGTCAAAGTTTGATCTCTCAAGCATATTTTATTCAAACGCTCCTGTTTCCTCAGAGGTTGGGACAGCTTTAAGCTCTTTAGGAACATCCCCAGGATTTGGAAAGCATTTTTAATGCAGCCTCGAGTCTGAAAGGGTTAAAATTATCTGACGTGACGCAGTATTTGAAATAGATGGCTAACTCTCGGGCAAATAGCATGAGTGCATGTTTTTTTTCTATGTGAATTAAGGGACTGGATGAACAGAGGTAGAATCATTGATCTGAGCACTCCGGTAAGATGCCGGTGTTCTTTTGTGTTTTTATTCTCACAGCTTCTCCCTTTAGAGGTCGTCACGGCGGATCATTCACTTCCGTCTCCGCTTGTCTTCGTGTCTTCTCCTGACACACCGACCAGCTGCACTGACTCTTTCACCACATCCAGAAAGTGTACTCACTATCCCTCCTCCACATGTGTCCAAACCATCTCAATATAGGCTTTTATTTATTTATTTATTTATTTATTTATTTATTTATTTATTTATTTATTTATTTATTTATTTATTTATTTACTCACTTATTTGTTTGTTTGTTTGTTTGTTTGTTTATTTATTTGTTTATTTATTTGTTTGTTTGTTTATTTGTTTATTATTTATTTATTTATGTATTTATTTATTTGTTTGTTTATGTTTTTGTTTACTTTAAAGCTCTGCACTCCCTCTTTTCCCCTCTTTTCTAACTTTCAGTTTCTTTGCACTGTTGCACACGTGTAATTAAACTCCTGCAGTTCTTCACCTCTACGTTTTACATCTTTACCATTCCTCCCTTTTTATTTTTTATTTACACACATTTATTCCTTTTTGCTGTCACAGAGATTCATTTCAGCTTTAACCAGGAACTTCTGAAAAACACTGAAACAGAGAAAAAGCTGCCCCCGCCAGCTCAACCAAAAGCTCTATCGCTGTTGTAGTGTGAGGCGAAGCCAGGCGTCAGACGTTCAATTAAAGGTAGGGTAAGCAATCCATGGCAATTTCCTACTCAGATTACTTTCCTGCCACACGCAGTGGATTTTCCATCACCATCTGCTAGATGTCCTCATATTGAGCACACAGTGGAAAAATAAGTAGTTAAAGAAAATGTAAGTGTCCTTTGCCCACAGCTCCGGCTGTGGGCAAAGGCTGTGGAGTAGGAAGGAGTTAGCGCTCAGTGTTTTGTTTAATCAAACGTGATGCCATCCAGAAACCCCATACCATACCTTTAAAGGAGCACAAATAGCTTTTGTTCATTTTGAATGTCAATTTTGATTTTACTTGAAGGGATATTTGGTTACTTTAACCAAGCATTATCTAGCTACAGTCATCTTCTGTCACCTAATCTCAGCCAAAGTAACTTTGCTGTCCTGGTGGGACCTGGTGGACAGCTCCATATCGGTGTCATGCTGACGGAGGCGAGAGCTTCCAGAAAGAAAAACAAAGGGAACAAAATGAAAGAGTGGTTGAATACAAGACCCAACAAAAGAACATCTTAGTGTTGTGAAACTGTTTAACCTCCACCACCTGTAGGGGGAACCAAAGTGCTAAAAATAGAAGAAGTTCCTCTGTGCTGCTTTAAGGCTTCTGCAGACTTTTTGGGATTTGAGATTTTGGCTTATAAAATCATTGTTTCTCGCACTGTACGACTTGGATCTGTTTAATATCGGGTAAGACGTCAACAACAGTGTACATAGACTGTGTGATCACGCCCCCTCGTGTCCTAGCCTACAACCTGATGCTGTGGGCTGCAGGTTGCTCCATCGGTGATTTGGACCAGCGATGACGGATATTTCCACGATTCTTTCACAACAGCTGTCTTTCATCTGAGACGCCCAAAGAATTGCTCGGCATGTAGGAGCCTTAAAATTGGTTAATTGAGGTTTGATTGTAGCGCGACTAAACTTCGACGCGTACAGCTGAAGCTCTGCCAATATATAGGCTTCTGTATTCTGTATTCATTCATTTATGTTTATTACTATTATATTGAAAACAAAATACAGGCTTTTATTTATTTATTTCAGCTGGAGGGCAATGTTCCCATTTGCACCAGTTTTCTTTAAAGGTAAAAAA
The DNA here is from genome assembly GCA_014839995.1 of Xenentodon cancila. Lineage (NCBI taxonomy): Eukaryota > Metazoa > Chordata > Actinopteri > Beloniformes > Belonidae > Xenentodon > Xenentodon cancila. The sequence goes on along the minus strand of CM026198.1, from coordinate 4,521,572 downwards.
AAAAAGTATCTTAAATGCAATGTACATAGGTCAGCGTGATCAAAACAAAGCTTTTACTCCTCTGATAGGAAATACATATACACAGATTTTTACTTGTTGTCCAATCTGCTCAGTTGGCCATAACTGATATGTAAAGCACCACAATTAAACCACGGAGGGTCACTTAAAGACCACACAGAGTGAATAAAAAAAAATAAAAACCTCCCTCGCTCTGACCGTATTAAAGAAGAGGAGGACAAATGGAAAGGAGATATCAGGTTTATAATGCCCAGTCAGCAGAGAGATGGAGAAGCGTTGGATTGCATCAGAAAAAGATTATGCTGCGCTTTCAGCCAATCATCAAAAGGAGAAATGATGAGGTATTCTTTGAGTAAAAAAGTGTGTGTGTGTGTGTGTGTGTGTGTTCGTGTGTGTGTGTGTGTTAAAGTGTGTGTGTGTGTTAAAGTGTGTCTGCATCCCTGCCAGTGGGTGTGAAGACGGCTCCATTTATAGGTGATTGAGTTAGGACGTGTGTGTGTGTGTGTGTGTGTGTGTGTGTGTGTGTGTGTGTGTGTGTGTGTGTGTGTGTGTGTGTGTGTGTGTGTCAATGAAAAGGAGATGTGAGAAGGAGAGAGAGAGGAGAGAAGGTGAACAAGAACAAGAAAGAAAGGGGGTTGGAGGAGGAGGAGGAGGAATGTTTTTAATTACGTAATCTAATCTGACTGGCCATTTTTCTTGTATAAACCCCCCGTTGCCCTCTGTGAGACCGCTGTCCTCATCTGTCTGAAAGCTCCGAGTGAGTCACGTTGCAGATCCATACACAAAGTCACAGTGAGTCAGCCCAGATCTGCAGCAGACGCTCACCTCTGCTATGAATAATGTAAAAGGAAAGGCATATAAACTGATCAGATGACACGTAAACTCAGTAGACATATGGATGATCCCGATGGACACACGCTCACACGTCAAACACAGGACAATCTCCACATGGACAACTGGACCGCAGACAGGCCAACAGGTGGCTTGTGCTTTGACACGTTGAGGTGCAGCTTTCCTTTGTCTGAAGACAAAATAGTCAACAGAAGTTCTCAGAACAAAAGTCTGACATTAAAAATGGATCAGCAAGCTTGTAAAATAGATTTAGCCTTATTTTCAAATGAACACAAGAATCTGCAGAAACAATCTGCCCCATCTCCCTCTGAAGATAAGCAAATTCATGGACTATCAGCTCAAAATCTCAAATACATTATAGCTTATAATGTGTGAAAATATGTTCAATGCAAAAGGCAAATAGTTGGATTCTTTTTGCATCAATAGGAAAGGAAAACAGGAAACAGGAGTTCTAAAATGAGCCTTTTCCCTGCAGGAATGTTATGTCTGTTGGTGCCGTTTAAGTGAAATAATCTGTTCTTTCCAGTTAATTGCACTGATAATTTAAACATATAACTGCCAGAGAAAAAACAAAAAGTCTTTTAGGGCGACGGCCTGCATCTCTTCAAGTTTATTTGGCCTCATTCTGCCATCATGTGCTGATCGGAGCATGAGCCGCTGCAGGGCGAAACGCTGATGTTCATGTGTGAGGGAAACAAATACAACAATCCCACTGTCCTAATCCCCTGAAAAAAAAACTAAAAGAAGACACAAAGCCAATGCATAACCGCACACACTTAGGTCTGAAGAGCCAAGCCAGTAAATTATGCAGTGAAGTTTGCTCTCACACCTATTAGGAGGACCTAAAAAGGACTTTAAAATGCCTTTTAGGCTTTTCCAGACTTCTTTTTTAATGGACTCCAGAAGTGCTGTTTCACCGTCCACCAGCACCTGTTGTCATGCTCTGCGGCTTTGCTTGTTTTGTTTTGGATTTTGTCTTCAGGTTTTGGGGTCAACATGAATTTGTCTTATTTTGAAAGGTTTTCTTCTCTTTTCCACGTTAGTTACCTGCTCCGTTCCCGCTGCTCTGCTTCACACCACTAACGTGTTCCTCACCAGTCATCATCTCCCTCATGTTTACGTTGACCGTCCATAACATCACGACCACCAGCCTAATATTGAGCAGATCCTCCATGTGCCCCCAAAGGACTTCTGAGCAAACACAGAGAACATCTGGAGATGCCCTGTGGTGGCTGGATGTTAGCTATCGATCATTCGGACCTTGTGGGTTGGGGGTTTGAGTTCCTACAGATGCCATCAGCTCCCATCAGATTGGTATCCAGGGAATTTGGAGACCAAATGAACATCTCAGACTTTTTCTTGTGCTCTTTGAGTACTTCCTAAAAGATCTTGTTGAGAGGTTTGTGGCTGACCTGCTGATGGGCAGCTGCTGTAGGGGAATAATGTCGCCGTATTGGGATTTTGTGATGAGGCTGAAAGAAATGATAAGTAGGTGGTAACACCAAGCTGAAAATAAAAAACTAAAAAAAAAACTAAAAAAAACAGAGCGTTGCCTCATCTCCATGGAAGAGTAGATGGTTTTCAAAGGTTGATATTGTGTGATGACTGGATTTTACAAACTGCTATTGTTTTTAATGTGATATCGTATGTAAGCTTTATATATTAAACCCCATAAATACAAGTACAGACACCTTTGGCATTTTCACATGTGTGCGTTGTGACTGAACATGTTATGAACTCCTAAGAACAGTCTGTGGACTTTGATTCTGGTCGCTGGCTGCTCAAGTCAATGTATAACATCTGTGATAATACAAGAAACTCATTATGCCACTGTGGACTTAAATTTATTTAAAATAATTCTTCTAAAATGGATTAAAATTGTATATCAACAAACTACTGACCTTTAAACACTTTCCCTGAGTCCTCAAATATTTTCGAACATCTAGCTGGTTCCAACAGTCCCGTGTTACATCATCTCTCATGATGCCGCTTCATCTGATTTATTGGAAAATCGTTAAGTAAACAAGCAGCTGTCCACAGAATTGGTTATATATGTTGGATGAATGAGATGTGAGACGTGAAGACAAATAAATCTCTTGTCTTTCCAGTCGATAACTGAAATTCTTAAAATGTATTCAGTACAGTGAGTTACAGCAGGAAAACAAAAGAGAGAGTGGGGGTGAGGGCGAATGTTTATGCACCGCATTAAGTAAAATGTATATAAAAATACACATATTTATGTTTAGTTATGGACGTGGTCTTATAGTTGAGAGCTGGCTGTAGCCGGTGGCCAGCTGTCTGGCTCGGTCTGGCACTAGAGCAGGACGGTTATAGGTGGACGAGGGGAAAAGGAACATGTGAGTTCAGTCTGTTTTATTTGCCTCCTGTTGTTATAACATCAAATAAAGCAGCTTAATTAGTCCTGGGAGGCTGTTGTCTGTGATGAGGACATGCAGAGATCCAGCACTTTAGCATTCAGTCTATTAAATGACACAGTTTGGGTTCGTGGTTTATGGCCGTCTGTTAGTCTTGGTCTGTCTCCTTTCAGTTTGTGTTCTGCATTTTGTTGTTTTACTGCTGTGGTTTCAGGGTTTCTTTCTCCCATTTTCTTTTAATTTTCTGGGTTTTTACAAGATTTGCTTTGGTTTTCGGATGTTGCCCTCATCAAGTCTCTGTCCTTTGTGTGTTTGCTGGTTTACGTCCGGTTTTATTTTGAAAGTGTTGCTCTTGTATGACCTCCTCAGTAGGACGTGAAGTCTTGATTGTCACCACCTGAGTCCTGCTTGTCTTTCAGAGTCTGTCCTTGTGGTTGTGTCTTCTATTTGTTGTTTGTCCATAGTCATTTTGTTGTCTTCTTACATGGTCACGGTTCCTGTTCTCCTGCTTTGTCTCCTTGTGCTTGTGTTTTCTTGCAATTTTATAGTTTTTTTTTATTGTTATTGTTATTCTTATTATTGGTTTCTGTACAACCCACAGGGGCAGCACTTTTGATCATACGTTAAAATAATTTTGTTTGTTACACCTGATTTCCAGTGTCCTGAATTTGGGTGATGACAAGGATTTTTTTCTATATACAAAATTATGGTTTTACACAGAATCAAAGAATTTAAAGAAAGTTATGAATAATATGTTAACTAGAAAATAATTGAAATGTTTATTGCTTTGGCTTTAATGGGTTAACCTTTGGTAATTTTGATGGTGTAATAATAATGTTTCTACTGCTTGACATAGTCTAATGGTACATTTAATTTATCTCGAAATTATGTTTGAAGTGCGACCATGGAGCACCAACCATCTAACCTCAGACTCAGATGGAACTAAGATTCGTTGCAGTTCCTCGACTGACCGCTGGAGGCAGGCTGCCAAAGCGAGTCAATCTCCATGGACTCCCATGTTAGAAGGCCCAAATTTGGAGCAGAAATCAAGACATTTACAGCCTAGTTAAAAAAAAAAAAAAAACGGTTTGGAGTGAGTCTTTAGATTGCAGAGCCATGACAGCTCTGAGGGGAGTGATTTTTATTTTTTTATTTTTACTTTTTTGTACCATACCAGGAAAATTTATACAAAGCAAAAAAAATGTATTTCTAATATGATTGACTGACTCACAGTTGACTTTGCCAATGGCTAGCCGTCATCACTTCCTCATCTGTGATGTCATGCTACCAGGTATATAAAAAACATATTTGAAGTGACCTAGAATAACAAGAAGCAAATCTGCTCACTGTTTAAATGCTTTAAGAAATACCACCTTTATCGGAAAAAATTACCTTCAATTGTTGCTCTTAACTGCATTTTATGGGTTTATTGACTCCCGCACTGGCATAGAGCTAATTAAATCCGGGAAAAGTGAGAACAATAATGTCGATTAAAGCTGGGAAATGTGACACTCAGAAGTGCATTTGAAACTGAACGAGCTCCTGCGGGGAGACTCCTGCCAACGGATGAGAGTTGGCATCATCACTATCCAGGACGTCATGGAGGAGTGAGGATAGGCTTAAATAAAATTGCACTTCAATGTTTACAATGAAAAACGACGTTCATCTTAGTTAAAAGGACGCTTCTTCCAGAATAACAGTCAGCAGTAACATTACTGGTGATTTCCTTGGCCCGCATATTTTTCAGTGACTGTAAAAAAAAAAAAGGACTTGGCTTGAAAGTTTCTCTTTATTTTGCCCTGAGTAATAACGGACTCACCACCTTGGCCAGTCTCCAGCCAATGCGGGACAGATAGAAAGGAGTGGCACGCATCCAAATCAGGGAGGAGAAGAAGGCAGAGGAGAAGAGGGGAGGTGCAGCACTGTGTCTTTAAGCGCCCGTGACATCCCATCAGTGCCTGGCCAGGATCGTTGTGTCCGTACGCTCATTTCTTTCTTCTGTGTTGTTCTGCTGGATGGGATCTGCTGTAGGGATGGTTATTTCTACACTTAAAACCCTTGGATGAGATAAAAAGGCTCATAACTCGCATAATAATGAGGCGCCACGGGGGGATTTGCGCCTCATTATTTATTTTATTGCCACTATCAGGTACGAAAACCACTTGTATTTTTATTTATCCCAGTGACCCGTTGAAGTTTCTGCTCTACTAATTGACTTTATTATGATGACTCACTGCCTCTTCACATTGTTTTAATTAAATTAGGCTGCTCTATTTGTAGAAATTAGTCTAAAATAATAGTATTTTCCATCACTTATGGCAATAATGCACCATGTTTATTTCTTTAACCTAACCGTTCTTATGACAGTCAATGCTCTGCCTCCTGTTGTCTCTTCAAAGTAATTTCTCGTTTGTTTTGTACCAGCGCAGGCGGAAAGCAGCCTAATATCGCGCATTTGACGCAGCTTTTGGTCCATTTTATTTTCTGAAGACAGTTTAACTTGTTCCACATTCCTCATGAAAACGTGGTTAACGGCACATCCTGCCCGCTCAAGTCGTCAGATCACTTCCAGGCGAATTTGCATAACCACCATCTGTGTTACGCGCGATATGCTTTTGTGTGGTCTCCCTAAAGGGGCAACAAGTATGTGTGTGCGTGTTACAGGGGCGCACACACTCCGTACAGGTGCAGGTGTTGGTGGCTTGAAAACTATTAATTATTTATCTCACTGGAATTGACGGTATTAAGCTGTCTTCCAATGGCGTCACAAGAACAGAGAAATAAAGAAAAAAAAAGAACCAATCTTTAGCTGACATGCACCAGCTTTTAGTGTGGTTTGGATTCGCAGAACAGCCTCAGGTGTTATGTGAAACCTTTGGCTTTTTTTCCAGTATCTCTTATTTTGAGAAACATTAGCCAGAAGCCTTGCATGCGCCCATGACTGCCAGCACAAACACACTATTGATGTTTTTTGGAAAAGGGGCATCCAGATGCTTCTGCTTCTTGCTGGCTGAGCTCTTCGCCTCAGCCTGGAGGCATACTAGTCACATGAAAATCCATGAAAATGGTTCTTATCATGTGAAAATCTGACAGAGAGATGCCTGGTGGGGGTTAAACTGAAACTAAAATGTTTGTTTTGTTTACTCATCTTAAGGGAATGGATTTAAAAGACTTAATGCATGATTACTCAGCGCGGGACTGCTCATAATTATTGATTGTTCAGTTGAGATGTGGCAGTTAGAAAGCAGCTTGTCCTGAGGGGGAATGTGCCAATGACAACATCCTATTTAATCATTACATTAGGTCTTTGATTGGGTTTAGTTTTGAAATATGTAGCACCCAGTCAGTACTTATATATATATATATATATATATATATACATATATATGTGCCACAAATGGGACAAAATTGAGCTGCAAATAAGGATGCAAGTAGGTTTGTTGTCAGGCTCCATGGTGGTCCTGTCCATGTGGACTCTAGGTGGGGACTACCTGGTTTTCTGGTGGGGCCCTGCTGTTTCATTCAAGCTGGATCAACTGGTGCTTGTATTACTGAACTATATCGTACCCACTCAGTGAAGCCCATATAGCCTAATTGTACCCTTTAAGCACTTCTTGTATTTGGCCGACGTAGGCTTTCCTTAATACTTATATCATGGGACCTGTGTTATTTGCCTATTTCAAGCCCAAACCCACTCTGTACCCAAATAGGCCACTTTTAAACCAGACGGGGTCCGAGGACCTGTTGGCTTTGTTAAGCTTTAAACAGTTTTAGTTTGAAAAAAAAATGCCGTTCGTTGACCCAGTTGTGCGTAAAAGAGCAGGATACATAAGAAACCGGTAGAACGTATTTGTACAAAACAAACAAACAAAAAAGAACAAAGAAATGTCAAGGAGCGGATGATGATCAAAGTAGCTGCACCGAATCCAAGAATACAAATTCTCCAGAATAAAACAGCTGGTAAAGAAAACTGAAGTGTGCAAGGAAATTTAGTTTCAAAAGGAAAAGAGCGACGCCATTAGGATAAAGAAAATGGAACATGAGTGCAAAATATGTCAATATAAAAAGACACAAACTCATATAATTAGTAAATATTATCAAAAGAAACAAGAAGAAACCTGGACAGTAATATGGTTGAATCTATCAGTCTCAGTCAAATGAAGAAAATGTGGGGATATTTTGATTTCTTGGACTGTTTTGTAATCAAAAACACCAACTGTGACTTGTCACAGTTTCTTAACAATAAGAATGCAATTTCTGATAAAGTTTTGAGGGTTTAAAATGTTATCTGTCAGTTGTTTTATAGTTTATGAACCAAAACAACATGATCCACTGTGAGTACCCATATATTGTGAACATTAATCCTAATTGACATCTTCACGGTGGATATTTAAAAAAAGTAGTGTTTGGATAAGCTTTATTTCCTTAAGAAAAAAAAATACATGCAGGTCTACTGTACATCACCCATCCTGTTTGCCATCTGCTCCAGTGTGGTGCGAACCAGTCATCTCTCCCAGCGGACCTCACATTGTGGTTCCCAAGAGGGGGAAGCTGGAGCTTCGTTGCCATGACAATGCCACATTGTCTGGCGCCCCGTCTACACTGAGATGGGAAAGTGAGAAGGTCCGCAGGCTGGAGGGAGAGGTGGAGGAGGGCGGCGTGGCTTCTGTCAGAGTGTCAGCGGCGCAGGTCTACCACATGGGTCGTTATGTGTGTATCAACAACAGCACGCTGGAACGCAGCTCCATTTATGTTTATGTCAAAGGTGGGTGTTTGAAAACAGGCTTGATTGTGCGTCCACAGCAATAAGAACTTTTTTTTATCCAAACTTTTCTTTTTCTGTCTCACGTTGCTCTAGACCCCCATAATGCTTTCCAGCGCACCATGGTGAACGGCATTCTGGCGCGAGCAGGAGAGAACTGCACCATCCCTTGTCTTGTGACCGACCCTCAGGTCAGGAACCTGACCTTGGAGACCTGTGACGGGCAACCTTTGCCCCCTAGTATGAGATACCACAGCAACCTGCAACGAGGCGTCATCATCAGCAGTGCTCGAAAGGAATACGAGGGCTGTTACGTATGTGTGGGACAGTTGGCTGGAGCCAAAGTGACGTCGACCCAGTACACAGTGGATGTTCGACTTGGTGAGTCAGAGAAACGATGCAAGAGAGAACTCAAATGTAAAGAGTTACATAACTGCTCCATGTGGTGCAGCTTCACCAGGCCTCATGGTATTTGGAAGAGAAGAGAAAGGGAATACTATCCATGGTGGCATCGACGGGAAATAAGTCATCTTTTTAATTTCATTTAAGGGGAATTTGGATTCAAAGGCCAAATGGTGACGTTCATGATTTACCAGTCAATCTTACCATCTCCAGTAGAGTCCCAGGGTGTCTGAGCTCTTCCTTGGAGATATGATGAGAAGCTCGGTCATCCAGAAGGGGGTCAGAGCCTGATGATGTGGCTCAGGCATCTGGTTAGGATGCTGGATACTGGGACACTTCCCAGTGAGGTTTTATGGGTATGTCCCACTGGGGTGAGACCCTGGGGAAAACCCTGGACATGCTGGTAGGACTGTGTCTCTGATTTGGCCTGGGAATGCTTTGGGATATCTCCAGACGAGCTGGATAAAGTGGCCAGGGAGAGGGAAGTCTAGGCTTTCCTGCTTAGGCTACTTCCCCCAAGACCCAACTCCAGATAAGCAGTGAGAGATGGATGGGTGGATATAAATTTAGATTACTTTCAGGGAATTTCATGTGGTTTGCTCAGTCTCCCATTTCTACTATTGGGAAAAACCACCTAGGTAGTTCCAGATTCCCAACCCCGTATCACTATATGGTACTGTGTCACTAGTGAAGAACGATAAAATTAGCCGTAGACATTGTGGGAGAGGCAACTAAGACAACGAAACAAACATAATAATGATAAGAGGGAAACCAAACATGAGTAACTTTTCTAACTAAAGTAAATCTCGGACTGTGTCGTGTCGTAAAGGTAACTCAACCTCCACATCCATAGGACGACCCGTTGAGCTGAAAATCGCAAAACCTGCTCTGTGCTGCTTTAAAAATGGAGTTTGAAAAAATGAGGAAGTCGATAAGCCACATTTAGTGGCTCAGTTCAGGATGATGTGATGTCCCACTGCTATGTACCTCGTGTCTTCAGCTACATGAGCAACGTAACAGCGCGAGATCGTTCCTACGAGGTGCAGTCTCCCCCATCAGTGAAGTAATTATAACACCAGGAATAACGCCTCAAAAAGAATAAAACCCCACAGAATGAGTAATTAGATCAACAGGGTCATCAACACGTTAGTCGCAGAAACTTACCAAGAGACTCCATCATTGTCTCCAGCAGAAAGATGGTCATGTTTATTTCTGTCTCTCTCTTCAAACTCTCACCAGTCTGTGGCTGTAGACGACATCAAACCACTTTCAGTCCTTTTCTATATGCACCACTTCGCTATTGGTATCTATAACTGTTTTTGTTTTGTTTTTTTACTCACTCAATACCTTCTTACATTTACTCAACCATCTGCTGGAATCCCTCAGCAGTCAACCCTTCTGCAACCAGTCTGAAGACTTTCCTCCCTCACTGGCCCATTAAGGTCCATTTGCACATCCTCTTCTCCAGTGGCGCCATGGAAGGTCTTCATCCAGTGGTTTGTCCTTTGATCATTGCTACGAGCTGCAGTGACTGGACAAAAACCAACATGTGCATCTGTTTTACATTGAATCTTGGGTTTTTTGACCATGTTTTGTGGAAGTAATGATATTTTGTCAACAAGTCAAGAGGCTGCAGTGTCTCTAGCTCCACCTTAGTAATCCTGTCGAAGGGTGCCCGTAAGTGGAGAGGTGCGGATCAGTTTTTTTTGGTACCCATCTAAAACATTTTACCATGGAAATGAAAAGAAGAAGAGCACCACAGAGCCTGAAACATTTGATTCTGCTCAATGGAAATGTGACTTTACAGTCGTATTTCATTTTGGAACTAGTTTTTCAACTTGAATACACAACCAATAATTACTCACTGGAAGGAAAAGCCGAATTATTTGCATATATAGATATCTGTAAATAAATACACATCTGATCCAGGAATCTTTCTAGTCTGAGAATCGTCCCGGTGGAATCTGGCAACCACATCTGAGCTGACTTTGGTTGTTTGCAGCTAAACAATCCATGTCGAACTGACATTAGATAGAAATGAACCATTCTGATTATGAATATGTCAGTATGCCAGTATAAACCCCTTTAAGACTGTGTCTGTGGCTGTTTGGGTGAAGCTGCCTGAGCTCCAGTCATGCATGACAACAAGACAGAAGCAGCTGGACGTAGCCCGTCCAGTCATGTCTATTCAATTCACCGGTGTAGAACGCACCGAAAAGCATCGCAGCAGGATGGTGACGGGGTTTGTGCCATTGACCGGACAGGAGCATCCATGTAGTTTGCTGATACTTCCATAGGATCCATAGGTTCCATAGGAACCAGACTAATTCTGTGTATCAGAGAGGAAAGAAATTAGGATGGGTGACCAGGCTGGCGTGGACCAGAACTGACAATGAAATCTGCTTCTGCTTGTGTTTTTCTGTCCACAGTTTACCTGCTATGTATTTGAGACTGCAACCAAATATTAAAATAGCAATGAACACCTTGATTATTCTGGTGTAATGTTTGCATAAGTTAAAATGAAACTTTTTTTTAAAAAGACAAATGCAACATGACACTGAGTATCAGATTATGTCAGAATATAAGTTGATATAAATGATGAAAGTCTGTAAAAATTGCACAATAACTCAGAAAAATAACTATTGGGACAGGACTGTAGAGTGTGCAATATGTTCAGTTATGAAGATTACCTGCATTCTCCTGGAATAAGACATATTTTGAAGACAATTTAGATAAATGTCAGTAGAAACTGCATTAGTGCTTGCAGCCCTACGTGTATTAGGACCCTAAATGGAGACAAGCTGGGGGGGGCAGGTAGGGAGGGGTAATGGTTGTGTCCCTTTGACTGATGGAGAGTAGAAAAGAGCAGAGATGTACGGGAAGGAGGATCTGAGGGATTTGAATCCGGCACTGAGTGGGTAACGGAGCATGAAGGGCGTGTTTGTGTTAAACAGAATTAAAGCAGAAAAAAACCTGAAACGGCTCCTGCAGGCACTGGAGACGTGTCATGTCACGTAAATGCACACAAGGGCTTTATAGAGCTCATGTGAGAACAAACTGCTGGTCACACACACCCTTGAGCGTCATTTATCTTGGCGTGTGTGCAAATATGATAATCATTTGTGACGTTGCTGTTTAAGTGATAAATGACATTGTTTAGCGGCAAATGCAAACACAGATTCGTGATTCACACATTGGGAATGCTGTGTGATGCAGACAGTGGTTACAGTACAGCACAACAGCTGAAGAACGGGTTTGTGTCGTGTGTCTGACGATATCTGGGATAAAGTTAACACAGTACGAACAAAACAGATGAGTTGTGATGAATGTGCGCTGGCTTCAATGGCCTCGATAAACGTACATTTATGATAATGTTGCTTTTGTGTGTCTCGATCCAGCGCCAGAGTTACGCCCAGTGATCACTCTTTCCCAGAAAGACACTGTCATCCTGAAGACGGGGGAGCAGTTTAAGCTCACCTGTAACTCCACCAATGTCAACCCGGACTTCAGTCTTACATGGGACTTCCCTTCAGCGGCGGTGAGATTTCATGTTAAGGATTTATTTGCACTACTTTTAAGCCAGGGTGGCGGACTGCCTCGCTGTCATGCAGTTCTTGATCATTTGCAAGAACTGAAGCGCATGCTATGTCGAAAATGTATAAACTAAAGCAACATACAGTGGATATAAGAAGTCTGCACACCCTTTGACATTTCAGTACCCTGATTGCATAAGTTTGCACACCCTTTCATAAAGGGGGCTCTAGCTGTACAGACTTAACTGTCACATTCAAGCAAAATACATGTTCTTTTTCTGCTGCTGATGCTGATTAAAACCAGACAAAAGTCAGTTGTTGTTGTAGTGTTTGCTCGAATGTTTAGGGTATGTTTAGCAGCTACAGGAACCTCAGGTCACTCTTTGAATGGGACCATTGCCCGGTTTCTGCAGAAGAAGAAGCTGTTTCTTACAAAAACATGAGAGTATGCAAGTCCATCTGAATATAACAAAAAAGATGAATTCAGTTGCCCGAAACCATGTGGAAGAAATGTGTTATACTCTGACGAGACAAAGGTTGAAATGTTCTGCCTTAATTCTAAGAGATGTGTTTGGCACAGGGCCAGTAGTGAGCATCATCCAGCAGGAGCGTTGCGCTTTAGGGCTGCTTCTGGGTCCTGGACACTTGTCAAGACAGACAACTATATATTTATAAAATAAAATATTCTGCTACAAAATGTTCTATTCTTTGTTTAAAAAAAAACACATCAAAATCATCAAAGTGGGTTCAGAAAAGGAAATTAAAAGTCTTGAATTCATCAGTCAGTTCATCAGCAGACTTGTTTTTGTTGCTTAGAAGAGCAGGTTGACTTCAATAGTATTGATGTGTGAAATTAAAACAGACCTGTTCAACAAGACTCGATGCTGCTAAAAAAGGACAAACGTGCTTTTACTTTGAGAGCCTTTAAGAAATTGTAGGTTTTTTTTAAACCTGTTTTTAAGGATGTGTAAACTTTTTCTATTCACTATACAGACTAACACCAACGTAATCTCTCAAAATCTTCATACAGAAAAAAAAAATATCTTCTTACAAGTTCCAAGAAAAATGTTGTTTTGTCAGCAGACGCACAGCTAACTTCCTGGTATTTCACTTCTCCTTAGTTTGCTGCGGTTTTGTTCAGTTTTTTTTTGGGGGGGGGGGGCTGCAAGGGGTTGTATAAGCATCAGCAAAAGACATCAATAAAAGACAAAGGACTAAAGACGTCAATAAATTCAAATTACACTCGTATACATGCAGGCTCGGTCAACAGAAAGCAGATTTAACGGCCTGACTGCAGCTGCGCGATGCTGTTGAGGCATTTGGTTGTTTTGAAATATAACTGCTGTCAAACAGTCAGCTGCTTAAATTATATTTCCTTGTTTTAGTGTTTTGTTCTGTTTCTGTCATTTGTAAATAATGGTCCGCTGTCGTGGTGCATTCTAGGCAACTGGGAATAACTAGTTCCTGGTCTCCAAGTAGAAATAAAATCAAAGCAGGTGGAACAACAACTCATATTTCCTTCAGGTAGCTTAAAAGTTAATACAGATTAGAGTCAAGTCACGTCAGATTTATATATAAAGCATGTTTAAAGCAACCAGAGTTACCAAAAAAAGTGCATGTGAGTTTTTTGATGTGTCTTAAATGAGACCACGTTAAAGACCTGAGCTTCCCACTGACTGACCTCAGACAGCAAACATGTAAAAACAGTGGTTTAAACAATCTTAGAGGTGTGGTGGTAGACCAAAGACAGATGCTCAGAAATGTATTTGTACGTTTATTCGTCAGAACAGCTTAGAACGAGTTCTGGTGAGACGTTCCTTAAAATGAGTTCTAGTGAGACGTTCCTTAAAATGAGTTCTAGTGAGACGTTCCTTAGAACTAGTTCTGGTGAGACGTTTCTTAGAATGAGTTCTGGTGAGACGTTCCTTAGGATGAGTTCTAAGGAGATGTTCCTTAGAACTAGTTCTAGTGAGACGTTTCTTAGAATGAGTTCTGGTGAGACGTTCTTTAGAACTAGTTCTAGTGAGACGTTCCTTAGGATGAGTTCTAAGGAGATGTTCCTTAGAACTAGTTCTAGTGAGACGTTTCTTAGAATGAGTTCTGGTGAGACGTTCCTTAGAACTAGTTCTGGTGAGACGTTCCTTAGAACGAGTTCTAGTGAGACGTTCCTTAGAACTAGTTCTAGTGAGATGTTCCTTAGAACGAGTTCTAGTGAGATGTTCCTTAGAACTAGTTCTAGTGAGACGTTCCTTAGAACTAGTTCTGGTGAGACGTTCCTTAGGATGAGTTCTTAGTAGACGTTCCTTAGAACTAGTTCTAGTGAGACGTTTCTTAGAATGAGTTCTGGTGAGACGTTCCTTAGAACTAGTTCTGGTGAGACATTCCATAGGATGAGTTCTAAGTAGACGTTCCTTAGAACTAGTTCTAGTGAGACGTTCCTTAGAACTAGTTCTGGTGAGACGTTCCTTAGAACTAGTTCTGGTGAGACGTTCCTTAGAACTAGTTCTGGTGAGACGTTCCTTAGAACTAGTTCTAGTGAGACATTACTTGGGATGAGTTCTAAGGAGACGTTCCTTAGAACTAGTTCTAGTGAGATGTTCCTTAGAACTAGTTCTGGTGAGACGTTCCTTAGAACTAGTTTTAGTGAGATGTTCCTTAGAACGAGTTCTAGTGAGACGTTCCTTAGAACTATTTCTAGTGAGACGTTCCTTAGAATGAGTTCTAGTGAGACGTTCCTTAGAACTAGTTTTAGTGAGATGTTCCTTAGAACGAGTTCTAGTGAGACGTTCCTTAGAACTATTTCTAGTGAGACGTTCCTTAAAACTAGTTCTAGTGAGACGTTCCTTAGAACTATTTCTAGTGAGACGTTCCTTAGAACTATTTCTAGTGAGACGTTCCTTAGAACTAGTTCTAGTGAGACGTTCCTTAGAACTAGTTTTAGTGAGATGTTCCTTAGAACGAGTTCTGGTGAGACGTTCCTTAGAACTATTTCTAGTGAGACGTTCCTTAGAACGAGTTCTAGTGAGACGTTCCTTAGAACTATTTCTAGTGAGACGTTCCTTAGAACGAGTTCTAGTGAGATGTTCATGTTGTGATCTTCACTACGGCTGGCCAAAGTGAGCGCCAGCTTATGTTGGACCTCAGCTTTCAGTCCTTAATTATCATTTTCTCATTTCTCATTTTATCATTTTCTCCAAAAGAACGTCTCCACAGAAAACACTGAATAGAAGTTTTTCATTTATTTAGAACTATAGTGTGGTAAGAAAACTAACTTTTGAAAGAACACAAAGCTATTCCTTCTTCAGTGTTCACATGAAGTCATACGTGTGAAGGCTTCAAACAAAATATGTTTACTTTTCCCAAAGTGCTAATTTTAGTTTCCTTTTTATAAAAACATGATTCCACTTTCAATCAAAAGTTATTTAATTCACGTTTGGTAATAAAAAAATGGGTTTTTAAAATGTTAAGAAATGAAACCTATTTTGATCCAGACATTAGGAGACACATGTTATGTCCTGCTTTCAAGAGTAAAGTCATGTCTGTGACAGATTCTGGTCAAAGAAATGACCACAAAGCAGTACAAACGTCCCCTTTTAAACAATTTATCTAAACTTTTGTTAACAGCAGCCAGTTAAAGCGGCTGGAGTTAACATGGGTTTTTCCCTCTTTTGAAGTTCACCATCAAGGTCCTGCAAAGGTCCTAAAGTGAAGCTGCTGTGGATCGCAGATGTCACAGGATCTTCATATTATCGACCACTCAGTGAATGAGAAACTACGTCAAACACCCAGATGTATGCTCTCAAACACAGAAAATGTAACTTTTTTCTATAAGATGCTCCTTTTAAAAGCAAAAGTAGTCTAGAAATAATTTTGCACTTTCGGGAAAGTCAATGAAGGGGCTGCTAGAGCAGCAGTAATGTTGTCTGGAACTGCTCTGGAAGCTCAGAAACACAAAAGCTTTTTGCGGTTTTATTGATCTTGAGGTTGAATATAACATGATGCAAAGTTCCAGCACCAATGTCCAAGGAAAGTTTTAAGAGCTGCGTTTACAAACTCTATGGACTAGTGTTTTTGAAAGTTTTTAAATCCTAAATAAATTCCATATTTCTCAGGTCTTAGCTGGATGATGCTGCAGTGAACTCATTGATGTTGCATGCGTGTCGTTACGGTTTTGCAGCATCCAGCAGAATCCCACAGCTCTCACATCCTGTCCGGCTCCCGCGGCTATCAGCGCTCCACGTCGCTCTTGATCAGCGCTTCCAACCAGTCAGATTCGGGGACTTACAGCTGCCACGCCCACAATGAAAGAGGCAGCAGTGATGCAGCTGTGCAGCTGGACGTACACAGTAAGCATTATTAAGTTATTTGATGGCATTTATAAGAGCCACTGTGTCCACATGTCTTATTTGAGTCCACAAATGTGTAGTTAGTGGCTCAGAGGGCCACATGCGCCACCTTATTCAAAGTGCAATATGTCAATATAGTGAGAAATTGCACATCAGACATGATCCTGCGAAGGTGCAACAGTAGAAGATCATGGTGTCTGCATCTTTCTTATTTTCCCAACAAACCATCAAATCCCTGTTCTTCAGACCAGGGCTTCATTACCATGTTGGGAGATCCAAGTCCAGTCCACGCAGATGTTAAAGAAGGGGAGAGCCTGAGCCTGAGAGTGGACTTTGATGCATACCCAGCGCCGCACTCCCTGTCCTGGTCCTACACTGACAAGCGCCTCCTCAACACCACGGAGCATGTTATTACCATCCACCGCCATAAATACAGGTACTGACAGCCTGACAGTGGCCGAGCGTGTGACTGCTTTTGCAAATGTTTTGTTTAGACTGCGTGTGTCTGTTTACTTCTTCAGATACGTCAGTGAGCTGAGACTGGTGAGGGTTCTTGGCTCGGAGGGAGGGATCTACAAGTTCTCAGCCAGTCACCAAGACGCATCTGTTGTTCATTTATTTCACGTCTACGTCAGCAGTAAGTGGGGCACATGTTTGCTGAATGAAAATGATCTCCTGCACTTAGCGAAAGCCCCTAGTGCTTGCGCCATGACCAGGTGCCGAAGGTGGTTTCCGAGGCCATATGCCCTGCCATCAACAAGAGCAGGCACCTCAAAACAACAAAACATCAGATCAAGTTCATCTGAGCAGGAGAATGCTTCAATTCCCAGGCAAAAAACCTCTGGCAGGCCTCCTGGGAACAGCACGTGATTGGCAGATGAGGGTGGATATGGTGAGACGGCTGAGGTTTCCAGGATCCATCACAGACACAAGCCTCCGACCAGACATTGTCCTGTACTCTGAAGCATCAGAACAGGTTGTCACGCTGGAGCTAACAGTTTCCTGGGAGAAGAAGACGGAGGAGGCCAATGAAAAGAAGAGAAGAAAATAGGCAGAGCTGATGGAGGATTGCCACAGTCAGAGGTGGCGAGCATGAGGCCTGCCCATTTAAGTGGGGCGCAGGGGCTTTGCAGGCAGATCAGTGTGCAAAGCCTACAGCATCCTGGGCATCAATGGAGCCCGCAAAAGTCATCAAAAGGCTGCAGAAGCTACAGAAAAGGCCTCAAGATGGCTGTGGATCATGAGGCGCAAGGAATGGGCTGCTGCCACCTGGATGCAGGCAGGGAATTGCTCAGTCCTGGTCGCGTCACCTGGGTAAAGGGGTCACTCAATGAGACATACCTCACTGAAGTGCATCGAGAGATGTATGATTCAGTCCTAATGTAGCCCTTACAGCTACAGACCGTGGGTGTGTTGTGATGCATGCACTAACTATCTTCTGCATCAAAACCATGCAGCCTGTATTTCCACTACCTTGCAGAATAAATGCAACCAAGCTGCACCCGAGGTTGAGCAGAGTAAAATTATCCAGCTTAATCATGATCTAATTTCATATTGTGCAGCACTGGCTGCTTCTTGGAAGTGGTTCAGTGCAAAGTTGTAGGAGAGATTTCCAAAGAAGCAGATCCCACTGAAGATGTGTCTAGAAAATTTGTAAGCCTTGTACCCCCCCCCCCCCAAAAAAAAAAACAAAAACAGCTCAGTTTGTCTATTTTAAGTCAGCATTTGCGTTTTTTTCTCTGCAAGGTAAACCCGTAATCATCGCCCAGGAGGGGCCCGTTGATGGACAGGTACGATGCATTGCTGCAGGTCACCCGGTTCCTAAAATCAGCTGGTACTTCTGTGAACTACCCAACACAAGGTACGTCAGAAATACGATACACTAGTTACCTATCGTCTTTTTAGATGTAGCTCCCACATGGAAAAACTGCGCTGATGATCACATATTTGTGTGATACGTTAAAAACAGTGTCACATTTGGTTTTCTTGCTTCAAGCCAACATTTATGATTCTTAGATGCTTTTCGAAGCGGCGTTTCAGATGAAAGAAACAAATACAAATGCACATGTTGGTGAATAGGTTCAAAAAAGACATCTGAATCAGCTCCGACCTGTCAACAGGTGCTCACACCTGCCCAATGCAACCCAGTGGGAGACTCGGGAGGTCGCCATGCTGACGGAGTCGGCCTTTGGCAGGAGCGAGGTGGAGAGCCGGCTGAACGTCAGCAAGGAGCACGCCCAGTACCACACCCTGGAGTGCGTGGCCTCTACAGAAGGAGAGGAGGCCTACACACTGTTCTCCATCAGTGGTACGACGCCCACGTGCACAAAGTACCGTCATCTTATGTACGAACTGCAGGCAGAGCTAACAGAGCCGAGGCCGCCGTGTCTGAGGGAGCGGGGGATTATCCTGTATACCGTATCACTGTATGGAGATCCGTACAGACACACAAACCCATTGACCCTTTGTTTATGGAGGCCAGAGGCCAGGTGTGTAGTTACTGGTACAGACTGAATAAGATTAGTGGATGCTGACTGCGCAAGAGGGGCTTATGTGGCGTAGACTCGCTAATCCTCGTCGCACAAACAGACACCACTGCTGCAGCTGTCTCAGAACGCTGGAGGAGGAAAATGCCGTTGTGTGTGTGTTTGGGCTTATTTTACTGCATTTGCAAGGTCAAATACAGTAAAAAAAAACATCTGAATCCTACAAGTTTAAGTGGCTTTTAGGGTGTTGGATCAGGGCTGGAAGTCGTGTAAAAGAACCGGGAATACGAGACATCAGTTCTCAGAGGCTGCTGATATTTGTGCAACAGCCAGTCAAATCTCCCGGTATAACCTTCTTTACACTCAACCGTACTCATGTCTGATTGTGCTGGCTGTGTGCTTTTTACCAGAACGCATCATCCCCCATAAACTCTTCACGCCCCTTCTGACCGGCATGGTGGCGACTGGTGCGTTCCTCTGCCTCATTCTGGTCGTGCTGCTCTACAAGTACATGCAGGTAGGAAAAGAAATAAGTGAACATAACATATTACAACTGCAAGCATAACCAGAGCAACATAGGGTGGGGTGAAAATCTCATATTTGGCCATCAATCACAGTCACATCCACAATTCCTTTCACAGGCATCAATGTTAAATCAAATGCATTGAGCAGCATTGATATGCAGTTTGGATTATAAAGGAAATTGCTTCAACGGCTTTTGGCAACGGGCCCATTCTCATTTACTAATAAGACCTTCCTCCATCCTGTGCAGAGCAGGCTAAAGTTAGACGCGCGTATCTGACGACACTCTGCAGAGAAGACTGAAAGTACGTCCTTTTAATCTGCATGAATGTGCCCTAATGAATTTCAGTGGAGTCAATCAAGCATTCAGAGAGCACGCATGGGGCACACAAGGATTTTTTTGACACTCTGATCACGCTCCCAGGCATTAATTTACCCCCTGAGCATGTTGCTTTTATTGCACTCAGATGAGTCAGGCTCCTTGAGAACCAGTGTGTGCATCTGTCTAGACACAGATGGTCAACTAAAGTGCAAAAAGCAATCAGAACCTGGATAAAAGACCAATGAGAGGAGGCTGCAGATATAGGATGCATTTGTGCAATCACATATATAGTAATAAACAATGCCAGGAATGTGATCTAATATCAGTCGATTTTCTGCTTTTCAAACAGAAACCAAAGTTTCAAATCCAGTGGAAGGTCATTGAGAGTATCAGCGGCAACAACTACATATACATCGACCCCCTCCAGCTGCCATATGACCTCAAGTGGGAGTTTCCCCGGCAGAAGCTTCGCTTTGGTACGGCAGCGTCCGAATATGTGCTGCTGTGTTTGTTCAAGTAAGACGTTATAAGGCTGGTTTGTGCATTTACAGGTAAAACTCTGGGCTCGGGGGCTTTTGGGAAGGTGGTGAGGGCCACGGCGTACGGGCTGTGCTCCGTAGATACCGTTACAACCGTCGCTGTGAAGATGCTGAAGCGTGAGTCTGTCCGTCTGTCCTTGTCTGTCACAAAAATAACAAGGTGACATTGTGGGGAGCAGTGAGGAGGACATTTACTCAAGTGCTTGTGATGATATCATCTCAGCTAACGCTCATTCCACGGAGAAGGAGGCGCTGATGTCAGAGCTGAAGGTTCTTAGTTACCTTGGAAACCACGTGAACATCGTTAACCTGCTGGGAGCCTGCACCGTTGGAGGTGAGAGGAGTGCTTAGCTCTCTCAACAGGACATAGGAGATGGTTTTTGTTAAACTTTCTCAAACTTTAATCGGATGTGGAAAATCATTCTGGTTTCTCATTTCTTTTTAGATTAAATTCAAATTCATTGTCATTGTGCAGCTCAGAGGTACAGAGGAGATGAAATGTGGTTATAGGGAATACTAAAATGTTCCAGAGCAAGCTGAGAAACCTCTCAGTGTGACCCGTGTGTCCCGAAGGACATGTCTAAGAGGAATCCTCACCAGATGTCCCAACCAGGGACCTTCAACCCTGTTTTAGATGTTGCCAAAAGATGCAGCACAGTGGGTCCTGAGGACCTGGTTGAAGAACCAACTTGAACCTCAAATGGCTCCTTTCGATGTGGAGGAGCAGCGACTCTGAGAGAGTGTCTACCAACCCTGGTTTCTGCTGCTGGGTTTTACCACTGGTGAACTGAGATGCTTACAGTCCTCCATTTAAAGCAGTGTCACCCCAAACCCAGAGAGGACTCTCAACCCTGGTCCCAGTGAGGACCATGCTCCCAGATTTGGAGGCTCCGCTTTACACTCAGCTTTGAATTGTTCCCATGTGAACTTGAAGTTTGTGGCTCACGAATTGATCCCGGGTCTACGCAGTACTGCCCATGTGATATATGTTTGGAGGGGGAGGGCTTAATTTTTATTAATTAAATCATTTCACAGTGCAAAAAGCATCTTCAACAATGGTCCTGGCTTTAGCCAGGCAAAGTTCCTGGAGATGTTTCACCATCTGTTGCGGAGCCTTGCTGACAGGGGTACATCAGGTGGAGGGAAAGGTGGACCTGGATGGACCAGGATGGTGGAGTTGAGGGACAGAGACAGGTTCCCTCAGATGTACGTGCCAAATGTCCTCTGTTAACATCTTTGATTTGTTCGTCTGTTTTTCCTTTTTTTTCATTGTCTGGAAAATTCTCTCACGATTTAGATGCTCGTGTGCTCGCTAGTTGACCCAAATGTCTGATTAAAAATCCGATTCCATCTAGGTCTAACACGACAGCGTGATGCTCCCTGTCTTGTCACAAATTTACCACCGATCAATGTCATTTACCGGCCTTCCAAGATCCCGGTATTGATTATAATGCAGCGCATTTTATTGGGCTCCACACAAGTATGGATGAGTATACGACGGTGACGGATACACAAAGCAATTGACGGATGCCCGTGAAGCCTAAAAACATCCTCTTTTGAGGTTATTCAATAGCAGCACACTCGTTCAGCATAATTCAGCACAAAACTACAGGCCGCCTCTTAAACATGCTTTATTGTTAAAGCGTGATGAGTCTGTGCTTCAAGTGTCCTTCCATGTGTCAAACGTTGTCTTAAAATGACTAAGACAGCGGGGCTCAACCATCCTCCTATGTCTCCACTCCATTGTTTCAGTGCTGTCATGGTTTAAAAACCAGTGAACAATGTGTGTTTTTTTTTTTTGTTTGTTTTGTATTTTTTTTTTATCTCTGCATCTTGCCAGGCCCAATTTTGGTGATCACAGAGTACTGTTGCTATGGCGACCTCCTCAACTTCCTGCGAAGGAAAAGAGAGTCCTTCCTAAACTCCCAGGTCGGGGATGGTTACTATCGCAACGTCTCGAGCCAGATGGAGACAACGAGGTGCTTATGTGCACAGATTTTTGACGTGATCACAATAGAAGGTGGTCCATTGTATTAGTTCAGTGTGTGTATCTGTGTGTGTGTGTTGCAGAGACACGGCCAGTGCAGGATACATGCCCATGCGTCCCTCTGAAAAAGAGAGGTCCTCCCAGTCTGGTAAGTGTCTCAGTCACAGTGCACTGCATACACGAAGGCTTGTTTCGTTTCTCTGAAGCTGACAAACAAATCTCCGTCTAGATGACATTGATGAGCTGTCTCTGGATGCCGAAGACCTGCTCAGCTTTTCCTATCAGGTTGCCAAAGGAATGGAGTACATTACTTCCAAGAATGTAAGGCCCTAAGATGCAGTAATCATATTTATTGAGCTGTCGCAGCGGAGATTTCAAAGAGCTGCTCCTGGTTAATAAATCATGTTGTGGCTTGAGGCTGGCATTCGTGCAAAAAGCTTTGCTGAAACACAGAGTGACTGCTTTCACTGCAGATCTTACCGCTGCGCATTAATGTGGCCAGCGTCGTGCTCTAACCGCTGCGTTCGATGCTTCTGCATAAACAACAGCATTTATTGCGCTCGCAGGGACGAGCCAAGACAGAATGGTCAGCTCACTCTGCCGTTCATATCTGTTCCCTGGGTTTTATTGACCTTCAGGGCGTTGCTTTGGTTCCGTGGCCCACAGCCAACCTTTACTTTCCTAAAATCAAGCAGCAGAAGGTGAGTTAAGACAGAACTACCGTCACCAAGATCACACTTACCATGAAGATAGAGTTAGCTCCCTGAACACGCAACAAACGGTTCAATAAGACGCCCTGTGGACTGAAAGTCCACTCAGAGAAGCATCCACCACCAAGACCAACTCATTTCACACTTTTAAAGACAGCAGTCCAGATCTTTTGGGTATGCTTTGTTTTTTTTTTCTCTCCACAAAACTTGGCTCAGTAATTAGTGTTTAGTCATGCTTGTTGCAACAATATACATTTTTATTTTTTTAATTAAGAAAGAAGAAGTCAGCAGCCGATCTGGAAGATGTTAAACTATCAGTGGCAACTTTTGACATAACTTTGATGAAGCACGACAAATGTTTGGTGTTATATTCGTCAAGTTTCTAGAAAAATGATTCTTAATGATTGATAATACTGTGTATGTTTCACCATTTGGTTCAACACACTTTACAAACAATATTCTTGTTTAATAACCTAGTTTATTTTTTCACCTGTTTCTTGGTTATCTTTTAAACAATATGAGCAACACGAGCTTTGATGCTGCTGCAATTTAACATCTTCGCTTCTGTTCTAAATCAGATCATGCCATTTAACCCTGTAAAGCCTGAAATAAAATATAACGCTGACAAATGTAGTTTATTGAATTTAAAATGTTTATTGTGCAGTTAAAAACAGCACCAATTTTTTCTTTAATAATTTATACATATATTTTTTTATCATTAGTGGTGCGTTAAATATTGATTCTTTTCCCTTTTTTATTTGCATAAAACAAGCTGTTCCTCGTCTGCCCTGCTCTTTCTTTCTTTCTTTCTTTCTTTCTTTCTTTCTTTCTTTCTTTCTTTCTTTCTTTCTTTCTTTCTTTCTTTCTTTCTTTCTTTCTTTCTTTCTTTCTTTCTTTCTTTCTTTCTTTCTTTCTTTCTTTCTTTCTTTCTTTCTTTCTTTCTTTCTTTCTTTCTTTCTTTCTTTCTTTAAACAAACCACTTTTCTTTTTTTTGGCCACGGTGTCACGCAGTAATCCCTGCTGCTCCGGCCTTATTTGCGCCTCCGTATGTGGTGTCTGCAGGAAGCGGTTACGAGGTCAGCGCTCATTTACAGATTGCTGTTGTTTGCAGTGTATTCACAGGGATCTCGCGGCCAGAAACATTCTGCTGACTCATGGCAGAGTGGCAAAGATCTGCGACTTCGGCCTGGCACGAGACATCACCACTGACGCCAGTTATGTTCTCCGGGGAAATGTGAGTCTGTCCTTCAGCCGCCCCCCCCCCCCCGCCCCCTTCACTGTGTTCCTCTCTCTAAGTCTCTCGCAAGCTTCTCTCTACTCAGTCTGAATTGCTCACTTTAAATATTAATGTAGAGTTTAGATCTGGCCAATTTAGGCTTCCGCTAATGATTATTTATAAGATTATTAATCATCAGTCATAACATCGCCCATATACAATTAAATTAGGCAAAACAGAAAGCTGTAAATCCTCTTAACTACATATTTGAAAGTCTTGTAATGTCACTCTAGGCTCGTCTGCCAGTCAAGTGGATGTCTCCAGAGAGTATTTTCGACTGTGTCTACACCTTTGAGAGCGATGTGTGGTCCTACGGCATCCTGCTATGGGAGATCTTCTCTCTAGGTAACAGCTCCAGTTAAAGCTCTGTAAAAATCGGTCTTGTGATGTCTGAGCCAATGTTTTCATCAGTTGACTTGACTGGGGGCCTTAACAGTGGCTGAGATGACGCTCGCTGACATCACTTAGAGGAGAGAGTAATGCAGTCTACTGACTAAGCAACCATCGTATGAATCCATTATTTATTCAAGTGTCTGTGTTGGTGTTGTTGCAGGAAATA
This sequence comes from Xenentodon cancila, assembly GCA_014839995.1. NCBI lineage: Eukaryota > Metazoa > Chordata > Actinopteri > Beloniformes > Belonidae > Xenentodon > Xenentodon cancila. The sequence goes on along the minus strand of CM026198.1, from coordinate 4,496,883 downwards.
GCCCGTACCCGGGGATGCAGGTGGGATCTGCGTTTTATAGAATGATTCAACAAGGCCACAGGATGAGCAGCCCCGAGTTTGCTCCTATTGAGATGTGAGTAGTTTGTTTCTGAGAAGGACTCTCGATATAAGTCCAAACAAGCTGGAACACAGCGTAAAATGTGAAGTAAAAACAGGGTGAAATGATTTTGAGATCTCCATAAAACATGTCAAATGTTGAAAGTGAAACATTTTACTGTTTCATGAAAAAAAAATCACCTTATTTTGAAGATAATGGCAGCAACACAACTAACTAAACGCAGACAACAAAAGAATGGAAAACTAATGTGTTATTAAAAGGAGGAATGCAGCAAGTCAGTGATGTGATGGGCAATAAAAAAGTCTACCTCATCAGCAGTAGTACAAAATATCATCAAAAGACTCAAATAAATGGAGAAATCTCTGTAGGCAGGGGACTTGGCACAAAAAAGTCTCGGACAGCATGATTACGTGGTGAAATCACTGCAAGAATAAACTTGACCATGCAGGTTGAAGCTCCAGCATGCTCAGAAGAAGCCAAGATCCGTGATCAGCGTTTCTGAATCAGAATGAGAACATGATCCAGAAATGCTGCCATCTTCTCTCGGCCAAAGCTAATTTCAAATGGACTGAGGCGAAGTGAAGAACGTTCCTGTGGTCAGTTTAATCGACACTGGAAACCAAAGCATGTTGTATCCCTGCACCAAAGATGGAGAGGGATCATATGGCTTATCATCAGCGCCCAGTTCAGAAGCCTGTGCCCGTGATGGTACAGAGGTGCATTTGTGCCTCCACATCTGGAAACAAAACAATGCAGACAACGTCAATATCAGGGAAGGCTTTGCATCTTTCAGCAAGATAATCCTAAACCACACACTTTATTAAAAAAGTGTGAAATGGGCCTGACTGGACTCCAGACTTTCCACCAGTTTAAAACATTTGCTCCATGACGAAGGCGCAACAAAGGAATGTTGAACCACTCAAATCAGACAAAAATGGTTCAAAACGAGTCTCACAGCTCCACTAACAGCTTCACAGTGGTAAACATCATAACGTTTTTTTAAAGATGTATTTCTTCCATTACATTCAAAATGACCTCTTTTTTTTTTCCTTAAGATAGTACAGTTCCTCATTTTCAACATTTGATATGTTCTATGTTCTACTGTCAATAAACAAGGAGTTTTCTTAGAATTGCAAATCATCGTATTCTGTTTTTAGTTTAAAACAGTGTCAAGTTTTTAGTTTTCTGTTTACAAGTATAAAGAGACAACAAAAAATGCATTTAGTAATTGTTTCTATTGTCGGCTCATGATTATTGCTTTATGGTGGTGCATAAGCACCATTGTTGAATGAAATCAATAGAAGTAATGACCGAGTAATAAAACTATATATAGGAAATGTTCCAAAATAAAAGTCATGTTTACACTGTAAGTGTCCAGGAGTTAAACAGATGTTGCCGTAAAGTTCAGAAGAAAACAGATGTGGATCAGCAGCGTGCAGGTGTGAGAACAGTAGTGATTACATCAGATAACTGGTTTCAACCCAACACATGACACTGCTGCATCTCCTCACTTACAGATAATATTACCTCAATCAGTATTTGTTGATATTCTTAAAACCTTGTCCACACTTGTCTTCTGATGCCACATGATCTGTCGAATGAATATGTTCATTTATATGAATCTGTCCACCTGCTGAATTCAAATACAGAAATAAAAAATGAACAAAAAAGCCAATTTATTACAAGTACGGGTTGTGAGGTGAGGTTAGGATCCAAGTGCAGGAGATCCTGAAGTGGAAGGAGTTTTATAATATTAACAAAAGCACTGATGGGCAGGAATCCAGTGACCAAAGAAACCATACAACTACAAGAGACACTGGGAAGAAACACGGGCCCGGGAATCAGAGAGACAGGGCTGGGAATCAGAGAGACGGGACCGGGAATCAGAGAGACAGGACTGGGAATGAGAGAGACGGGACTGGGAATCAGAGAGACGGGACCGGGAATCAGAGAGACAGGGCCGGGAATCAGAGAGACAGGGCCAGGAATCAGAGAGACGGGACCGGGAATCAGAGAGACGGGACCGGGAATCAGAGAGACGGGACTGGGAAGAAACACGGACCCGGGAATCAGAGAGACAGGGCTGGGAATCAGAGAGACGGGACCGGGAATCAGAGAGACGGGACTGGGAATCAGAGAGACGTGACTGGGAATCAGACAGACAGGACTGGGAATCAGAGAGACAGGACTGGGAATCAGAGAGACAGGGCCGGAAATCAGAGAGACAGGACTGGGAATCAGAGAGACAGGACTGGGAATCAGAGAGACAGGACTGGGAATCAGAGAGACAGGACTGGGAATCAGAGAGACAGGACTGGGAATCAGACAGACAGGACTGGGAATCAGAGAGACAGGACTGGGAATCAGAGAGACGGGACTGGGAATCAGAGAGACGGGACTGGGAATCAGAGAGACGGGACTGGGAATGAGAGAGACAGGACTGGGAATCAGACAGACAGGACTGGGAATAAGAGAGACAGGACTGGGAATCAGAGAGACAGGACTGGGAATGAGAGAGACAGGACTGGGAATTAGACAGACAGGGCCGGGAATCAGACAGACAGGACCGGGAATCAGAGAGACAGGGCCAGGAATCAGAGAGACAGGGCCGGGAATCAGAGAGACAGGGCCGGGAATCAGAGAGACAGGGCCGGGAATCAGAGAGACAGGGCCGGGAATGAGAGAGACAGGACCGGGAATGAGAGAGACAGGGCCGGGAATCAGAGAGACAGGGCCGGGAATCAGAGAGACAGGACTGGGAATCTGAGAGACAGGACTGGGAATCAGAGAGACAGGGCCGGGAATCAGAGAGACAGGGCCAGGAATCAGAGAGACAGGGCCAGGAATCAGAGAGACAGGGCTAGGAAACAGACAGACAGGGCCGGGAATTTAGAGAGACAGGGCCGGGAATCAGGCAGACAGGCCTGGGGATAAGAATGACAGGGCCGGGAAACAGAATTCTGTAGTCAAAACAAATGCAATAGTCTAGTGTGGTTAATTTAGCGCTTTACTTCACAATTTGGTTGGCTGCATTTGTTTGCGTGTAACATGTGTACCAGGTACCGGGTTTCCAGGTGTAGAAACTAATCTGGGTCTCACGTGTGCAGGTACGACATGATGCTGTCCTGCTGGAACCATGACCCTTTGAAAAGACCCTCGTTCAGAAAACTGGTGGAGAGAACTGAGCTACTGCTGTCAGAAAACACCAAGAACGTAAGCAGCAAGGGTTGTGTTTCGGACTGAGAGCTAACTTTTATTTTGCAAGAATGCCTAATCGGAATTTCCCTGGAACCCAAATCTGTTATTCTTCAGGTGTACCTGATGCTCAGCAACACTCCGGGTGGTCCAGAGCAGCAGAGGGCGCCGTCACGGAGGCTGAGCTCAGTCTGCAGCACCACGGCCCCCACCCAGCCTTTACTGCAACACACCGCTGACGTCTTCCTGGACTATGTTTGACAAACTGCTGTAACACATGTATATATCCCCTCCACCCGCCTCGCTGTTCGTTCTTCGCTCTTACCACCCACTCTGGACAGGATATCCATTCAGACCGACTCTCACATGCTGGCACTCCTGCTTCCACACACACACCCACACACACTGTATATATATATACCAGCCTGCAGTGAGCTTTCAGCTACTTTGGTGTATTGATCTTCATTGTAGGTATTTCAGGTGCACATCCAACTCCAGCACCAACTATCCATCAGATACTTCAAGCCTTCAGCAGTGACGAGATTCTGGCTCAGATTCAGACGTAGATTACACATCAAGCTGCTTTTATGAAAACAACCGCTGCAGGAGCAGATGAGGCGTGTCGATGCTGTGACGACTGGGCTGCAACACGTTTGTGTCGGATTTGTTTTCTTGTTTTGCTGGAAGTTTTTGACATTTTGAGAGATTTACATTTTCTTGTTTCCCAACAAAATCCCAACATGTTTTAATTTAGTCATTGTCACTGGATTTCTTTTTTTTTTCTGTGATTACAGTTATATGAAGACAGAGGCGTTTTCTGTCTTTGAAGGGAAACGATGAGCTATTAGAAGCAGCATGCAAGCAGTGATTCTGAATGAAAATAAAGCCATATGCAACATAAATACCAAGTGACACCTGTGCGTTGTAGCTTTGAGTACTGTGACTAACTGGTGTATTCCTATACGTGACTTTACTCTCTTTAGTAAAAACCACTGAGAACAGGGGTTTATAAGTGATCGTGTGCTTTTTATTGTCAAGAATGTATACAATGTAAATACGATAGGTATGTGCCTTTAGATTTCTTTTTTAAATATTGAATGCATTTGTTTGTGAGTGTTGAGAGGGTGGACAGAAGAGATCCTCCGCTCTCTGGTTTTGAGGTTCTTGCAGTTTTGATACAGTTGGTTGAATTGTAATAATAAAGTACCTGTGATGGTGGAACTGAGTGTGACGCGTCTGTAAATGACTGTAGATATGATGGCTTAAAAAAAAATAAATAAATAAATAAAATAAATTATAATAATAATAATCCAGACATGACTACAGCAGAAGGGCCGTGTTTAATATTTGCAACTGTTTTTATTTTCAAATTGACCAAGAGGGAATGAGGGGAATATAATTGCAAACATTTTGCTTCAAAATATTGATTATTATTATTACATTTGACTTTGGGGTAGATAAAAGGAGCACAGTTCAAGAGCAGAAGACGGGATATACATACATACATACAGTACAGGTAAGCATAGCACCATTTTACACTGAATACTGGTGTTCTTAGCTTTGTGTATGTGTACAGTATACTAGAACTAGACTCTTTAGAACAAAACCGTGGTAGAAAAGTGAGTGGTGTCTCTGTGTGGAAGGGCGAGGAGGAGGCCTTGCTGTCATTTCAATTAACCAAGACTCCAGTTTCATCAACCTTTGAACCCTTTTTGCTCCCCCAGCCTGTTATCAAACATGCACACCAAAACTGCAAAAACTGGACTTCTGTAAAGACATAATTAAAAATAGCTACAAATGCAGAACCTGTAAGAAAAAAAAAAAAATGTAAATGTGAATGAGAACGATTTTCTTGCAGACCCTTCCTTTTTCTTCATAACAAAAACCAGTCAAAAGTTCTCCATAACGACCAGTTTCAACATCCATTAACGTCTTTTTAACACCTTTACATTCTTTGGGCTGGGTATCAGTGCCACGAAGCATAAACATTGCAGCTTTCGAAGGGACACCTCGAGTACAAGCTACCCCATCAAGTTTCTACACTTGCCATATGATGGATAGAAGACTTGGTTCATCAAAAAAACAAAAACAAAACGTCATCGTTAACAGGATATGCCAATTATTTGAGTTTCATAAGAGGGGTAAATACTCTTCATCTTTTGTGCACCCAATAACCCAATCTGAGTTTAGCATATTGGGAGTGGATCGCTTCACCTAGGTGACAAAAACGAACACATAACTCCAAAATGTTCTTTCTTTACATGTTTTGATAGTCCATTTACTTTATGTAGGAATAACTTTGTAAAATGAGACGAAACCTAACACGAACAGATGCATATCAGGAACTATATTTTGGCGGAGCTCCACTACTACGCCAGCTCATATTTCATCCAGAACCTGCAGTTATTCGTCAGTGTCTTCCGTCTTCGAAACGGTTCGGCCGTGGATCAGGACTCACGAGATTGATCACCGATCACGTTAGCTGCTGGGTAACCCAACAGGTCCCAGCAGGGTTTTAGGGCGCCAGAACAGACGGCCATGATTGCATCTGCTCATAAGATTGTTGTCTCATTTTAAGAATCATCTCTACACAAGATTAATACACCAAACACAAAAACTGCAAATAAGACATTCTGGGAGTTTTCAGTCTACTTGGTCACTGAGACTGGCATCAGTTCGTCTCCAGGGACGACGCTGGAGCTGGGCGGCCGAGCTGGGCCAGCGGGAGCGCAGTCAGACTGGGTTACGGACTCACAAAGAACACGTCCCTCTTATCGAACCGTAACATCTCAACTCCCAAACTGTTGGCGTATCCCTTTAAAATACTCCACTACGTAGTCATACTTCAGCTTACATTTAGTTTTTCTCTAAGGGTTAGTATTAGACAGTTGTCTGATTGCGTTATTGTAATAGGTGGTTTATTAAGCAGTCTGGTAAACAACAACAACAGTCCACATCTTCTCCAACCACTGCTTTGCATGGCCTAACATCTCTAATTTTTCAGTCACACATCTCGTTTCCATATGAAAATATAATGAGTTACAGTGATAGTTACCATGCACACAAGTCTCTCCCACACAAACATGTATTTAACGTGAGCTGTCCTGCAACACAGGCTCGCACATTACTTAGCCCAACCAGAGAGGACATTTCTTGAAAATTACTTCTTTATACTGCAACGCAAGAACTGATTGGCTATCGCCAGGGGAAACCAATACTGACCCCCGAGTGATACAAGAAGTAGGATCAAGGAAAGGAGATGCTATATTCACACAAGCACACCCACACGCGCCTTCCTTCCAACACTCAGACAAAACAACACATTCAAAAATGCTCCTCTGCCAACCGTTGCTCTCCTTCAATCCAAGGCTTTTTTTTTCCCGTTTGATATGGCTTATCACTGTAGTATGGGGATTGAGCCAAGATCCAATTCTGTCTTTACAGATGGACCTGGGCCCAGTCCTGGTTTCAACTGCTGTTTGGGAACTGAGACAAGTGAAGTGAACTGCATGAGTTTCAGAGTCCTGGGAAAAGACAGAAGGATGAAACACTGATGACACAGTAGACCATGAGATGGGCAGTAGGAAACCAGGAGTTTGTAAATTCCAATCAGGACGAAAGCAGGAGGGTTTTCATCATTAATGTGTGATTTACAACAACCCCCTTCGAATTTTACAAACCAGCATTTATACTCCCCTCCTTGAAGTCCATGGAGTTCACCACCCAGCCAATCTCCTCTTTCTAGGCAGATACAAAAGTAGTTTAAGTTGGGTTTTTTTTTTTTAAACCCATGTCAATTTGACTCAGCCGCCACGCCGTCATTTCCCCTGGTCTTTCCAGCATCACCGTCTAATCCTTCCTGGTCCGTTTTACGAACCGAGGCAGAAGCAAAAACGTTCCACATTCCTGAGAGAACAAGTACCGTCCGGCAACTTCAAACCCTTACTAAGTCAAATATTTTACGACACAAGGGGCAGCAAACACACAACGACACACACACACGCACGCACACACACACACACACACACACACACACACACACACGCACGCACACACACAAGCTGGCTCATGCACACAAGGATTGTACTCTCAACACACATTAGCTCACAGAACCACACCACGGATTACAAACAACTAGGTCTCGACAGTGACTTACTGTACACAACCAAATCAAGTGCTTAAGTTTTCAGTTTGAGGATATACTGTTTGTTACGTATAGGGCTCTCCAACTGTTAAAAAATAATCCCTACAATATACACACGCTCTAACATTTGAGGGGTAATATCTTGTTGGAAAATATAATTCATATATATATATATCTATATATATATATATCTATATATATATATATATCTATATCTATAGATATATATATATCTATATATATATATCTATATATATATCTATATATATATCTATATATATATCTATATATATCTATATATATATATATATATATATATATATATATATATATATATATATATATATATATATGCCTTTGAATAGTTGGAAATAAAAAAAAAAAACACAAACATAATTCACTGTTATTGGCACTTGGAATCACTAAACCCGTTACACGTACAGTAATCATCCTGCAAATAATTCAGTTAAACTGTAATCTACTCTCTTTTCAAACATAATTTTCTAATTACAAAGTTAAAGGATCTATTATTGTCTTAGAGACACAGTGTTTCAAAGCAACGTCCACAAAAACACCCAAGCCCGACCAATATATATTTTTTCTTTGTTAAACACACCGACAAATCTTTAAAGCCTCATTCTGGACTTTTTTTTTTTTTTCAACAGGAGGGGGAAAGGGGTCTTCGAGAGCATGTCATTGCTCTTAAAACACTTAAAGTAAAAAGTCATCTTTCAAAAGCGACTAATAAAAGCTTACACGGTTACTCTTTCCATGCAATCATATAAAATACTACATTTCTGTTTTCTGTTAGGCTATACTTGGATATTTACAAGTTTTCTTTTTATCATACAGTAAATCTGTACATGGTCAGTCCACTTTGTGACACCCTTGAAAAGAGTCTGTCATTACCGCTGTGATAAGGTGATTTTTTTTCAGGTCTCCTCGGAGACTGGATCTCCCTCACAACTCTGCATCCGGGGAGAGAAGTTGGGATTTCATCCCAACATTTACCATGACGACGGTCTTTGGCGAGTTCCTCGTGGACTCGCAGATTTTCCTCTTTCCTATGATTAATTTCTTTCAGACAGAAAAATTGAGGAGTAGAGGGTGGGACAACTTCTTTTTTTGCGGAAAAGGACGTTTGTGACAGCCACACAACCAAAACAAACGTATGCAGCATCTGCTGAAGAGGTTCCCGTTCACCAGCTTATCTCAGTAAACGCGTTTCCCTCCAGGCTTCACTGTGGGTGGTTGCTCACACTGTCAGTCCTGTGTGATGATGGTGCTTTCTGCTGTTTCTGGGCCTGTGGTTTGAGCTGGTGCCTCTGGTGATGAGATTGTTGCTGCTGCTGCTGCTGCCTCTGATGTTGCTGCTGTTGTTGCTGTTGCTGCGATGGTTGTTGTTGCTGTTGCGATTGTTGCTGCTGCTGTTGCTGCTGCTGCTGCTGCGTGGCCTGGGTAAAAGCTCCCTGTTGCTGGAGTGGGAAAGCTGCCTGCAGAATCAGCTGTGTAGACTGGTTACCGTGGAGAAGACGTGTGCCCTGGCAGCAAAAATATGCAATCGTTTCAGAAAATGAAGCAACTACTGTATAAAAAAAAAAAAACAGGCTTGAAGCTTCTTACTTTCTGCAGACATTTAAGACAACAGTTATTAATATTTCCTATTTGTCAGTAACTACAATTATTAACTAATTCTGTCCTTTTGTGGTACCTGTAGGAATTGCTGTTGCTGCTGCTGCCCCTGCTGGCTGCTTTGCGCCACTACAGCTGTCTGGTTCTGACCGTCAGGTTGGCACTGGGGTTGTTGGGCCGGTTGCAGAGTCAGGGTCTGTGTCTGCCCCCCCTGCTAAAGTGAAACAGAGTGTTAGGAAATAACAAAGGGACAGAGTCACATAAAAGAATAAAGAAGAATTAAAAATGTTTCCATGACTTCTGTTTGAAACAGTGTCCATTACTGTTTTCAGAGAGATGCTGTAACTTTCTGATTCTTCTAGCAAGATGTACGATCCAGTGCTTTCCACAAATAACTTTGAACCCTTTACAGAGCAAGTGACCGTATCTGATAACTTCAGTAGAACTACATACTATGATTATTACAAAAAAGTTACAAAGTTAATAGAGGTCCTTTAATATTCTCCAATGACCCTCTGAAGTATTTTATTGACTGTCCTATTAAAGGTTAAGGGTTCAAATGTCAGAGTTCCATATAAAAAGCTTCTGAGTGACATGTTTGGCCCAGGGATTCACATGTCTGCGTAGACAGAACTTTATAAATATCTCCGTATGTACTTGATGTAGAATGGCTACCAATCAGCTCCCACGACTGTGTTCCTACCTGCTGACCGCCGAAGGGGTTGTACGCAGTAACCACCTGCCCCATGAACATAGAGGTCGGTACCATCACTGCACCACACGGATGCATTGGAGCCGTCACCAACTTGGTCACCAGCTGCTGTCCTGCTGGAAATCTGGAAAGAATGAAATTTAGGAAAAGAAATGAGCAGAAATATTGCGTTTGTGTCCATGTATCATGTATTATTTGAATCCACTTTAAAAACGGAGGTGACGAGGGAGCAGTGTTTTATTGT